>CM028379.1:71207763-71265573 GCA_013146195.2 Codonopsis lanceolata | reverse complement strand
TTAAAAAGATATGTATCTCACATTGTTTAAAAATAAATAATGTTAAAAAGTCTTTAGATTTAAAGATTTTTTTTTTTACAAAATGGAATAGATGCAAGTATTTCACATTGGTTAAAGTATACTACAATTATTATCAATAGAAAAGATGTATCACACATCATTATAAATTAATGTTGGTTTTAAAATACTATTATAACCAATTTAATGATGATCATACATTGGTATAGTAATGTTTGATTTTAAAGTTTTTAAATATAAGACTTTCTACCATTATTATCAATAGAATATGTATATATCACATTGGTTAGAAAGTGATTTTAATTTTAAATAATAAAAGACTTTTTACTATTATTACTATGAAGAGATATCCTACATTTGTTAAAAATGATGTTGTTTTAAAAGTCTTTAGATAAAAGACTTTTACTTTTACCGGCCAATGTAATAAGAGATGTATCTCACATTATTTCGAAGAGATGTTGGTTATAAATTTTTTAAAATAAAAGACTTCTATTAGTATTACTAAATGAGGATATATATTATACATTGTTAGAGAAATGTTTATTTTAAAAGTTTACAATTATTAAGCAATAGAAGTGAAGTATTTCACATTGGTTATAAAATGATATTGGTTTAAAAAGTTTTTAGATGATGTATCTCACATTAGTTATAAAAGAAATGTATCTCATATGTTTAGAAATGAGTATTGGTTATAAAAGTTATTAGATAAAAATATCTTTTGTTATTACCAATAAAATATGTATCCACATTTTTAGAAATGAATGTTGGTTAAAAAGTGTTGGCAAAACCCATCATTTGGCCACCAAACTTTTCAAAAATTGCAAAGCGACCACCAAAAGTTTAAAACTTGCACGAAGCAGCCGCCTTCAGCAGCCCATCGTTAATATGAAGTGAAATCCCTATTGCCCCCCTTTAAATAACAATTATTCTCTTTATGTGATATTAGAAACCAAAGGGGTCTAATGAAAAAAATATATATCACATATAAACCCTCTTCATCTCCCATCTTTCTCTCTTTTTTGCCCGATCTCCAAGAAATCACCGCCTCCTCTCAGCCGCTCTCCCCTCCAAATCCACCGTCGAATCCACATCTCTATCCATCTCGCCATCCATCCTTCCCACGACGTTTGCTTTATTCCCTCTATATAAACCCAAAGCAGCCTCCTTCTCCGGTGAACCAAATGCGACGCTTATCTCCCTTTATCTCTCTCTACCTGCTCTCACACTCAAGCCTCGTCAGCTCCTTTTGTAACCCCATCTCCACCATCACCCACGTTCTACCTCCCCTTCATCCATCACCGATGCCGACCCTCCATTTAATCTCCATCTCCTCTCGCCTCCAACTTCATCTCCTGTGATTCGCCACCCGCCATGTCAAAGCCGAGCTCCACACCTAGCTTGAATCCTTCATCTTTCTACGCCATCTTCAGATCACAAAAAGCTCCACCAAGGTCCAACCGCCGATAACCCTTCCAGCTTAATTTCTACCGCTTCCATCTTCGCTCATCCCCAATCAAGTGATGTGGCATAAATCCCCAATCCGGGGGACGACCAAAGAAGGATCCTCGGTCAAGTAACCCAGATTCCGTTTTATCTCTCGTCATCTTCGTTTCTGATATGAGTTTTGGTGGGTTTGTATAATGGAGGAAATTTACTGGGTTTTAAGATCCAATGACATGCATTCTACTTTTTGAGATTTTCGAAAGACAGGAAGATTTACCCCCACCGATGTTGCTTTGTCTTCATTTGATGATGGTGGGAGATGGCATGCAGGATGTGGGTGGTGTGGATTGGGATCGCGACGATGATGGGAGTAGTAGAAAAAGAAGATCTACATATTTATTAAAAAATCGCTAGACCTTTGGGTTTCTAATATCACATAAAGAGAATAATTATTATTTAAAGGGGGGCAAAATAGAGATTTCACTCATATTTAACGGTGGAGCTAATGGACTTCCAAAATATGGGCACGCTTGCAACATAAATTTAGTTTAGTGGTCTCATTGCAAGTTTTAAACTTTCGGTGGCCGCCTTACAATTTTTTGAAAAGTTAGGTGGCCAAATGGAGGGTTTTGCCAAAAGTCTTTTATCTACTACTATCTATCTATAATACAATAGAGCTCAGTCTCATAAAAAGCGGCTGAGATCGCTTAATTTATTTTGTATCAAACGACTGAAATTGATTATTTTACTTTATATCAAACGGCTGAGGTTATATATTTATACTTATATCTAACGGCTGACATCGATTCCACAACTCCTCCCTCTGCGTCCCCCTCTCCTGTACGACTCCAACTCACAACTCTTCTCCCTCTCTCCCTATACTACTCCAACTCCACTTCCCCGTCTTCCAATTACAATTGGTTTCTCCACCATTTATTCAAGCTTCCCTCCATCCGGCCCACTGCCGTCCCCACACAAACCGACCTTTGTCCCCGCCGCAAAGGAAATCGCCTTCACGCAAAGAAACCCACCGTTCAGGTTGCCCGTTCCAGCACTCTCTCTTTCTCATAATCCAGGTACGATCTCTCTCTGCAACCCTTTTTCTTCTCCCTTTTTCTTTTATTTTCTTGGTTGATTTGCTTCCCTGATTTGGGTGTTTGAAATTGGTGTTTGAATGACCCACCGTTCAGGTTTTCCGCTGCCCGTTCCAGCACTCCCTCTTTCTCTCGGTCCAGGTACGATCTCTCTCTCTCTGCAACCCTTTTTCTTCTCCCTTTTTCTTTTATTTTCTAGGTGTTTGTCTGAAATATGACCGACTAAAATTGGTATTTGACTTGGTGTTGAATTACTGCACATATTATCTGTCAATTGGTGTTTGAATTGGTGTTTCTTCCTCGATTATCTGTTTTCTTTGTTTCTGTTTCTTTTATTTTTTATTAATTGATTTCATTTCTGATATTTTTTATCAGAAACATCAGATAATATGTTTCTTCTCTGTTTGCCCGGTTTGCTTTCTATATTGCAATGTTTTGGTTTAATTGTAGTTTGTTTTATAGGTAAGTTTGTTTTGGTTTAATTGTAGTTTGTTCATTGTTTGGTTCTTTATTAAAATTAGTAAACATGAAAATGTACTCGATTTTGATTGATGTAAGCTACCAGCTACCACCATCCATGTCCATGAGACTCAAAATCTGTAAATGAAACTCAGACCATATCACTACTTGGCAACATTTCAATACCTGCTTCAAATGCCCCAACAATGGCACCTGCTTTACCTGCTGCTGCTGCTGAAATACTATGACAAGTTGATGCATAAGGTTGTGCCCAACAATTGGTTAGGTTTTTTTCCTTTTCTGTCGAGGGGTTGTCTCTTTCTTCCCCTCTTGCCCGTGTCGTGTCAATGGCTGTGATGGTGTTCCCCCACTGCTGCTACATCGGTTTCCCATACCCCAAGCCATATGTTAGAAGGACTGGCCCCATCCCCACTTAACAGGTTTTAGGTTTGTCATTTGCAGCACTTCTGCAGTAAAATTAAATTCCAGCAATGTGAAAAAGGGATGCCATAAAAAATGCAAAGACATGATGGGAAAACTAAGTAAATAAAAAATGAAGGATGCAAAGAAAGCAAGGTAGAAGTTATACCCCCAACAGCCTCCAGCTCCCTGCCAGGAATAGTGGTGAACCCATCGAATAATGCTCTGATTCTTTCATCAATACGAAGGTCTTCTGGAGTCACTGCTAAGGTTAAAATCTCATCAGCTAGCACTGATGAAGGGGCCGAAATTTCCTCACCTGTAGGATTACTAGATTGTGCCAAATCTCCAACATCTGCCAAAAGATTTCCAGGAGCCTCGGGAGGGCTCACCAGTTGAGTGACAGCATCTGAGAAGATGGATGGGAAATTAGCCGTCACCAATGGAGAAACTGCATTTTCAACAGTTACCCACATGTCACTATCCAAGTGCTTAATCAAGTGATCTGAGACAAGGAAGCCTTCTTCCACAAGCATCTTCAGGTCACATAATCTGGAAGGTCCCTGTTCCACACCAAAATGATCCAGGTAGAACCATTTCCCAGTGGTTGAGTCTGCCACAACTGGGGCATGTGGTGGTGTATCACATATATCCATGTCTTCTTCCATAGAAGCCAATTCCTCAGTAGTTCCATTAACCTGAGGGGACTCACAATTTGCACTAGGACTAAGTGGCTGTTCTTCCTTGAAACAAGGTTGGCTGGTAGTTTTTTCTGCAGATCCACTGCAATTGTCCAATTTGCTTCTATCTTCAGAATCTTTAGCAGAAAAATCTATCTCACTTCCATTGGGATCCCTCTGACTGAGTTTCTCCTCTTGCCCTTTGCTCCCAATGAAAGTCTTTTGCTTTTCACTTACTGCACCTTTCCGATTTGATTGATTTGATTCACGGTAACTGCTGGGCTTAACCTGATTAGGAGGAGAGGATTCCAGGAAGTTTGGAGTTCGCGCCCTCCGATCATGGCTGTGATGGTGTTCCCCCACTGCTGCTACATCGGTTTCCCTGTTTCATATTCCTATTAAAACTAAATTTTGTCCCTTTTGAAACTTATGAGAGATTCTTACTAATAAAAAACTTATAGATAAAAATCATAAAACTAATCTAAAATTACAATTTTCTGTGAAACAAAAAAACCTTTAAAAGAAATCGACGCCGTCATGTGGCAGCATTATGTTTTTTTTTTCTTCATATTTCTACTAAAACAAAATTTTATCACTTTTGAGAAAGTGGGAAAATTCTACAATCCCTCTTTGATTGAATATATGATGTCCTCTTGGATTGATAAAAAAGTTTGATTAAATGAATGAATCTTGCTTGATTAGTTTAAGATTATGGTAGTCCTTTTCCTTGATAAAGTACATAGATATACTTGGCTTGATTAAATGATTAGTTTTATTTCCATGATTAGTTTATTATCAATCCCTTTTCCTCTTTGCTTGATTAGTTTATTTCCATGATTAGTTTATAATCAATCAGCTGCCCCAACCTGTTCAACCGAGGCTCTTGAACTTGCTGTTTATGTCAGTAGCATTAGTATTTTGAGCTAGATTGAAAAAACAAAAGATAATATTGTAGCTAGGTACTGGCCGACAGAAGTCAGTTTTATTCAAATGAAACATAGATGGACTCATAAATCTATGTCATTGATAATATTGTAGCTAGGTATTGGCCAGTGTAAAGAGTTAGGATGTAGGAAAGAGAAAACAGAGCTGAACTGAAGAAATGCTTAAAGCTGAATCTGAATTTAACGACGTCTCAGCTTTTGATCTCCTCCTGTAGAAACTAAAGGGGGCTAATGTTAGCTCGATCTCATTCTCATCTTCAATCTCTACCCCTCCATCGCCGTCTGATTCTATGACTGTTGGTACGAGACTTTTGATGTAAATTGCCATTCTTATAATTCAAATATGTTTCTTGATTCTGCCGTTTTGATTCTCCTCATATGTTTTGCATTAGCATTTCCTGAATCAAAAATCACTAGATCGATCGATCAAGAGTTAAAAATGAGCTTGCATTAAATAAATCTAAGAGCGATTATTTATGATGAGAAGGTATAAGATTACCTGCTCTCTAAATGTTTCTTCATGCTTTAACATGGCCATCTTCATGAACTCCTTAGTATAGAATCAACACTTAAATCCTAAACTCTCTCTCTCTCTCTCTCTCTCTACCTTTTGGGTTCGACCATATCGCACCAACCCTATGAGTCGAGTGGCCTTGGACAGAATACAAACAAAAAGATTCGACCGAAGGTGCCAAGTCAAGCAACAGCTAAACTCCACAGCTTGGCTGGACTAACTTCACAATCCTGAAATTTGGGGGCATGGGCCTCATCATATCAAGGTTGAACATGATGCTGGATATACCCACCAGCAAACTTGGTTCAAATGAGCTCAATTATCATTGAACATACACATTTTAAACTAAGATCTATACCAACGTCTTGCTCAGATAGGCTTGACTTAGACCCGAGTCCAGCTCGCTTACTCATACTTGAGTCCATTAAGATGTCAGCAAGTCACAACTAGACAACTCAAAAGCTTGGCTCAAGTGCCCTACAGCTCTCTTGCAAGTTACAAGCCATACGCTAAAGCATATATAGGATTCAATTGAAAGACTTAATAGCAATCATAACCATTTAATGATGAAACTATGAACCACCCCCCCACAATTGGCTGTACAATATTGTCTGGAGACTCAACCAGATCATATTGGGAACTCCTACTGAAATCCATCCAGCTGAGGTAGTTATTGCTCTATCTACTGCTCATGCTCTCATTTCTGTTGAAGTTCTCATTCCTGCTGCGACTCTAATTTCTACTAATCTAGCTCCTATCGATGCTCTTCGAGCGACTGACATGTTTGTTTATATCACTCCATCCACTTAGGCCTCCCTCTTCATATATAGGCCAAGTCACACCCCCTCTTTGATTGAATATATGCTGCCCTCTTAAGATGTAATCAGTTTTGCAAACTGATTAGTAAAATCAACCCCCGCATAACAGCATCAGTGAATCAGTTAGGGGGTTTCTTTTGCAGCCAGGATGTTTTTGAATTAGTTTCTCTGCCGACTTCTAAACACTAATATTGACTTCCTAACAAGACTGATATTAGTTTTTCAGTTGGATTGCTTAATCTCTCAAGAAGTCAAGAACAAAACAGCATATGTTTGTAAGATCTTTCAGCCTCGAATATAAATAAGGAAGAACAAGACTTTGGGATCTTGGAGGGTAGACTACTTCAGATCTTAGAGCAACTTATTGGACCAAGATTTTGATTTATCAAGCTTGAAATCATTAATAATCTTTGATGAAAGGTCCAGACATACCACAAAGTTAATTACTTAACTCTATAAGGCCATTATCAAGAGTGTAGGATTTGATACCACAAAAATAAATTTTGCTTGCCTGATCACCATCAAGGCCAAATAGAACTTTAAAAAGCAGGACATTTGGAGCAAAACGAGCCCAACATTGGTTACTGTCTTACTGATGGCATGAACAATTTTAAAGCTCGAAACCTGTAAATACTCAAAAACAGAACATGCAGCTTAGGAAAGACGCTAATTACCCATAAGAAACTCAAGTGACAAGAAGTATAGGCACTTTGGATCTGCCTTCTTAAAATACTGATGAGTATCATGCCACCGCTCAATCAGCCGATCCCTCACACTATGTGATACTGCCTACAAGCATCGTCATGGAGATTAGCTACATAAAGGCCATTCTAACAAGATTGAGACCATGAAAAATATGTTAAACTGATCAACTCAGGCTATCCTTTTTCTATTCTAACATTGTGGCAGATTAGGATCATTAGGTTGACTACACATTAACAAAATATAACTGTATCTTGCTATGTCTCCCTCTTTTTTTTTTGTATCTTATGTTTTTCATTTTGATGCGAAATAATGAGTTCAGAGTAAGGGGATTACAGCATGGGGTTGCTATTCTAAGTTCAAAAGTTTATTTTTTCCTCTTTTTTTCAGGCTGCAAGATTATTTGGGCCAGCAATATTTGAAGCTTCTGTCTTAAAGTTGCACCAAGTGATGCATAAAGCAAATAGTTGAAGAGGAAGAAGGCAATTATCAGTTACTGATTGGTCAGTAGCAAACGAGTTCAGTTGCCCAATTCAAGTACTGCTTTAACTGTGAAAAATTCTTTGAATAAGAACTTTTTACATGCTATGGTAGTTTGGTTGGGTGAATGTTTGGTTTGAGTCCAGTTTTAGGAAGAAAGAGTCATGCAAGAATATTCCAAATGCCCCAACAATTGCAAGTGAAGTCATGTAAGCCTTTGCAAGCCTGAAACTATTCCATATTCTGGCAATTTCATAGACATCAAGAGGCAAAGAGGGCAGCCTATTGGATTGAGTTCCCTCCCCACTGAGCTCTCCTCGATTTAAAGCACTGAGCATGTTTCAAACAAAGAACCAATATTATCTGCAAATCAGAATTTTTTCCACTCCTCAGTTGGATAATCCATCTTTTTCGTTGTTTTTTTCCATCACCTCTAATTTTCCCTCCAAACAAAGAACCAATATTATCTGCAAATCAGAATTTTCCTGAGCAGAAACCAAAGAGCATACGAGCTTTTTATCTTTGTTTCATAATGCTTTTCCTTTTCCTTTTCCTTTTTCCACTCTTTCGTCTTTGTGTCAGATGTCAATTCTTTTTGAGACAAAGTTAAGATCTTCAGAACAATTTTCCAAAATCCATTTGCATAGGAACTTTAGAAAGTCATCTGCACAATTCATCACATCCTGGAAATGCCACAAGAAAAAAGTTAAGAAAAAGGAAAGGAAAATGAAGTACAAAATACCTTAGATAGTTTAACATAAAGAAAACTCATACTTCTAATTCTGAGAAAGCCATTTCTGTCTCTGCCATCCACATCTCCGCCAATGATTTCCTGGATTCTGATCTCTCTGCTCGAAATCTGGGCCCAAACGAGTAAACATTTCCAAGGGCACATGCATATTCTCAAGATGCTGGCGTCCAGAAACCGTGAGATAAGTTTGGCAAGAAAAGAAGTCCTCAGAAAACTTACAAGTTTCAGTCTTAAAGTAAGCTTCAGACTTCTTCTTTTCTCTTGCTTCCAGTTGTACTGCCAATTCATTTGTTTTATGGACATCCTGAATTGCAGCAGCTAATGCTTCCTTATTGCTTTCTGTTCGTTTAAGTTCCTCAACTTTCTTACGTTTCTCCACAATAGAAGCCTTGACAGCTTCGAGGCCAATATCCGCTGTATCATCCATGGAAATGGGCTCTTCCTTTTGAAGGCCCTTCCCCATAAGAGTTGTGACTTGGAATTTCTCGCTAAATCCTTCAGTATCTGTGGTAGTAATTATGGGGACTTGCACATAACTTATTGTATAGTAGATTTTCATTTTTTAGTGATTGAAACGATAAAAGAAAGTGAAGAGGAGAAAGCTGTTTGAAAAAACCCAAACCAATACCTATAGAAGATCGAAGATTCTCCCCAAAACAATGCTATATATGAGCAAAACAATTTAGAATCATCATGTGCAAAGTAGTTTAGGTGCACTAACCCCAACAACAACTAACATTAGAAAGAGATCCAAATGTGGCCTGTTCCAACCCAATTTTATTCTTCTTCGCATCAAGATACACCATTCATAACAGACACAAAACCTAACAATTTTCTTCTTCTTCAAGAACTCAAGAAATTGAGACCAATTGTATAGACATACAAGACACAAAACCTAACAATTTTCTTCTTGAATCACAGTTCTTCAATTGTATAGTCACAGTTCTTGCATATAAACTTTACTGACTTAAGATACGGAATAGTCCAATTCACCCTGTTCTAAAGATTCCTCTAAAGGTTCCTATGACATTCTAATTACAGTTTACATGCTTTTGTATATTTAATCTGTTTCTAATCATCAAACGATGCTAAATTTCTCTGAGTGTGCTTGATTGAGTTGAATGCGATTTTTCTTGAATTAAGCATATGATTGAGCTGCTGAAAGATGCTTCCTTGAAATTTTAGTGATGATCACTCTGCTTCCTTGAAATAATTGTGAGTATCTTAGTATTTTATTTTGTTCCTTTGTATCAGCATCATCAAGAACAAGAAGCACCGTCTTACAGCTTCTTACCTCAAAAATCCTATCACATTCATAAATGCATCAATGGCTGACTTCATCCTACCCTGCTTACAAGACCCATTTATGATAATATTGTAAGTAAAGACATATGGATGAAGTCCAAATAAAATAGATATGAAATTAACGTATATCAACAAAAACCAGCTTTAGAATATCTGTCAATAAAAGCAGAAAAAGCAAATTTTAAAAAAATACTCTTTCCTTTCCGATCAGATAATACCTAGCTCTGGTTTCATAGAGTTTGAATTTCTCGAGAGAGTAGGAATTGGAACCGGTTTCGAGGTGGGAGGCTCGAAGAATTCGACTTCTAACTGTCCATGGCGACCATCTTTTTTTCCAATTTTGGGGATATCTGTTTCTATTTCTGATAAAAAACGCAGCTAAATCTGTTTATCTATCTATGGTGGATTGAATTTCGCATTGATTTATTTCAGAGAACATAGTTTCCGAGATGCATTCACTGCAATTCAATAACAAACTACGGAGGCACCACTCTTAAGTTGGATACTCCCAAGGATAAAAGCTAAAGCTGTTAAAAAAACACTAAAGCTCAAAACAAGATACACACAGTCCAAAAAATTGCTGATGGGGCGTCATCAAATGATGCACGTGCTAGACCAAAATCACAAATCTTCAATTTGCAGTCTGCATTAGCAAGAATATTTTTGGGTTTTAAATCCCGATGGAATACATGTCCTGCGACAGAAAATAAAACAATAGTTAGAAGTGCCATTAAGAAGAAAGAACCCTTGGGACAATGTAATAAGTAAAAAAAGAATAAGAGGAACCTGTATGTATATACTTCAATGCTCTAAGAAGTTGGTACAAGAAAAACTGAAAATGTTCAGGAGTGAGATCGTCATTTGCCTTGATTACTTGGTGAAGGTCAGATTCCATGCTTTATTTCAACAATATATGGGTGTCGAAGCAGCCGCAGGAGCTTGATTTCTCTTAGGATGCGAGTGGCATCAGAAACATGCTCGAACACATCATTGATCTTTTTGATAGCAACTTTCTCCCCAGTATGAGTATCAACTGCAGCGGCAACAACACCATAATTTCCCTTACCAACAACTTCTTGGATTTCATAAAGACTGGCCTCACCATATTCAGTGAAAAATTCTTTGTCGAGCATGTTCTGGGTGGCAAGAAAATATTGTTAGAACTCTGTATCAAAGTAGAACGAATAGCATAAACAAAGGTAAAATAAAAATAAAAAGAACAACTATCAATTAATGTATCAGTTGCAAAGTGAACTATTTCCACGCGCAGCAACATAAGGGCGTACACAATGAACACGGCTAATTGTCAAGCAAGATTATATACACATTAATCTACTGGGTTGTTTTTCCAGTGCTTGCAGGTCAAGAAATCATAGTTACCTTGGAAAGCTATGGCAGCAAGTTTACGCTCCTGAGGTTTTGATTCTTTTGATTCATTTTGATTTGTTAATTTTTTTATTTTTTTTCCGTGTTGTGTTATTCTTTACATCATTTTCGTGTCAATGTCTTCCATGTAAAACAAGTATGAGTTTGTACAGATTTTGTTTTTTGGGCGATATAAGCTGTTCAAATTTTGACACTTGATGATGTCTACTGTTGATGTAAGCTACAAAGATGAAAATGTATACAGAGGGAAATGGTATTAGCATTTTTCGTTTCAATTAATACTAATTCTTTTTATGATGTTTTGTTTTAGGGCAAACTACACAATTGGTCCATGTAGTTTATGTGTTTTTGGCTTTTTATCCCTGCACCTCGCAAATGGTCCCTAAACTTAAGACTTTAACACAGATGGTCTTTCCGTCTAATTCCGTTAGCTTTTGATCATTAGCTAGACTCACAAGCCTTGCAGGTGCATTTATGAAAAGGTAAAATAGTCATTTCCTCTTGCAAAAAGTATAAGGACCAATCTTGATAATTGATATATAAAACTAGATTCTATGTCCGTGCCTATGGCACGGCGCCATTATGGGACGATGTCAGTATAGGACGGTCTTTTTATATATGGTCAATTACGTATTTTCTGGTTATGAAAAAAATATATATATCAGATTTCCATTTAAAAACAATCGTTTTGACGTAAAAATTAAGGAACTAAGGGAATATCTATAATGCAATATAGTTCATAGTTGCACATGTGTAATTGACTAAAGCTATTTAGGGGCTGAGATTGATTCTTTTACTGAGATCCTACGGTCATCATCACTCACCGAGTTCACATGCGTGAACGGCGGTTGAACAACTACCCCCTCTCTCTCTCCAACTCCCCCCACTATTGACGGTTGGTGGCCGCTAATCCTTTCTCTACCAAACTCACGTCCATTTTCTTTTCGATATTTTAATTAATTAATCAATTTTATGCAAAAAAAATTCGTAAGTTTTGTAATTTGAAATATTTGTTTTTTTTTCTTTTTAACTGTTATCGTAATTAACTTAATCAATTTATTTTTTGAAACTTAATCAATTTAATTTTTATCTCAATTTAATTTATGTTTAAGTTTTGAATATTTCTATTTTAATTTTTTTTCTTTTTAAATTATTATCGTAATTAACTTAATCAATTTAATTTTTTTTCTAGCCCGCAATTTCGTATACAAATAAATTTTAAAAAAAATCGTAAGTTTTGTAATTTGAAATATTTTTTTTTCTTTTTAACTGTTATCATAATTAACTTAGACAAATTATAAGTAAGTATTAATTCATTTCAACATTATCCGCTTAACTTATTGATAAATTCACAATCGGCACGGGAAAGAGTACTAGTATATATATAAAAGCTAGGTAGTCTAAAAGAGGTAAGATCCCGCCAAAATGCACTTGCTAAAAATGAAAAGTCATTTTTGAGTATTATTATATAGTAGTTAGGATGCATTGAGAACAAAAATCTGATTAATTGATTACACAACTCTCAAGATGTATTGAAAATGTGTAAATATCTACATGTGGTAGAAAATATCAAGTTTCTATGTAGTAGTATTTAATAGGAGTAGTCACACATTAAAAATCTGTAAATACAAATTTCTTTTGGTGTATACTTAATTTATTGATTAATTAAAATGAGCAAATAATATTATAATAAGAACAAATGTGCTATAAAAATTATGTTCATTGAATACATATGATTACAAAATAAAATATAACTACAATTAATTATAAAAAAAGTTTGCTATGTAAATCTTCATATATGATTTGTTGTATTTGAAACTTTTTTGTCTCTTTCATCGTATCCGAAATTATAATATCAAAACAAAATTTATTTTTGCAAGTAACCACAATTAATTATAACTTATTGGTAAACCATTTGAATGTATATGATTAAATCATAGTGGTAGATAACAACCACAAGTTATAAATATTTAATAAATCTATATGTTATATAGAGAATAATATACATCTGAATTACTATTTATACTACTTAAGATCCTAAATTTTAGTAACAAAAAATATCAATTATTAAACTCTAGAAAATTATAAACGATAAAATGACTTAAACAATTATTAAAATAATGAATTAAATGATATCAATTATACGCTGACGATTGGGTGGGTTGGGTCGAAACGGATCGTGTCCCATTATAATCCAAAATAAAACGGGTCAGAATGAGTAACGGGTCGACCGGTTTTAAATCATATTTTCCGCCAAGAAACCTACACTTACACAGTAAAAATATGTGTAACAGGCCCGGCCCGCTATTTTTTTTGGTTGAAATGGATAACCTGTTTCGACCGAAAAAACGGGTCAGGTTAAGCCAAACAATTTTCAAGTTGGGTTGGGTGGGTTAACGGGTTTTAGGTTTTAATTATCAGACAAATTATACCGATATAATTTGTTTCTTTCATCATGTTTTTTCTTTATTTTTAAATTTTGTTTACAATCTTCATTTTATTTGAGTATAATTTAATTAAAATAGATATATGCACGTGCGTTTAACGCACGGGTGTAAAACTAGTTATTACTAATAAGAAAATATGTATATCACATGGTTAGAATGTGATGTTGGTTTTAAAGTCTTTAGATAAAAGACTTAAACTTTCATTACCAATAAAAATATAAAATGAGTATCTCACATTATTTAAAAATGAATTATGATTTTAAAAGTTTTTAACAAAATGACTTCTAATATTATTATCAAGTTAAATGTTAATTTTAAAAGTCTTTAGATAAAAAAATATTATTATTATTAATACAAAATATGTATCTCACGTTAGCTAGAAACTTATATTAATTTTAAAAGTATTTAGGTAAAAAAATTGTTTAATATTAGTAACAATATAAAAAAAAATTATAACTATGGAAGAGATTAATCATCTAATTATAATGTCTAAAAGTTATATTATTATTACAAATATATATATATATATATATATATATATATATATATATATATATATCACATTATACCCGTGCATAGCACAGGCTAAATAACTAGTTATGTTGTGAATTTCATACAAGAAAATAATTCTCTAAAAAATATTGAAAAGAAAATTAATTTTAGTTACGAATATTTCTCATTAACATAAAAAAAAATATTCTTGAACCTTCTGATGCCACTGAATCTCACTAATAGTGTAGGATGCGACTTGCGAGAAAGTTTTTCAAGGTGGAAAATTGTTTTGGTTGTTGCCAAATTTATTGGCGATAATATAACCTTCGTTTTCCCATACATTTACAATATTCAAGCGCAAGTTTTGGTACTGACAGGATATTTGATCCCTGCTGTTATATGGAGATTTACAAATTTCCAGTTTCCACTGCATTTTTCCAGAAAGTAGTTAAGTTTTATACATGTGTGTGGACTGTGGATCAATCAAAGACTATCATCAATATCACTAACCTTGATAGTAAAAATTCAGTCTCAGAAAAAGAAAGATATCAGAATGCAAATGATCTGAAATAATATTCAAACTGGCGGGGAAAACCCAACAAACATTTTACAATCACTGAAACCCAACTGATTTCCTTTTCCTTTGTGCCTACTAGGCTACTACTACTCTTCAAGATCCGTGTGACGGAAAACAGAAAACAACTGATCACTGCAAGAAGATGACCAGCAATGATGAACCTCGAATCAGAACATAATTTAGGTTTCACCCTTGTATTGTCAGTGTTATTTACGGATTTCATCACCTCATTTCAGTGCAACAATTGAGACCTAAGACTCCGAGTTACCCTTTTTGGTCACATCTTGCAAAAAATTTCCAAGCAGCCTCTGATCCAAAACCATATTTGGCACCTGCATATACACACAATTCACACGTCTGAAATGATGAGAGAGACCAACAGAAACAGAGGGACACAGAGTTTAGAGTTGGAAACTAGCTAACCTTGTTACCGAAAAATACTTTCGTGTTGTTTGCAATTGCCTCAATGAATTTGAGCTCCAGAAATTGGGGTGTCAGCTTCAACTTATTCGCTTCTGCCTCTTTCAATGTTCTGAAGATGAAAGACAGAGCAATTTGATTTCATTACCCTTCTCATGGTAGCTAGCTTTCAACTTATATGAAACATAACAATTACAAAGAACTACAAAGAGATTTCACTTGTAAAAATTGGCATCAGCCAAGCTCTTTTCTCGGGCCAGATACATTGCATTTTCAATTTCCTCTTGCATCCTTGAACTGTCTTTCTCCATCAATTTCTGTTCCATCTGGATCTTGCTAACATGTGCATTCTTCTCAGCTTCACTAATAGCTATCTTCTTATGTGTCTCGGCCTCTTTTTCAGCCACTCTTTGTTTCTCAATTGCAATCAAGACCTACACATGAGAATCCATCACCCATAAACCCGTAATGTCTATACCAACTAAGAACCAAATAAGGATATAAATACTTTATAGATCAAGAAAGAACAGGAATTCCTAAATGAAAGCTGAAATTTCTGTAATTTTTGCTAGAATGAGTGAAAACGTGAAATGGACAGAGAACGAATGCCTTTACAACCTCAAACAAGCAGTATATGCAAGAAACATGCACTCTTACTGGTTAAAGATTACTCGTTGACATTGCTAACCTCTTAACGGAAAAGAATATAATGAAGTACAGTAAGTACCTCCTAACATAGAGAGTTGTGAAATACCTTAGTGCGTTCTTCTTCCATCTGTTCAAAGTTCCGTCTGACACTCTCTGGAATTTTAGGTTTGGTGATGCGCACACTTAAAATTTCAATACCTGGAGCATAACGTGTGCAATCAGCCTGAAGAGCATCTTTCATCTTCTCATCAATCTGCAAAAAATTATGAACTTTTATTTAGTCCACACTCAAGAACAAGTGAATTCTACTAAAAACACAAAAGATGCTGGTGAACAGCCAACACTAAAATCACGATATAAAGCATCGCTACTCAAGTTATGAATCCCTTTAAGATCACAATTAGAACAACTCAGGTGCCCATACTTTGCTGAAAGCAATCAATTATAAAAAGAGTTCAAAAATACTTGAAATCAACTACTCCCTCCGTTCCACCAAAAGAGTCCACATTTGAAAATTCTAATAATTAAGAGATATATTAATGTCATTACAGTTAGTCATAGTTTCAAAAAAAAATACTTAAACACAACCAATATGCTCGTGGGGGGTAAAGATGAAAGTTTATGAAAATTGTAAGCACAATTTTTGAAAGTGGACTCTTTATGTAAAACATTCCAAAATTGTACGGTGAACTCTTTGCTTGGAATGGAGGGAGTACTTTCCACTACTTCAGGTAACCAAGTCTTCTATCAACAACACACTAAAAACAATAAGCTAATTTTTTTGAAAGTAGGACCATTATAGAGTAGGAAACGAAAATTGTAAGATCCTCTTCATTCTCTCAAAAAAATAAGGGTGCATTTGCATAAGTGGCTCGTCCTAAGTTGTGGTTTTGGTTTGAACTTTGTGATGAACTGATTATTGAAGTAAAAAAGAGAGAAATAGAGAGAAAGATGGTGGGACCAAAGGGAGAAAAAGAGAATAACCACAACACAGAGCCAAAATCATGGATCCAAACGCACCCCAGATATTGTAATTATCAGAATTCAAACTTTAGATATGATGAGTTCCGGGCATTTCATTAGCATGATGAGATTGTATGTGGCATCAAGCATGGAGTTGGCTGAATACCTGATCAAACATGTCAATATAAACTTCTTGAAGGGAATGAACGCTGCAAAACTGATTAATCTCATGATGGATTTTGTCATATATCCATGTATGGTCATATTGTACACCATAGTTGAGCAGAGTCTCATAAACAGCGTCCTTTTTAAGGCGGTTAACGACCTGAAGACATTATAGTACAATATATACGTTAACGCAATACATTTACAAACAACAGTTGTCATGCCAAACAAACAAAGTGATATCAACGGATTACCTCAATTCTGTCAAAGTTGATCATAACGCCCCCTTTAGTCCCACATGGTATATCCCTCACCTGCATTTCATCATAAGCTCGGAATTAATAAGAACTTCTTCAGATATTATGATGAAAATAACACATTCATCTTTCCAATATTTGCAAATAAGAATTTAAAAGGAAAATACTCACCAGGTCTGTCTGAAGAGTCACTTGGACGGGCTCAAAGTGGGTTATCAAAGGCATTTTCAGATGGAACCCTAAAAAACCCCAAAGGTCTCTTCAGATAGCCCATGAAATCACAAACGTAAAGAAAAAGAAGAAGAAAAAAAACAGCCAGAAGCCACATAAGATAATTTTATAATAAACACAGTAACGTAGTCAAACCTGGAGTTGTAGTTGTCTCTTGAAGGGCCCCACCTCTCCAATAAACCCCCACATGACCTTCTGGAACTTGGTGTAAGACGGACAAACTATTCTTCAAGGTTGATGAAGATGGAACCAAAACCTATGGATGGAAGATGTTCTTAGGCTAAGTTAAACAATAAGAGTGTGCACTTCAGTTTCATTGTGTTATGCTATTTCCAATTCACCAGCAAAAAAAAAGTTCATATTTATTTCTCAGTTGTAAATCTAGCAGTCGCATAGTCAGCAAGTTCAAGACATCTACAAGCAAGTCATTTGGAGTTGTAAAAGCTTTGAAATGAATTATTATGGTTTATGCCCAATGTCATTTAGTTCATAACTTCATATCCTTGGTGCTCTGTGAGGCAAATATGTTTTATAACAAAAAACTGTCTCAACTCACAAACAGATTCAGTAGTCGGACACGAAACCTTTGCATGGTAAGGTGAAGCTAAAAGGTCATTATTTAGCATACAGCTCCTTTTCTCAGTGATTCAAGTCCATGTACATGTTGAGCTTGATTCAATTTAAGCAATTATACCTTTTGAAACTCAGTTTTCCGTACTGCCAACATTAGGTATGTAACTTAGATTCATTACATACGAAAAATGTGATAGGAAATGAGTTTCAAAATGATGAATATGGGAGAAGGGTAAGACTGCCACATGATGGTAATGGAGTGCAAATATGAAATACCATCACCCTATCTTGGTTAAATTGAAATTTCTTTAAAAAGAAAATAAAGAACCCATCTAATCAAGTCTATTTTACTGCATGTAATATTTTATATCAAATATTTTGACCAGAATGAAGTTATTTTTTCCTTTTTCAATCAAACAAGGTCTGGGTCCTTACTACCAATAAAGATCCATATAAACACAACAAAGGAGTCGTATAATTCTAATTTCTAAACTATGACGTGGTAAGAACAATATCACCACCCAAGATGATAACACCTTATTTTCAGATAGATGTGCCTAATGCTAAAGCCTTAACTTATCAACCTACTCACCAAGATTTCTAGTCTGCTAATGACGATAATGACAATGGAGACAATGATGTTAAAATCACCTACCTCTAAAAGTGCATATATCAACTCGACATAAGGAATTGATGTGCATACAGGTAGACATAACTATATCATGAAAACGTGTAGAATGATCAATGATCAAGACTCAAGAGTAAACATTGTCATAAACTCAAATTCAGTCCATCAACTACCCCTTAAGCTAATGTTGAAACAATCGATCAATCTTTTTAAACTATAATCAGTGATTTATTACATTTACAACAAATGAAATTTGATAAAAATATCAGGCACCAAATGCTAAAGAAACCCTAAGCACAACCAAACAGTAAAGCAAACAATAACAAATAACAATGCTTCCTATATGCTAGAATATCTCTTTTCCAAAATGATTATAATTCACAGATAGAATTTAATTAAGTATGCGTGTGTGTTTTGTTGATGTGAAGTGTGCGTGGGGAAAGAGGAGGGAGAAAATGATTACTATGCTAGCGATGGCGATGAAGGCGAAAAATACGGTGACAATGGCGGTGAAATCTCCGCCTCCGCCGGCAGCTCCAGCTCCTTGCTGAGGAGGAGGACGAGGTGGAGTCGCTGCTCTAGGTTGCTGTGCGGCATCCATTGCAGGACTTGTGTTAAAGTAACACTCAAAGTCAAGTCTCCCTCTCTGTATATCAAAGCCTCGAATTCTTGGTAGCCTTTTGTATAGACTACAAAAGCTGAAGGTGTTCGTGTAATTTCCAGGAAGGACGGATAATGGGATTTATTTTTAGGTGGGCTATTTGGACCCCCAAATCATGTAACCATACCCCTCATTTTTGTAACCTTCCTATTCTACCCTCTTCGCTTCCTTCTTCCCTTCTCAATTCTTACGGTGGTCGGTGGCTCTCTCTTCCCTTCCTTCTTCCTTCTCCCTTCTCACTTCTCACACCCACCCACCCACCGCCACCCGCCTCCATTATCGTTTCTCCTCTTCTCTTTTTTTTTTTTCTTCTTCCTCTCCTTCCCTTCCCTTCCCTTCCCTTCCTCCTCTACTTTCTTTCCTCCTTTTCCCTTCCCATCACTCCCTCCCTTCTTCCTGAAGGGACTCAACCACTCGCCCCAGCGTGGATACGTGGTCTGGCTGAACAACGACACTGGCTAGCGGCCGATGTGGCCTGACTCGGCGACCATCCTCGACTTAGAGCACCACCAGGCCGACCAAACCCAGGGCCAAAAGCGAATTATGTTAGACTAGTCAATTGTCACCAGCAGGCGGGCCTACGTGGTCGGTCCTCGACCCTAGCCGACCAAGCGAGGGACCTAAGTCCCAGCGACCTAGAAGAAACGTCATCATAGTACAAAGTACGCCGAGATGGCCCCATTCGATTGGAGAAACACCAACGTGCTTTCTGCGCCCGCCGCTCCAGCCGACAGTTGACCTGCTTGATACTCGACAAACCACGAAAAGAGAACCAATGAGTGCGCCACCTCGGCCGACCAACAGATCCTGTCTCCAACGTGTCGCTTGCGCTTTGGCAAGCGGACGGAGAGGAGTATAAAAAGGAAGGTAACCAACTTCACAAGGTATGACACTGTTCACACTTGAGATATTCCTTGTTTTAGAGCTGATAGCTAGAGAAATATTGCTAAGGGTGATCACAGGGTACGCCTGTTCAACTCCATTGTTACCCCAGACCGACTCTCAGCCGAGGCTTTATTTGAGATAACCTCCCGGCCCGGACCGTGTTTTTCCTCTTATTCTGACGGACCTCACTTAAGAAGACAGGGAAGGCGATTGGGAAACCGGTAAGCTACAGATATCCACCTCACCACTCCAACATAGACGTCTAGATCGCCTACGTGTACTCACGTATAGTCACCCACATTTTGGCGTGATCGAGTGGTTCCGTTCGGGAACGAAAACTCTTTCCTTCTTTTCCCGGTCTTCCATTTCTTAGCCCTAACCACAAATCATGGAAAGAACAACCCCCACAAAACAAAACCAACCAGAACAAACGAACCCATCCCTTCGACCATGCAACCTCCCCAAATGGCCGCAGACCACGTAAATAGATTTGACCACCCCAAGCTCGAAAGCCTTCAAAGGAAAGGAGTCACCGATGTGGCTCGTAATTTAGGGGCTGACCTCAACCCGGCGGATTCCTCTTACGCCTGGGGAGATGAGGAGAACGACGAGGTACACCTAGTAGGCTCTAAGACTCGCATGTAGAGCCAATGAACGAACAAGAAAAATACTTGAGGAATTGAAGTATTGGGAACGCCGAAAACTTTATCTCCAAGAAATCCGAGAAGCGGAACAAAGAGTGTACGAAGTTGAGTAAAAAGGTGGGGACCACCCGAACATGATAGTCACTCGAACCGCCGGGATGAACGAGGAAGCCCCATCAAGGGGCAAAGAGAGAAGAAAGGCTACCTCCGCCAAGCGTGAAATCAAGGTTGGGAGGAGGATGATCGAGCACGCCCGAAAGCCGAGCTGCTCATAGCCGCTCACGTTTCCTCGATGAATCAAGATGCCCACCTTCCCGAGCAAGGGAAAGGAGCGAAGAGGAGAATCTCACCAAGAGCGGAGGCGTGAAGAGCGTAACGTGCGAGCACTGCTCTCACCCTCAACAATCCGGGATAGCACGAAAAAGTGGCCTCGGACAACGCGACCACGTAAGCGCAAAAAGATGCCCCTAAGTCCCCGCCCAAGGAGGTCGAGCAAGAGGTGAAATATCTTCGGGTAGACTCGCAGCATCGAAAAAGTGGAAGCCGATGATGCTCCCTCCATCCAAAACGGACCGCTCAAAGAAAAATGAGGAAGGCCCCACCGCCCGACAAGAAGTTGCCTAACTTTGACTCTTACCTGTGGCTCACCGCTAGGCATCGACCACATCGCCAAACTTTGAAGTCAAGATGAACGCAATAGCCCCGCATTTAGCGAAGATGCTTGGGGAAAAATCTTCGCAGCACCTTACGAGGAAAAGCCCCGAATGGTACACCCGGCTACCCCCGCATTCAAGTGGGAACGTGGGACGAGTTCGACAGATGTTCGTGGACGAATTTGCTTCAAGAGACAACAAATTTAAGAAGCAAAACAGACTTATGCAAAGATCCAACAACGCCACAACGAGTCTAATCAGATGTACATGGACCGATTCATGGCTATGGTCGACCAAATACCATACATCTCGGAGGAATCCATCAAAATGTGCTTTTATTTCGGCTTGCAGTAAGGCTTGATGAGACAAGAGATGATGCTCAGGGATCATGGGTCAGTAGGAGAGATGTGCTACCAAAATAAGACTTCCCCTCGGCATGCAAAGAAAGCCTCATTTGTCAAAACAAAAGACCTATCCCTCTGTATACGAGGATAGGCCCGAAAAAGACCTATCCCCTGTATACGAGGATAGGCCCAGAAGACCTATCCTCGGCATACGAGGATAGGCCCAGAAAGACCTATCCCTGTATACGAGGACGGACTCAGAAAAGACCTATCCTCTGATACGAGGATAGGCCCAGAAAGACCTATCCTCGGTATACGAGGATAGGCCCAGAAAAGACCTATCCTCGATACACCAGGATAGGCCCAGGAAAGACCTATCCTCGGTACACAAGGATAGGCCCAGAAAAGACCTATCTTCGACACATGGAGATAGGCCCCTTCGAAATTACAAACAAACTCTAAAAGAGTCAGACTTTCTCATAAAATTACAAGGACCACGAAGTAGCAAAGTAACCAAAGGGCAGATCAATCATCGATAATCAGTAAACTAGAAAAAGTTAAGGGAAACTGTCAAAGTAATAATTGTTTGATACACGGGCACGAAGGCCTAAAACCACTGCCGCAGCCGAGGTGTAATGAACTCTGGGGCACTGGGGATCAGTCCTCGAAGGGAAGCCGATGCCTCGGCCCGCTCCAACGCCATCGGCGAGCTGTTGCCTGTTAGTTTGCTCACCCAAGAAAGCCTGCATGGTCAGCTCAGGGTCAAAAGGAACATCTTCATTTCTTTTGATGGATTCGACCACAGACAACACATTCACGTCCGAAGGCATCGGGGGCACCCACTCATTTAAACCAGCCTCTCGGTCCTCGCTATGTACGAGCTGAAGCTCGTCACCTTGATAAGGGACCAAGGCATGGCCTTGGCGAACAAACGAGCCAGAGAAAGGCTCAAGCCCCCAGTCGACTAGCTCCCCCATTGGTACACCGTAAGCTGCTGCACATCGGAGAATGTGGCGAGAACCCTTAGTATAGTATGGCACCAATTCTTCGAGAAAATCCTCGCCGTCCTTATAATCTTGCACAGCAGCCACCCGAGCTGCCTCCAGTTGAGCACCGAACCCCACTACTGGGCTGAGCAGCTGCCTCGCTTCCTTTATCGGGTCTCTCTCTCCACAACAAAGTAAGAAAGCTTCGGCTGGTCCCTTCGGCCTCCTTCAGAAGCTCGTCGACTCGACCGGAAAGCTTATTCCGCTGGCCCTTCATCTCGTCCAAAAGTTTTAAAGCCTCATTCAATTTCCCGGAAACTTCACTCAGCTTCTCGGACTTCTGTTTATTGTCGCCTTCCAGAGACGCGACCTTAGCCTTCAAAAGGTTCTTGTCATCTTCGTGAGATCGAGCTTCCCTGCGCAGCTTTTTCTCGCTATTAGTTGTTCGGCCAAGACGAGTTGACAGCGACTTCACCAAGGCGCAAGCCTACGACCAAGAAGATCAACTAGTTATCAAAATCTGAAACAGAGATAAAACAAAGTCGAAGATATAAAATATACAACGATGTACCTCGCCAGTTATCAGGCCAAAGCGACCTAGCAGTTGCGCCGAGCTGAGCGAATCCATCACCCCAATTAAGTCCTTGGGAGCAGCTCGAGACACCACTCCTTGGCCAAGCGTCGTAGTGATATCATCACGAGCAGTGAAATCAAAGTTACCCAAGGGAGGAACATCAGCAATAACCTTGGCCCAGTCCTTGGCCACATCCTGATCAGCGGGCAACTCGAATGCATCGGTCAACCACGGGATCCCAACCTCCTCATAAACCGGAGAACCTTCCTCCTCGGCCACCGACTTGCCTTTGCTCGCCAGAGAGGCCTGACCATCACCGCCTACTTCCTCATCCTCCTCGTCGACCAGAGCCAGTCTCTTTCGCTTACCCGATTCGGCTCTCCGAGGAGGCGGATTCGCAGCAGGCCCTGCAGTAGCGACCGGGGCTTTAAGGGTAGCCACAGGAGGAGGAGTCGAGGATATAGTAATGGGAACAGCCTTCTTCGGTCCAGCTCCCCGAGATGAAGTGGTAACAGCCCTCGTAGCTTTGGGGATAGGAGCAGCCACCCCTTCGGTTAAAGGCACGGCACTAAGAAATTGTAGCCCCAGATGTCGAGGCAAGCGGCGTCTCGGCAAAGACGCACGACGATCATCAACGGACTGCATCTTCATGCGGCTCGTCGAATCCATTCGGGCATCAAGACTCCTCATCGCTGAAAAACAAAAAGTTTGAAGTCAGGAACAAGCAAAAAGAGGAAGAATAAGCAAGGAAATAATTAAAAAAGAAGGTATTCACGGTGATCTGGGCACGGCTGCTCGGCCTTCATATTTCGACAAGAAAGGCAGTCCTTCTTGAAGACCAAGTTCTTGTGCACCAGCCAGCCCGGATAAGTGCTAATCACAGGCATGGCACATCGAGGTCGGAGGTCTTTCATGGCTTTTCTGGATATCCCGACCAGACTGAGTAATTCTTCGTTAGTACAGACCGAGCTCCACTTGAACACGAGCGGGTTCTCGCCCGTGCACCCAGATAACCCTCCAATGCCTCCTTGGCCCTCTCCTCATACTCGGTCAACGAGGAAACAGAGGACAGTGACTTAGCACTGCACTCAAGCGGCATCATGAGGAAGGGGGAAATTCCACCCTCGTCGACTCTCTACGACAACGACTTTATCAGCCCAATGCCCCATCTTCTTAGGAGGACGAACGAATAAGTTGACCCCATTGTTATGGTGTTTGCACTGAAGACGACCAAGGGACATAGTCACGGCAAAATAGTTCTTGAAGAGGGGAAGAGTAGGCTCAAATCCGAGCACGCGCAGACAAGCAATGAAGCTGATCAAATACCTCACCAGATTGAGGGATAAATCCTGGATGGGCCCGCCTCGTCGCCCAATAACTTCGCATATGAAGTGGGTCTAAAGGCGGTGGAGCCACCGCCTCGTTAAAGAGCAGAAGTGTAGAATCCGACACCACTCCCGGAGAAGCCTCAGCTCGGGCAAAGACAACCGTATATCGGGGCATACCCCCAGAAATCTTCGGGACTATGATTAAACCGATTGCTCCAAGCCTCACATCCTCGGGGTCAATATGGTTGCACCACCCCTTAACCACGCCTTCGGCCTTGCGCCTCCCGGCGGAATCCTCGCTTATTCGGGTTTTCCAGTTCGGATTTTCTTGCTCGTCTTACTCACCCGATCATCTACCTCAGTGCGGCGAGGAGCCAACAAAGCATCTTTCTTTCTTTTTTCTCTTCGCCAACTCTATGTTTTGCTCCATTATCTTTGCGCCTCGAACTCATTTGTCAGAAAAGATTTGGTAAAGGTCAAAATATGCTTGCTCCTCGACTCACGAGATGCATCGAGTCCCAAGAGGTCGGTCCTCGATCCTCAGGGGACTCGCCCTCGCTGCGTGGGAAGTCCCTACAATTTGTAACCGGTGACGATAATAGCCTATCGCTCATTTGGGAAGGATGCTGACTTCCCAATTTCCATCGACCGCTTATATGCAGAAGGGTAGGGGACCGAGCATAAATCACCCCGGGATTAGCTCTTTTAGTCCTCATAGCCGAAGAAAGGGCCGAGGAGAGGGATCCTAGGGAAGACGGCTGACGAAGAAGACGAGGAGCGGGTTTTATATGCCTTGTTAGAGGAGGAGCGATCGAGGGGTGCGGCGAGGACTCGGACTTAACTCATAAAAAGCTTGACAAAAACCTAAGTATTGAGGTCGAACTAAAAGAAGAAGAATACCTTCAATGATGATGATGACAAAGCGGGCGAGAGGCAAGGGCAGGCGAGGGGCAACGAAGACGAACCTGAAATGAGAAACTTCGCCGGCGTTAGTACGAAAAGCCGAAGCTGTAATCGCCGCTCGCCGGAGAAGAACACGGCGGTATATAACTCACCGCCCCGCCAAGGCAAGAGACTTATGCTTACCCGGACCGTGAAAAGTAAGCGGAAGGAGGAGAGCGAACCTAAAGGACCACTTTTGGAGAAAGAACTAGGTGGAAAGAGGCAAATAGCAAGAAACCGGCGAGAAGAAATGTCGCTGAAAATCGTTTAAGCGGGGAAAAGACCGGAGAAATAAGCGAAGTGTGGAGAAGAAGCCGGGGTTTTCATTTTATACGATCCACGAGCGAGCAGGTCAACCCGGCGATAGGCAGCGGACCCACTATCCCGCCGATAGGCGACCGACACGTGGCCACGGCGAGAAACGGCGTCGCGAAAAGGTAGGGAATAACGGCGCCGCCACTTCAAGAAATTAAATGAAAAGGCGGCTTTATGGCGGCGAGGCTCGAAACACGCCATTAATAAGGCGTGACCCCTGACCGACGCCACCAATCCGACCATCAAGACAAGCTCGTCTGAGGGACTAGTTGAAACCGTCTTCGGCTCATCCCAAAATTAAAAGCGAAAAAGAGTATGATCGGCATATGAGATCCCAACGAGGACAAATCAAGTTATACTTTCCAAGCTTGGGATGAATCCTCGCTTTCGGAAAGTCGGGGCAAGCGAAAGGACTTGACCACTCGCGTGGCGGAATGCGTGGGCTGGCTGGGAACAAGCGACACACTCTACGCCCTGTAGGTGTAGCGCGGCTCGGCGACCATCCTCGATCTCGAGCACCACCGGGCCGACCAAACCCGGACAAGGCGGGATTATGTATGTTAAACTAGTCAATTGTCACCGGGCGGGCCTCGTGGTCGGTCCTCGACCCTGGCCGACCACGAGAAAGCGAGGGACCTAAGTCCCGACCTAAGGGAAAAACGTCATCATAGTACAAAATGCGCCCGGATGGCCTCATTCGATTGGAGAAACACCAACGTGCTCTGCGCCCGCTCCAGCAGTTGACACCGCTTGATACTCGACAAACTGAAAAAGAGAACCAATGAGAGCCGGCCACCTCGGCCAGGCCACAGATCACATCTCCAACGTCTTTGTCCTTGGCATGCGGCAAGCCGGACAGGAGAAGAGTATAAAAAAGGAAGGTAACCAACTTCACAAGGTATGACACTGCTCACACTTGAGAGATTCCTTGTTTTTGAGCTTATAGCCAGATAAATATTGCCAAGGGTGATTACAGGGAACACCTGTTCACTCCATTGTTATCCTCAAGATGCGACTCTCACGCCGGAGGGCTTTAGCCGGGATAACCTCCCAGCTCTAACCTGTTTTCTCTTATTTGACGGGGTTCAAGAAGAAGATAGTGGAAGGCATTGGGAAAGCCGGCGGCGATAACACGGATATCCATCTCACCACTCCAGCACAGACAGTCCTCACCTAGACCAGTCTTGCGTATACTCCACGTGTAGTCACCCATATTTTGGCGTGATCAAACTGGTTCATCCGTTGGAGTGGTTTACTGGTTTTGCAAGAGACCTTGCATTCTATTAAGGATTTCTTTGATTGACAGGTTCTCTGTTTATTGATATCTTTACATTTGAAGCCCATCAGCCCATTGAAGATTTTGGCAACATCAGTTACTAATCTTTACTCTTTATGATTAATTACGGGTCGGTATCATTTTTTAAAATATTAATCGTCAAAGTGCTTTATTTTTTTTAAAACTGTAAAAGTACATTTTCTTTTTTTTATTCCTTAACAGCTGAAAACTGAAGTAATTTTTCAAAAATCGAACAATTACTCTTGGAAGAGGAGTGGCCTGTTTGGGGAAGAAGAAAATGGCAAGAAATGTTTCGAACTATGGAACCGGCTTATCCCGTGAATAAAGACTGACGCTGGACTAGCAGCCTCGCTATCCAAAGACGTAATTCAATTCCCCATGGAAAGACTAAGACCTCTGAAGTAACCAGAATATGGGCTTTCCAACAGTATCTTAAAGCTTGTCAACAGTATCTAGCTTTTCAACCTTTTCAATCTTATAGCTTTTCAACAGTAGCGGCAAGCTAATGGACTGACTTCCTTATCGAAGGAGACGGGATATCGAAGCTGTGACAATTCCAAGAACTTTCCTCGTCTTTTCCCCTTTTTCAATGTTTATTTGATGTTCAAAATTTTGAACGACGACGTTCAAAATTGAATTTTGACGTTCAAATTTTTTTTTGTGATGTTCAAATTTGGGCGGTGGTTTTTACATTATTATGTTCAAAATTTTGAACGATGCTCAAAATTTTGAACGACGCCCAAAATTTTTCCTTGCAATGCCCAAATTTAGGTAGTGGCGTTTGCATTGTGATGCCCAAAAAATCGAACGACGCCCAATTTTTTTTACCGACACTCCTAAAATTTTGAATGACACCCAATTTTTTTCACCGATGTACAAATTGAGACAGTGACTTTGTATGCGCACATTTCTTTCATTAAGGGTATCTCCGTCTAAAAAGTGTACTGTAGCGGTTAAATAAAATTATCGTAGACTTTTGGGGTTATATTTTTTCTTTACAGTGTATCGACCCAGTTATCACCTAATATTTAAGGGTATGTCTCATTTAAAATCGTTTACAAATTTTAATTCGTAAGATGGAGTCTTACTTTCTCACAATTTCGTCTTACAAAAAAAATGTCCGTAATACTATCTAACTCAAGATTTTACCTATCTTTAAAATTCTATTATCTTTAAAATTCTATTATCTTTAAAATGCTATATTATGAGTTGATGAACTAGGGGCTGTTACACTCACCAAACGTTTAGTCAATTTGTAGGTCTAGGTTGCTCCTTTCATTTATATGCTTTATTTATCGTTTAATTTTAATAAACTGCACCGAGCTATTGCATTGAGATTTCTTTTGTTAGAGGGGGACAACACGATTTTGAGAATCAAACTCGTTGTAATAATGTTGCGTTGACTTTGACCATAAATTAAGATTGAGAAACTCAAACAAATATTGACTTACTCATTGACCGATGTCGATGTGGGAGCAAGTCAATTTAGTATTAAGATATAAATTTTTAAATTCTAGTTAATTTTAATTATATTGTAATTTTTGGAAGTATAATTTATATGATAGTATTTTTATATTTAGAGGTAGATTTAGACATTTAAATGATGTAAAGTCTTATTTGGTTACTATATAAGTTATGTTAATTTTAATAAAGTTTTAACTTTTTTTTTTCAAACTTTATTAGTCATATAAATATATGCTAGTATGATGTAATTCCAAATTAGGTTGATATTGTTATGAGGATTGATTCTGTTTTATTCCAATTTGGTATTCTTCTAAATCAACTAAATTGATGCCTAAATCATGATAGGCTTTAGACCTCAACAAGATTTTAAAAAATTTAAACCTTAACAAGATTTGGAAGATGAATCACTGGTAATCGCATGCAATCTCAAGAGCGTCCGTAATTTTGCAAGTACCAGTAGATTTTACACATCGGTGAGGGCTTTTAAGGCTCAAAGTCAAACTCTGACAAAGAAGCCTATAATGCCTCTGACAATAAAACTTTTGATACCGATTCTTTGCAACAAATAACACAATCTCACCCTCCAACTCATCATAAACTTTGTCAAAATTCTCTTGGTGAGCTTTATCTGTGGTCTGATCTTCGACTCATGCGCCTCCTTTCCTAAGGTGTGTGCTCACACCAAAATTCTGCATTTCAATCAATTCATAAATCAACACTAAATATGGGAAAAGTTTGCATATTTGAGGTGTAAAAGAGTTGGCACAACTAATTCCCTTAACACCAAACAAGAAAAAAAATTTCTCGCTCAGCGCATGTAATCTTTCCAGCTTCTGTTCTGTGTGCCTTGTATTACCTTCAGAAACCTTTGAAAGTTGAAATAAATTAGATAAGCTTTTCTATATTTCTGAAATAATTAATCCATAAATTTGAAATAAGATTTAAAATTTTAAAAATTAAAAAAAGCAACCTCTGACAGTTTTGACTTGACAACTTCATTTATCCGCTCATATGCACCTTCAGGACTCGTGAAATTACCTGCAAATGCAAATGTGTGCGTGCGTGTTTGTGTGTGCATGTGTGAGGATACTTCTAGCAAAGAATGTGAGTCGTTCGACCCAAACCCGGTCACGAGCAAAGTATGAGCAGCTATTATGTTCCAGTCACGAGCTTGATTAGCATGGAACTTACCAGTCTAACGGGTAGAACTAGGGGTAGCAAAATGGGTGTTATAGATAAATGAGTGTTAGGCTATTATCCATTTATCCATAACACCTATTTTGCCACCCTTAGGCAAAGCTAGCAAGCTACCCAAGTAGAGAACCCGATATATTCTGTCCAAGCCTGGTCGAGCAGAGGCTTTGCCTGCTCGACCAGGGAGCGATGCCCGGGAATTACACTTATCATCATCAAACTTGCAACAGGCAACCGGACAGAGCCATGCTCGCTCGGGTGAGTATCGAGCAAGGAAACTCAGATACTTGCCTTTCAAGACAGGTCAAAGGTTTAGTTATCCGAGTAGAGCGCTCGTCATATCTACTCCGACATTCTTGCGCCCAGCCGCTTATCATACCTATAATTTAGGAGTTTCCTCTTAAACCTACTAGGTAACTATAGAATTGAATCCCACAAGGATTCTATGTCATTGGGAGCCTATAAATATCCATCCATAAACCCTAAACAATGTACACATTCTTTACAGCATCAAACCTCTGTCAAATTGCTTTTTGACTCTCACGCCAGAGTGGTTTCGCAAGATCAAACCTTTTACTTTCGTGTTCTTAGACAGGTTGTGAAGAGATCCAATCCATACAATCAAGCACATATGTCCTATGCATCAATCGGACTGCCTAAGGCTGATTTTTGCATCATTAGTTTGGTTCCGTTGCTGGGTAACAATTTTTTGAAGCTCTAACACTTTCTGTTCTAGTTTTTTCGGTTGTTTACATCAACCAACAAAACAACAATGGTTGGTAAAGGTAGCAAGCATCACGCCGCCACTAGTAACCATCCGGTTGGGAACCAGCCCCTGCCCGCTGCACCCGATGATCTGCAACCGAAGGCACCCCAACAGGGGTGCAGACGAGAAATCAAAAGATAGCTGCTTGGCATGCAGCTCATGGCAATGACATTCCGTACGTTGAAGAGGAATAGTCTTCCCACCATGCTAGTCATGCTCAATCTAGTCGGCGAGATACTCGCAAGGTGATCAATGAGCAGCAAACTCGTGCCAGTGATTTGAGAAACCAGCTTAATCGGTAGGGATAAAATGGTCATGGTAGTCAAGCGGCTCTGCCCGGACTAACTGCTGAATAACAAGTCGCTGCCCTTCAAGTCCAAGAAGATTACTGCAACAAGATGTTTGCACTCAATCAGTAACTGCTCGCTTTGGGCCAGGCACCGCGCGCTAGTTGCTGAGCTTGTGTTCCATGCACCTAGCCAATCAAGTCCCTATTAGTGGTGGCCAGGCCCCACAACAGCTACCCGCTCCGAACAGACGACTTCCATCTACCGTTCAAATAGTATCGGACCGGGATGCCCGCGAGCAAAGGGTTGACCAGCATGCGGAAAGCAGGAACAACCGCCAAATCCCGCCCCATCATCATCATCATTGCAGATAGGAACATCATGCCCGGGCGGAGGGGAATGATCGTCGTAGAGCTCGTGAGTATGCCGAGGCAGACGAGCATCGACCAAGGCTCAGAGCCCGAGTCGACTAGGAGGTTGAAGTCTCCTATGATCTAACCTACTATCCCACCACGACCAGATATTCCGCTGTTACATCTCGTTTGACAAAGACCACACGGCCACCGAAATCCAGAAGAGGGCACAGTCGGCGGTCAAAGGATGCCCGCTTAAAGAGCTCATCACGTACTACTTCTTCCAGGCTCACGGTAGATGTCGAGAAGCGTTTGGCTGAAAAAATGGAGAGCATGAAGAAGGACATGACCAAGAAAATGGCCAAGATAGCCGTAGCCAAGCCCGGGTACGGAGCCACAAAGCTACTAGAGGGCAGACCATTCACCTTAGAAATCGAGAACGCACAACCCGCACGAGGAGTGACCTTCCCTCAGTTCGAAAAATACTTCAGGAAAACGCGGGCAAACGATTGGCTCAGGTCATTCGAGGTACAAGTCCTGATGGTCACGGACGTCGAAGCTCTTAAAATGAGAGCATTCGAGGGCGCTTTCCAAGGGAAAGCATAAGCATGGTTGGGGAGAGTTCCTCGCGGATCAATTGGCAGTTGGGAAGTGTTCAGGAAGAACTTCCTAAACAAGTTTGGCATGGCAGGGCGTACACCCAAAAATAGGTTTGACCTTGGCAAAATCAAGCAAGGTGATCATGAGTCCTACAGTATCTACTTCAAGCAGTTCGAGGAAATGCTCGAGCAAGTGACAACGACGAGCGATCAGAAAATCACTTTCTGTTATTTGAACAACATGAGGTTGGGACCGTTAAAAACTATATTAACAATGAACCCAGGAACTTCAAAGGCAGAATTATTGGCCAACTTGCACTTGTTCTGCTCGACGAAAAATACCAAGGGCGATAAGCCCAAAGGAAAAGACAAGACTCATGACAGCTCAACCACACCAGCTAACCAGAGCCAAGAGAGCAACAACCGTTCGCGTAGAGACATAAACCTAACCTCCACTCACCGGCAGAGATTTAGAGAATCACAGTTTACCCCTCCGAATATTACTCAGGAAGATATCATGTTCCAAGTCGGCGATGCCTTACTTGTCCCTTACCCGCTCGATCCTGAGTTCGCTCACACTAGGGATAATTCCAAGTACTGTGATTATCACCATGACCACGGTCATGACACAGAGAGCTGCAACGTGTTGAAACGAGAAATTCAAAAGTTGATTAATGCGGGAAAGTTTGATCATTTCAAGAAGAACTATGGAACAGGTAATAATGCTGGAATGATCACCGAACAAGACCCAATCGAGGAATAGGTGGCCAAGCCCCTCATATTCAAGGAGTCGTCAATGTCATCTAGGAAGAAATCCCATCCAATACCCAGCTCGACAAACATATTTATTCCCTTGTCAAAGGCGATCAACGCCCCAGTAGTCCAGCGAGCAGGAGAGCAGAGCATATTCTTCACGCGCAGCGAATTGGCAAGCATTCCACTAGCTTCCGAGCAACCACTGGTAATCTCCTATCTCATAAACAACTGGCAGGTACAAAGGGTGCTGATAAACACATGAGCGCATAGGGACATCATGTACTACTCTTGCTTCAAAGGTCTAGAGCTGTCATATACCCACCTGAAACTGTACTCGGGAAAACTTGAAGGCTTCACCAACCATCAAGTGAATGTTAAAGGGACAATCGACCTAGAAGTCTTCATGGGAGACGGGGCTCAAACACGGACATAGATGATCACATTCCTGGTAATCGATCTTAAGTCCCCCTACAATTGCATCGTAGGCGTCCAGGCCATGGCAAAGTTCCAAATGGTCGCCTTCATCCCCCACTAGAAAGTCAAGTTCTACACGGACAGCGGAGTTGGAATTCTCAACAGCAAGTCGCGGGTTATATGGGAGTATGTCTGAGATTCCCAGAAAAAGAAGCAGAAACTTATTGTTTCCACTCCCGAGCAGACGATCACAATTTTCGAAAAAGAGACATCATACAACATCACTACGGGCCCAGTTGACATTAGGGTCATTGAGCTCGGAGAGTCGTCAGGAACAACTGATCTCATGGAGTTCGATGAAGCTGAGTCTACGCCACCACCAACTACCCCTGCGTGCAAGGTTAGGCATTCCCCCGCGCAAGTCATCGAGCTAGATACTTTGCAAGTTCGAGATGAGCTCGAGTTCCAGCCACAATATGAGTTGGAAGAGATCTAGAGATGTTAAAAGGGTCGGCACTAGCCCTACAGGACCGCAGGTTAAATAGGTCATTTTAACGAGCCATTCAGATCACAACCCTGACCCTAACCCTGTAAGTCTCTGGTTAACAGGGTCTTAAACGGGTCATTCCTAGAAAACATGATGTTTTATTTAAATCAAAAATTTTAAAATGAAGTAATAAACATAGTGATGGTCAAACAGGCAAGTGACAATGATTAACAATACGATCCAAAATAAAATAAAGTCATACAACTTAAGTGACGAAATTCAAAAGAATCAGAACACAAAACAATTAACAACTTCAAATACTAATGTACTACTAGTATACTAAATAAAAAGTACTAATAAAAACATGAAACAACTCAATAAAAATCATGTTCACTCTTCAACTACATTTGAAATCGAGCCTTCTTTTGAGAAAATATTTTCTTCAACATCATTATCCTCTTTATCTACAATAATAAAATAACATAAAATAAATGTTGGTAAGAACTTAATACAATCAACTAGTAAAATATAATACTAAGGTCAGCCCGTTTAGCTTGAAATTTAAACGGGTTGGATTTTCCTGACCCTAACCCTTTCCGATTCCCGATTAGCAGGGTCAACTATGCGATTCTCGACCCTTTTAACATATCTAATTATGTATCCAAAAATCTCATTTTTACCAATTTTGGAAACTTAACTGTCTTCGAACTGTATTTGCGACCATGTTTGGGTTTGGCTTTCATCAAATACACATACATCACCACAAAGCTAACAGGGGATAGACGTTGGTTAACCAAATGAAATGATAATATATATTACGCATTTGAATTTCAAACAAACAAGTCAGAATGGCCGAGTGGTATAAGCCTATAAGGTGACATATTCAAGTTCATGTCCATATGAGTGGGTGAGGGTTCGGATCTCACTTTTGACATTTTTGTACCCTCATTCTAACCAAAAGTAAATCTTCCAGCCCGCGGGCTAGCCCTGGAACACGACAGAACAAATATGTTAACCCGCGACCCTGTAGGGCCAGCATGTTTAGCCTAAAATTTAAACGAGTTGGATTTTCCCGGCCCTAACCCTTTTTGGTTTCCAATTTGTAGGGTCAACCCTGCGGTTCTTGACACTTTTAACATATCTAAAGAGATCATCGTCAATCCCGCCTACCTTGAGCAAAAATCAAAATTGGGAAATCTATGATCGTATAAGCTCGAACAAGGTTGATTGATCAACTCAAGAGCAACCTCGATGTATTTGCATGGACTATTGAAGACATGCAGGGGGTCAGTGAAGAGCATTGCTTACCACGACCTGAATTTGGACCCAAATTTTCATCCAATTCAGCAGCGACCAAGGCAATTCTCACTAGAGAAAAGCACGGGGATCAGAGAGGAGGTGGAAAAACTCCTAAAAGCAAACATCATCGAGAAGATCCAATATCCATCTTGGTTTGCCAATGTGGTTATGGTCAAAAATACAAATGGCAAGTGGCGCATGTGCATTGATTTCACAGGCCTCAACAAAGCTTGCCCAAAAGACTGCTACCCATTATCGCGCATTGATATGCTCGTGGACGCTATAGCCGGATTCGAGATACTCAACTTCTTGGATGCATACTCAAGGTATCACTATGTCAAAATGAATGAGCAAGACAAGGCCATGACAGCTTTCCGAGCAGGCGGTGGATTGTATTGCTATAAAATAATGCCCTTCGGGCCGAAGAATGCAGGGGCCACCTACCAGCGCATGGTCAACAATGTGTTCGACTCCCAGCTCGGTCGGAGTATGGAAGCCTACATCAACGACATGGTCATCAAGACCAAAGGCCGCGACCACAACCTTGACTTGGAAGAAACGTGTGCCAACCTATGCAAACACAACATGAAGCTAAATCCGAGCAAGTACGTATTTGGGGTTCCGACGGGAAAATTCCTCGGCATCATGGTCAACCAACATGGAATCGAGGCTAATTCGGAAAAGATATAAGTTCTGACCAAGATGGAATAGCCCAAGTGCATCAAAGATATCCAATGACTAAATGGCATAATCATCGCCCTTGGTCGTTTTATCTCCCGATCAGCAGAGAAATGCCTATCGTTCTTCAAAATCCTTCGCGGTAACAAAGGATTTGAATAGAATGATGAATGCGCCAAATCCCTTGAGCAACTCAGGGACTATCTTAGTAAACCACCCCTCCTTAGCAACCCCATACTTGGGGAGCCATTGTATGTGTATCTAGCGGCCACAAACCAGGCTGTAGTCGTTGTTCTTATTAAAGAGGAACTTAGCTTGCAAAAACCTGTATATTATGTATCTAAGGCCCTCAGTCCTATTGAGGGTCGTTATTTTAATGTAAAAAAGTTAGCTTACTCGCTTGTCATAGCTGCCCGCAAATGAAGGGCTTACTTTTCTGTACATGTAATCATAGTATACATGAATGCACCACTACCAAAAATCCTGCACAAGCTATAATCATCGGGCAGACTACTTAATTGGTCAATCGAGCTCACTGGATTCCACATCGATTATCAGCCCATTTGAGCAATCAAAGCTCAAGCCTTGGCCGATTTTTTGGTTGAAACGAGCTTCACTAAATTAGAAGAATCTGAAGCTTCATAACCAACATAGCCCAGGTACGAGTTGTCTCTAATACCTCGACTGGCCTACTATTGGGAGCTTTATTTAGATGGAGCAGCGAGTAAAGTTGGGAGTGGAAGCAGTCACAGTATACTAGGATTCACAAATAGTAGTGAACCAAGTCCAAAGGGAATATATGGTGCATCACCCCTCCCTGGTCAAGTACTGCGAGCTTGTCAAGGAACTTCTAAAATTTTTTAGATATCATGGTACCGAATGGGCATGTGCTATTTAGAAAAATGGGATGACCAAAAGGCATTGTCACGTCCAAATTGAAACTATTAAGCTGAATGTCGTTACTTAGGGGTATTCCAGACATTAACCATTTTCTGAAATTAGAGAATTATTAATCTCCCTAAAATTGTTTGTTATTATCCTTCCTTTTATTTCTCTCATGTTATTAGTGTAAGCTAGGTTAAGAGAGGAAAAATAGGTCAGGAGACTTTGTCAACAACGACTTAGATACTTTCTAAGACTGGATGTGTTCTCTATTCTCCAGGAAGGAATTACGATGAAGGGAAAAGTTATACTATAAAAGAGATGGCGGGAGATCGAAGAAGGGGATCATCACAGACAACACGGCTGATACACATAATCATACAGACATATACACTTGAAGATCTCTGTAGCAGCAGCTTGTTCTTTACTTGATCAACAACACTTGCTGGGTAAATATTTTCTCTTGGGTAGGTTTTTTTGTAAGTACTCTTTAATTACGTTTGATGGCTAGTTGTCTTTGTTCTAGTTAATGGAGTGATTCCCTTTTAATTACTATTGTGAGATCTAATTGTTTTTTTCATTCTCAATTGGGTTCAAGTATTTATTCATTTTATGTTTGTTTGTTGTAAAAGGAATTGTAACTTAGGATTATTTTGCTTAGTTAATGTTCATGGCCAAAAATTTAATTGACATAATAGTTCATAGCTAGTTGGAACCGTTGATCTGTAATTTTCATCGGGTTTTAACAAAGTAGCAAGTGACACACCGTTTAGGCATCACAAGCATATTTGGTCCGTGTTGCAGGAATGGGTAATCTAAATTAAATGTTATTGCTTCAATATGCACTGTTTAGAATCGGGTCTTTCTCTCTTAATGTTTTCAAAACATTAAATCCTACGAGCGTCTTGGGGGTTGCCTTTTGATTAGGGAAATAGTTAATGAGCTTTTCTTAACTATCGAGACAATAAGGAGAGATTGTGTGTTTGGCGGTTGGTGACAACTATAACCAGTTTATTTTAAGCCCATTAAGTCATTTTTGCATCTCTGATCGGTAGTAACTTTCGGGATTACTTTCAGTTCATTGACTGGATTTTTTCTCTTATTGAATTCAAACATCATTTTCTTTTTGTTTACATTTAGTCATTTAAATTCAGCTTTTAGTTAATTCATTGTTAATCATTAGTTATATTAAAACTCAATCTTTGTTTCAATTTCTTTGATAAAATTCTTTTAAGAGGTAAATTCGATGTTCCCTGTGGACACGATCCCTACTACCCTATACTCGTTGTTTGGGAAAATAGGAAATTAATTTCGACGGTTTGACACCTGCCAATCTGGTTCTGATCTATGAATCCTACCCAGAAATGCATGAAGATGAAGAAAAAACCCAGAAACGCAAGGGATGAAAAACAATAAACCCAAAAAATCAAAGAAACTCAAGAACGGGAGATTTACTGTCAAAAGGCGGTCGAAGAGCTTCCTTGCAAGTGAAAACGATTAAAAACTCTAAAATCTGGAAACGGGATCAATAAGATCAACAAAGACAATTGTCGGAATTTGGAAATCTCCAAGGGCAGCAGTAGCAACAAAGCTTGAAGAAATTTTCTCTCTCTAAAACTCAGAATCAGTAAAAAAGGAAATTGGGGAAAGGGCTTTACCTTTTATAGGCGGAAACCCAAACATTTTCCCCCCAAAACCAAGCGCCAAACAACATTTGCAACAGCTGATGTCACGGGTTGCACGCTCACATTAAATGCGATGTTTCGTGATTCACGTCCCATTATGTGCCAGACATAAGATGACAACTCACGTGCCCCATGCCTACTCACCCTACTATTCTCCAAACAAGCAAGCTTCCTGAATGCGCTCCAGTTGTCAACCCATTAAGGTTCCAGAACGTTCCACTGTTTTGTTGTCCAGCCAGGTCAAAGTCAACTCCGAAATTCAAAAGTTTTGAAGTCCGATGCAAGAACAATAGCACCAAGCATAAGCACTCCCCGCTCCGAGCATAAATACTCGTCATACAAGGAGTTAGGGGCCACTGATGTGCTCGGTCCAAACCCGATCACGAGCAAAACATGAGCGGTCACCACGTGCCAGTCACGAGCTCGATTAGCAGAGGACTAACCATCCTAGCGGGTAGAGCTAGCAAGGTACCCAAGTAGAGAACCAGATATATCCCTTCTAAGCCTGGCTGAGCAGAGGCTTTGCCTGCCCAACCAGGGGGCCATGCCCGGGAATTACACTTATCATTATCAGACCTGCATCATGCAACTGAGCAGATCCATGCTCGCCCGAGTGAGTATCGAGCAAGGAATCTCAGAGACTTGCCTTCCAAGACAAGTTAAAGGTTTCATTATCCGAGGAGAGCACTTGTCATATCTACTCCGACATTCTCACAGCCAGCCGCCTATCATACTTATAATTTAGGAGTTTCCTTCTAAACCTACTATGTAACTATGGAATTGAATCCCACAAAGATTCTATGTCATTGAAGGCATATAAATACCCCTCCATAAACCCTAAGCAAGGTACACACTCTTTACAGCTTCAAACCTCTATCAAATTGTTTTTTGACTCTCATACGATACTTACTCTCACGCCATAGTGGTTTCGGGAGGCTAAGCCTTGCACTCAAATTAGGTGTTTTTCGTGTTCTTAGGCAGGTTGTGAAGAGATCCAATCCATGCAATCAAGCCCAGATATCCTACACATCAATTGGACGGCCCAAGGCTGATTTTTGTATCATCAGAATGCACCATTGATCACGCCACGAACCTTGGATCATGTTGTTTACCGGAATGGTGAATCAATATTTGAGCTTTAATTTGATATTTAAATAAGAGAGGAAGAACACACTCGAGCTTGCCTTGCATTAAAACACGCTAGCATTAACGCTCGAGCGTGTGAGAGTGTGAGTAAGTTTGGAGTTTTTGAAGAGTAATGTTATGTGCACTCAAAGTCTATTAATTGTATGTTATGGTTGTTTAAATTATTTGTGGATCCTATCACTTATAACTTAATAATGTTCTGACCAACCATAACATGTCAAGTTTGGTCATATCAAGTAAACTTTGAGTGCGCATTCTCGTTTTGAAATATGAAATCTAAAGAGAATTTGGTAGTGATTTAATAAAATGTGCTTATGTTTGCATGGATTAAAGTTGTGTTTATAGGGGCGACCATAACTACCAGGTACTTATGAATCCCTAGTTGTTTGACATCCAACACGTCCCATGTTTGAGAGCAATTGTAGAACGTTGGTAGAAAATGACATGTCTCATGTTTCTGCGTAGTTGGAGAACAGTTGGCAATCATCTTTGCTCAAGGTACGCCGTATGTGCTCGGTAAATATGACTCATCGTTGTGTCAGGCTTTTTTATGCTCGTGGGACTTGTCGCGTTATCAATGTCGCCATTCTTGTTTTCCTGTGTTCGAGTTTAAGATATTTCACTTTTGGTGTCACGTGGTCGGCCACATGTTCTTGGCGAGCAGGCCTTAGGCTTAAGGTATAGCTTATAAGTGGCCCCTAATCCTTAATGGTAGAACTTCTTTACTAAAGGTGAGAAGTAGCAAAACACTAGGCATCATCATTGTCATAAAAATTCCTTATTTGTTTTGATTGGTTACAAATCGAGCAAGGTCGAGGTCCTCGAGGACGACTGATCGTGTCTTAAATTTATACCTTGTAAGTGCACAAGACTATTGCAGAATAGTTTGGGAAGCAAGGGTCAAACCACATAGACAAGAAGAATTCAAGTAGCAAGTATATTGGTAGCAATTAAACTAAGGGGGGTTTTTATTTTATTTTATTTTATCTAATTTATTCTACTAAAACAGGAAATCTAATTAGTAAACTAAACAGCAATCATAGTTATGAAGATCTTAAGGAGAAAGGAAATCTAAGATTGGGAATTCACTTGATCTACTCTATTGCTCTTTTAAATACTGTAACGCCCCAAACTCGGGTCCCACTACATGGGCCCACATTTGGCCACGTCACTACAAATTCAAACTTAAAATAAATACTAAATTAAAACGATATCCAACTAATATTACAAAAGTCTCCAATTAAATACAGTCATCCAAATAAATTTCGGAACAAAGTCTACTAAAAATTCTCTGTCTTCAACAACTTCCAACACATATAATTATGACCTAAAAATCTTGGTTTCTTCGCCGGTATCCTCTACCTCAAACTTAGTCTTTAATTTCGACCTGGAAGAAGAGGATTGTGAAGGGTGAGCGAACAAAGCTCAGTAAGATCATACGTCGCCTCCGGTTTCTAAGGAGGGGTGACTCAAAGAATAATCAAGATATATGTAAAACAGAGCTTTTAGATATTTGACAACTTGCGAAAATCAAAGATAAGTAACGAAAGACTTAAAAATCTCTTTCTTTTTTTTTTTTTTTTAAAAGGAGAGTTTCAAACAGAACAAATATGGATCAAACAAGTTTGTCATTACCTCGTCCCATACCCAAGAATAACCGAACATCAAAATATTTATTTAGATCACATAAGGGTCTTTTAACCAAGAACCAAATCCCCCGAAGGGCACACAAATCCCCCGAAGGGTACACAAATTAAGGTATATCCGGATAACCGCACTCACAGGCCAAGTGGTGCAAATTTCAATTATTTCAAATGTTGTCACGAAAATCCCCATGACGGGTTGTTCATACTTAGTGATCATAAATAATTTCAAAACATAAATAGTACTGTTAATGTACTATTATCAAAACATAAATAATATCAAAGTTCGTCATTTTCAATATCAAATAACATACCGACAAAATTTACGAATACAAATAAAATTTCTCAATAACAAGGTATTTCATAAAAATCAGAGTAGACATGAAAATTTGCGAAAACGAAGGTATAACGAAGATATTCAATAACGTAAACGACGGAGTCAAAGCAACTACCGACACGAGGTCGGGCATGGCAAATGAAGGAACGAAATTCAAGAATAGCGGAAGCCTAACATAAAAAGTATTTTTATACTTTTTCAAAGAACCTAAAAGAAACGTAATCCCTTACCTCGTTAAGGTGTGCTCATGACAAAGTCTCGAACCGCAATTGAAACCTTAATTCATCTCGCCCAAAACTAATTTAAACAAAACACTAAAATTAAAATTCTGAATTTCGGGTCTTATTATTTCTGAGTTTAAAATAATCTAACAAAAGTAAAAATACAAATGACAACTAATAAATTGTTAAAGGTTTTAAGGGGGTCATTTGTAAAAAATGGAAATCATTAATTATGACCCAAAAGTCCAGGGGAAACTTTTTAAAATACGACACATCATCTTCCTCACCACACCCATTCACTGTTCATGATTCTTCATCTTTTTTTTTTTTCTTCTTGTTTGGAAACAGCATGTTCAACCTGAAAACTCCATGCATTTGTGTACACCAATCGGCTTCTTAATAGTTTTAAAAGAAAAACTCATTCCGGGATTTCAAACAAGACACATATCATCATTATATATATATATATATATATATATATATATATATATATATATATATATATATATATATATATATATATATATATATATATATATATATATATATCATCCTTTGATTTCAAGCAATTTTCTTCCAGTAGCCTTTGATCCGACTTTTCCATAATCCTACTCTAGATATCTTCATCACGGATAACTCGACTGAAAGAGAATCGTAAAGCGAAAACTTACCTCGGTTTCCTTTAATGGAGTACACGTACGACCAAAGTTTACAGCCGGTTTGCCGTCGACGCCTCTCCCTTTCACTCTCTCGACTCTACAAAAAAAAACTCCAAAGCACCGGTAGGATATTTATGAAACGCAACTCACACCGTGGATGATAGTAGCAGGACTCTTGAAGGGAGACGGTTCCTTCCGAATCAACCGAGGGAGTGTTAGACTCCTTCCCGAACAAACCCGTCTGCAAGGTATATCTCTTTATCTTAAGATTGTTCTTATTTAATAATATTATATTATAATATTATCACTACTTCACGGAAAAACTTTAAGTTTTATTGTTATTATTATATTATTGTTGTTGTTATTATTATTATTATTATTATTATTATTGTTGTTGTTGTTGTTGTTGTTGTTGTTGTTGTTGTTGTTGTTGTTGTTGTTGTTGTTGTTGTTGTTGTTGTTGTTGTTGTTGTTGTTGTTGTTGTTGTTGTTGTTGTTGTTGTTGTTGTTGTTGTTGTTGTTGTTGTTGTTGTTGTTGTTGTTGTTGTTGTTGTTGTTGTTGTTGTTGTTGTTGTTGTTGTTGTTGTTGTTGTTATTACGGCCCAAATTTGAAATTTATCCAAAACCGAAACTAGACCCAAAATAATTAGATCAGCCCAAAAAAACAATGTAATTAAATTATATTAAAATTTAACATTTCATACTAGCATTTGCGGGGTATTACACTCTCACCCCCTTAAAAGAAGTTTAGTCTCTAAACTTACGTACCAAGTCAAACGAAGAGTTCGGGGTGCTTCTCCTTCATTTCCTCCTCAAGTTCCCAAGTAGCTTCCTCTCTGTGATTGCTCCATTGAACCTTGACATAAGGAATGATTCGCTTCGAAGAACTTGATCCTTCCGATCTACAATTTTAATAGGTCGCGTAACTAAGATCCTCTCTTAAGCGGAGTCTTATACTCGATCACATGGCTCGGATCCGGGGCATACTTCCTCAACATTGAAACATGGAACACGTTGTGCACCCCTGACAGTACTGGTGGTAAGGCTAGTCGGTATGCAACTTCTCCGACTTGTTCGAGCACTTCAAATGGTCCCACAAATCTCGGATTAAGCTTACCCTTAATACCAAATCTCATAACTCCACGCATAGGGGAAACCTTGAGGAAAACATGATCCCCTACTTCAAATTCAAGTTCACGTCGGCGTTTATCGGCGTAGGACTTCTGTCTACTCTGAGCCGTTAACATTCTCTTCTTAATCAGTTGTACCTTCTCCGAGGTAATCTGTACCAATTCTGGTCCCAACAATTTTCGTTCTCCTACTTCATCCCAACATGTAGGCGTACGGCACCTTCTCCCATATAACGCTTCGTACGGCGCCATACCAATGCTTGCATGGTAGCTGTTGTTGTAGGTGAACTCCACTAGGGGTAAATGATCATCCCAATTACCCTGAAAGTCTAAAGCGCATGAACGAAGCATATCTTCCAACGTCTGAATGGTCCGCTCCGATTGGTCGTCTGTCTGCGGATGGAAGGCCGTACTCATACTCAAAGTGGTGCCCAAAGCCTTCTGCAAACTACCCCAAAACTTTGAGGTAAACCTGGTGTCGCGATCAGACACAATCGAGACTGGCACTCCGTGTAACCTGACAACCTCATCTACATACATCTTGGCCAATTTCTCCAACGGGTCATTTATCCTAAAGGCTAAAAAGTGTGCTGACTTCGTCAAACGATCCACGATAACCCAAATGGATTTCTTTCCTTTTAATGTCTTCGGCAACCCCACAACGAAGTCCATAGTTATATGTTCCCACTTCCACTCGGGTATAGGCATTGACTGTAACAATCCTCCCGGTCTCTGATGTTCGCACTTCACTTGTTGACACACAAGACATTTGGACACGAACTCTGCAATTTCTCGCTTCATATTGCTCCACCAAAAAGTGTCTCGCATGTCCTGATACATCTTTGTGCTCCCAGGATGTATCGCGAATCTTGAATTGTGGGCTTCTTCTAACACTTCCCTCTTTAACTCTGGATCCGATGGAATGCAGACCCTCTTGCCAAAGCGTAGAATACCATCCCCTCCAAGTCGAAAATCAACTTGAGCTCCAATCTTTACCCCTTCACAAATTTTTACTAACTCCGGGTCAACTTTCTGGGCAGTTTTGATCCTCTCCAGCAAGGATGGCTGAAGACTCAATCGTGCCAGATAACCTTTTCATCCCCTTACCCGAACTTCCAAACCCAAATTCTCGATATCCTCTAGAATGCTCTTCTCCTTTGTTAACATCATTGCCAAGGTTCCCTTGCTCTTACGACTCAAAGCATCCGCCACTACATTGACTTTACCTGGATGATAGAGAATGGTGCAGTCGTAATCCTTCAATAACTCCAACCATCTCCTCTGCCTCATGTTCAATTCCTTCTGAGTGAAAATGTACTTAAGACTTTTGTGGTCTGTATATATCTCGCAAGTCACTCCATACAAATAATGTCGCCAAATCTTTAAAGCAAACACTACCGCGGCTAACTCCAAGTCATGTGTTGGGTAGTTTCTTTCAAAGTTCTTTAATTGCCTCGAGGCATAGGCAATCACCTTCCCATCTTGCATCAATACACAACCCAAACCTTTCAACGACGCATCACTGTAGATCACAAAGTTCTCCGATCCTGACGGTAAAGCAAGAATTGGAGCTGACACCAATCTTTTCTTTAACTCCTCGAAACTTGCCTCACACTCCTCCGTCCAAACAAACTTCTTGTTTTTCTGAGTCAACTGGGTTAGAGGTCCTGCGATTTTTGAAAACCCTTCTACAAAACGACGATAATATCCTGCTAGCCCCAAGAAACTTCGAACTTCCGTAGCAGTCGTCGGTTTCTCCCAGTTTACTACTGCCTCTATCTTGGCCGGGTCCATTGAGACTCCATCTTTTGACACTACATGACCCAAGAAACTCACCGTTTCCAACCAAAACTCACATTTCTTGAACTTCGCATATAATTTCTCCTCCTTTAAAATCTGCAATACCGCTCTCAAGTGTTGCTCGTGCTCCTCTCGAGTTCTTGAGTAGATCAGTATATCATCAATGAAGACAATTACGCACCGATCTAGAAACTTCCGAAACACTCGGTTCATTAAGTCCATAAATGTTGCCGGAGCGTTCGTCAACCCAAACGGCATCACCAAAAACTCATAGTGTCCGTACCGCGTTCTAAACGCAGTCTTAGCAATATCCTCCTTTCTGACTCTAAGTTGGTGGTACCCCGAACGAAGATCGATCTTAGAGAAGTAGCATGCACCTTGTAGCTGGTCAAAAAGATCATCGATCCTTGGTAATGGGTATTTGTTTCTCACCGTAACCCGATTCAACTCCCGATAATCAATGCACAACCTCATCGTTCCATCTTTCTTTTTCACAAACAAAACTGGAGCACCCCATGGCGATACGCTAGGCCTAATGAGCTCCTTCTCCAACAACTCCTGTAACTTTTCCTTAAATTCCTTAAGTTCTTCAGGAGCCATTCTATAAGGTGCTTTAGAGATTGGGGCTGTCCCAAGTGCTAAGTCAATTAAGAATTCCACCTCCCTCTCTGGTGGAAGTCCTGGTAATTCTTCAGGAAACACCTTTGCAAACTCCCTAACCACAGGAAGTGACTCAAGACTAACCCCTTCCTTACGTGTATCAGTAATGTGCGCCAAATAACCTTGGCAACCCTTCCTTAACAGTCTACGGGCTTGCATCGATGAGATAAAACCTGTTAGGGCCGTCGGCTTAGAACCCTTAAATCGAAACTCTGGTTCTCCTGGAATGCAAAATATTACCTCCTTCCCAAAACAGTCTACCCTAGCATGGAAAGCGGCTAACCAATCCATTCCCAAAATTATGTCAAAATCTCGAATATCCAAGGAAATAAGATCTATAGGCATTTCCCTACCCTCCAATTTCAACGAACAAGACTTATATACTGAACTCACTGGAATAGACTCCCCTGTTGGTGTATCTATAACTAACTCAACATCTAGGTTTTGTGATGGCAGTTTCATGCGTTGTGCAAGAGATGTAGATATCACAGAATGGGTTGCACCCGGATCAATCAATGCATACAAACTACGAGAAGAGAGTTGGGCACTGCCACCACGTCATTAGTAGCACGAGCATCTCCTGCGTTCATTGCATACACTCTACCTTGCTCCCTTGGTTTAGGTTTGTCCCCACCACCATTGTTCTGAACAACCCGATTCCTCAGTGGCTCAGGGCAATCTCTGACCTTGTGTCCCATTTTGCTGCAGTTGAAACAAGCTCTGGTTTCCCTGTGGCAAGCCAACGTCGGATGCTTTCCCCCACAAGTCTTACAAGTCTCAATCTGCCCCCGATTCGCATTCCATCTATCCTGACCTTGGTCCTGTCTCTGATCCTGTCCTTGATTCTGATTCCGACTCCACTGATTCGACCCCTTGGATCTATTATCATCTGTGTTTCTCCTCTTGTGCCCATCCGCCTCCTCGATGACGACCGATCTCGCGAATTATTTCCTCGATAACTCGAACTATTTCCTCGATCCCGAGAACTATTTCCTCGATGCCCCGACTGACCCCGAGAACCACCTCCAATACTCTCAAAATCTCTCTTTTTCTCCTCGCGTTTCTTCTGATAGTCTGCTGATACTCGTTCAAGAATTCTAGCCCGGTCGACCACTTCAGCATAAGTCTTCAACTGCAAGGCTACTAAGCGATGACTAATCCTCCCATCGAGGCCTCTTTCAAACATCCTAGCCTTCTGTTTCTCATTCTCAATGAGACCCGGAGCATATTTTGACAGCTCAGTAAATTTGGACATACTCATCCACCGTCATCTTCCCTTGTTCCAAGTTTAGAAACTCCACCGACTTTCGTCACGTACACTTTCAGAAAATACTTCTTGTAGAAGACCTCAAGGAAAGTCTCCCAAGTGTATTCTTACGCCCGATTGCTTCCATAGTTCTCATCTCAGACTGCCACCACTGATCAGCCTCTCCTTCGAACTTGAAAGTGGCGAGGTTGACCTTTTGCTCACTTGTGAGAGTCATCGTTCTAAAAATCTTCTTCATACTCTCCACCCACTCCTCTGGTTTAATTGTGCCTGGCGCGCCTGAGAAGGGTTTAGGGCTTCTCTTCTGGAATATGTCAAGGGGGTCCTTTGCTACCGTTCGAGGTTGAGGAACTACGAGTGGAGGTTGTGGTGCAGCAGACTGAGGTTGTGGTGCAGCAGGCTGAGGTTGTGGTTGAATAATTTGACCAATCATGTCTACGGCTTGGGTCAAATTCCGCGAAGGTTCATCATCGAAGGGTCTACCAAGGGGGATTTCTTGCGTTAGGGGCGCTTGAAATAGAGTTTCCGTTACTCTGTTAAGTTGAGTTTCGATTGTTCCCCATACATTCGAAAGCAGTCCTCTCTATTCTTCCTCCCATGTTTCCTCGACCACGGCCACAGCCTCGGTTAGCAGTACGTCCTCCTCTACGTGCCATATTCTGGTACAAAAACGAGGAAGTGTCAAAAGATATCTAAGATTCCATCACACTAAGATGTGATTGCTAACTAACATGACGTAATTGGAAACAATCTACACGCTTGTTATGTAATATCAGATTCCTTCCCAAAGTTAGTTCTCAAAATCATCTCGAAACCAATATCAAATAAAAATATAGTTGTACGGAAACGTCAATGTATTAAAAAAAAAAATAATCTCCCAAAATTTTATTAAATATCAAAACAAAATTCAACTCATATCTCAAAATTTGGACACACTTAGTGTATTCCATGTCTTATGACTAAAGATAACAAGAAACCATCTGAACGAACCTAACAACTATGATGGCCATAAACAAAATTTAAAAACTAATGTAAGAATGTTATCCTATCTAGTTTCCTGACTCGGACACATCTTCTTCATCTTCCTCTAAGTCTTCTGGATTCTCATCCACCACTGGTCCATTATCTACGGCCATTTGGACCGCATCCAAAACATTCCTAGCCAAGAAGTCATTGTTGCTCAACCTTGCTCCAACTTCCGCGTGGGCTCTCCTAGCATCTTCATTTTCGTCGAAGAGTCTAAACAAGGCATTTTGTGCTAGCTCTAATGCCTTCATCATTTCCTTGACTTGTTGTAATAGGGTTCCGTTTTCATTCACTAGCGTCTGATTACCATTTCTTAGCAATTGGTTCTCGTTCCTTAGCAGATGGTTCTCATTCCTTAGCAGACGGTTCTCTTGTTCCAAGACATGGTTAATTTCATCGAGTTCGGCTACCCTAGCGTGCATTGTATTCAGTCTCGTTCTAGCAGCTGTCACGGGTGGAGCGACCCTTGCTCTACTGGTGTTGTTGCGCGCCATTTCCTACAAGTAACACGAGTATATTAGTTTAACGAAATAATAATTTCTTAATCATCAGTGAGATCATAACTTAGCTATAATCACAACTTAATGCTAGTATCATAATCCTATCGTAGTATCACATCTTATTCTTAATTGTTCCTAAATCCTAAGACCATCCGGATCTAAGGCCTAAGCTCTGATACCAATCTGTAACGCCCCAAACTCGGGTCCCACTACATGGGCCCACATCTGGCCACGTCACTACAAATTCAAACTTAGAATAAATACTAAATTAATACGATATCCAACTAATATTACAGAAGTCTCCAATTTAAATACAATCATCCAAAATAAATTTCGAAAACAAAGTCTACTAAAGTTTCTCCGTCTTTATTAAATTCCAACACATATAATTATGACCTAAAAAATCCTGATTTCTTCACCGGTATCCTCTACCTCAAGCTTAGTCTTTAATTTCGACCTGGAAGAAAGAGTGTTGTGAAGGGTGAGCGAACAAAGCTCAGTAAGATCATACGTCGCCCCTCGGGTTTCTAAGGAGGGATGACTCAAAGAATAATCATGATACATGTAAAACAGAGTTTTTGATATTTGACAACTTGCAAAAATCAAAGATAGGTAACGAAAGGCTTAAAAATCTCTTTTTAAAAAGGAGAGTTCAAACAGAATAAATATGGATCAAACAAGTTTGTTATTACTGACTGTCCCATACCAGCCAGTAATAACCGAATATCAAAATATTTATTTAGATCACATAAGGGTCTATTGACCAAGAACCAAATCCCCTGAAGGGTACACAAATCCCCCGTAGGGTACACAAATTAAGGTATATCCGGATAACCGCACTCACAGGCCAAGTGGTGCAATTTCAATTATTTCAAATGTTGTCACGAAAATCCCCGTGACGGATTGTTCATACTTAGTGATCATAAATAATTTCAAAGCATAAATAGTACTGTTAATGTACTATTATCAGAACATAAATAATATCAAAATTCGTCATTTTCAATATCAAAAAGTATACCGACAAAGTTTACGAATACAAAGAAATTTCTCAATAACAAGGTATTTCATGAAAATCAGAGTAGACATGAAATTTGCGAAAACGAAGATATAATAGAAATATCCAACAACGCTAACGATGGAGTCAAAGCAACTACCGACATGAGGTCGGGCATGACAAATGAAATAACTGATAAATTTCAAGAATTTACGGAAGCCTAACATTAAAAGTATTTTTATACTTTTTCAAAAAACCTAAAAGAAACGTAATCCCTTACCTCGTTAAGGTGTGCTCATGACAAAGTCTCGAACCGCAAATTGAAACCTTAATTCGTCTCGTCCAAAACTAATTTAAACAAAACACTAAAAATTAAAAATTATGAAATTCGGGTCTTATTATTTCTGAACTTAAATAACCCAACAAAAGTAAAAATAATATTAATGACAACTAATTAACTGTTAAAAAATTAAGGGATCATTTTGTAAATAATTGGAAGTGGTTAGCTATATCCAAAAGTTTAGGGGGGTGGTTTGTAAGTTGGGTCATCTTCCTCCATAAACAAAACGACATGTTCTGTTGTTGATTCCATCAACCCATCAACTGTATATACACATCTAATGCATATATCTATATACTAACTTACATAACCATAATCATACCCATTATTCCAAAGAAACAAACCCATTATAATCATACACATTATACTTTTGCTTGTTGTTTTCTTTAACTGTGAGTATCAGTGAGTAAGTTTTCTTAAGTGGGTTTTCTTTTGCTTCCAGTTCAAACAAAAAAAAAAACGTCTCCATTAAGGCATCATCCAAGGTCCCTTAACAACTGTATTTTTATATTGATGTGCTTCGAAACTAATGTTAATAAAATCATATGGAAGGAAATTTAAACAGCCTGAGCCTACTAAATGTTTTAACTAATAACCTTTGATCATACTAGTAAATTTTATCAAATGGATGGAACCAAACCTGCTATATGATCTTGTCGAAAATCTTCCTTCCTCAACCGCAGGCTTGCCGGAGCACATGTACACTCGAAACTTGCAGCCGTTTGTTCCGTCGACGCCTTCCCCTCTCTCTCTCGACTCTATTAAAATAGAACCCCAAAGCACTGGTAGGATATTTATGAAACGCAACTCACACCGTGGTTGATTTGCAACAGGACTCTTGAAGGGAGACGGTTTCTTTCTGAATCAACCGAGGGAGTATTAGACTCCTTCCCGAACAAACCCAGCTGCATGGTATTATCTCTTTATCTTAAGATTGTTATTATTTAATAAAATTATATTATAATATTATCCACTACTTCACGGAAAGACTTTAAGTTCTTTAGGATTGATTTATCATTATTGTTATTATTATATTATTTTATAATAATAATAATAATAATAATAATAATTATTATTATTATTATAACGGCCCAAATTCGAAATTTATCCAAAACGAAACTAGACCCAAAATAATTAGATCAGCTCAAAACAATGTAATTAAATTATATTATAATTTAACATTTCATACTAGCATTTTCGGGGTATTACACAAATTGACCTTTCATAACACTCCCCCTTAAACATAGCATTGTAAATTGGCTAAGTGTCTCTCGTTAAAAACCTTTAAGCCGAAAAACCCAGTAGGGAAAAAATCGGACATAAGGAAAAAAGTACACAACTTAAATCTGAATTGTATGCATGGGTTGTCTCGTTAAAAACCTTTTCATGGAAAACCCATTGGGACAAAACCATGATAAAAGGAAAAAGAGTACATCCATATATACTCCCCCTTGAACTGACAAGGGTCAAGAGAAATCACATTTGTAAATCTCGTAGATTTCGCATCTCAATATTGTGAACATGTTTTCTGAAGGTTGTAGCGGGGAGTGCCTTCGTAAATAAATCTGCAGCATTATCACTTGATCGAACATGTTGGATGCTGACCTCTTTCTTCTTTTCAAGTTCTTGAGTGTATAAAAAGAGCTTCGGGGGGGATATGTTTGGACCTGTCACTTTTGATGTATCCCTCTTTACTTTGGGCGACACATGCGGCATTGTCTTCAAATAATACTGTCGGGTCTTTGTTGACAGGTAGTCCACTGGCATTTTGAATATGTTGAGTCATAGATCGAATCCATACACACTCTCGACTGGCTTCATGAAGTGCGATCATCTCAGCATGATTTGACGATGTAGCAACTAGTGTTTGCTTTTGAGAACGCCAGGAAATTGCAGTACCACCCATCATGAAGACATAGCCGGTCTGTGATCTGGCCTTATGAGGATCAGACAAATAACCCGTATCTGCAAAACCAACCAGTTCATCCTTTGATCCTTTGGGATAGAATAATCTCAAATCGATCGTCCTTTGAAGATAACGAAATATGTGTTTGATACCATTCCAGTGTCTCCGTGATGGAGATGAACTATATCTTGCCAATAGATTTGTAGCAAATGCTATATCCGGTCTGGTACAATTAGCAAGGTACATGAGAGCTCCAATAGCACTCAAGTATGGTACTTCAGGACAAAGTATATATTCATTCTCTTCACAAGAATGAAATGGATCTTTTTCAACATTCAGTGATCTATTAATCATGGGGCTAGTGAGAGGGTTTGTCTTATCCATATAAAAGCGCTTCAAAACCCTTGTTGTGTAATTTGATTGGTGTACAAATTTTCCACTATGCAAGTGTTCTATTTGTAAATCAAGGCACGATTTGAGTGCGCTTGAGATCTTTCATTTCAAATTATCTCTTTAGTAATCAACTGCTTCTTGGATTTCCTTGGGAGTTCCAATGATATTCAGATCATCTACATAGACAGCGATAATTGCAAATCCAACTGTCGTATTCTTTATAAAGACACATGAACATAATTGATCATTCACATATCCGTCTTTCAACAAATGCTCACTTAAGCAATTATACCACATGCGCTCGGATTGCTTCAATCCATACAGTGATCGTTGTAGTTTAATTGCACATAATTCTTTGGGCTTTGAGCTCAGTGCTTCAGGCACCTTGATTCCATCAGGAATTCTCATATAGATATCAACATCTAATGACCCGTATAAATAAGCCGTTACAACATCCATGAGATGCATATCTATTGTGGCAACCCGACCCGAGTCCCAATACGAGACCCCGAGGTCGTGCCGCCTAGAAAAAGCACGTAATGAAAACAAATAGCAAATAGTGGGTAAGGCCATAACGATGCACGCCAAAAACTTTAACACATGCGGAAACGTATAATAATTAAGCAGTGGCGCCCGAGCTAACAAGCTCAAACTAACACAACCTTAGAGATAATGAATCTCTTGGTCCAAAAATAAAATCATGTGACGCAACAATAGGCACACATAACAATTTATAGCAATTATATATCAAGTCATCGGCGATTACGCTACGGCGGAACCCAACATTAAACTAAGTCTAGAACTTTAGTCTAGCATGTACTTGACTAAAAACATGCCGGATAATAAACATATTAAACAAACCAATATATGGTTAAAACAACTAAAGCATGAGCATTATAATTACATAAGGCACGACTAACATATGTCGGCTCTCAAAACATTAAGTACTAATAAAAAAAGTATTAATAATCAAACATATCAAGTCTTGCTACCCCACATAAAGTTTATATAACTTTATGTTCCCGTCGTCCTTGCCAAAAGAAAAAGGTACTAAAATTAACAAGGTAGCAACCTCGTCACAAGCTTCACCAACGTATCATGATAATCACGAACCACTTGCACGGCTCGGATCTAGGGAAAACAATCAAAACAAATAGGAGTAAGTCATAAAGACTTAGCAAGTTACTAACATAACTTCCGTCATGGCATCATGCTCAACAATAATAATTCATGCAATTGGCATAATATACATTTCATAAATAATCATGTCAAGGCATTCATACTTAACAATCTTGAATATCATGTTATCAACAAGTATAACATTTCATTAATTCAATCAACCATCATTTCATATCATATCATATTCACGTAGCACATTATTCACATATAAGCACTCGTGAGTCAATTCATACAAAAGGGAGGTGATATCGTTACCCTTTTTTCCGCGCATGTCGCTCCCGCAAAAACATGTGCCAAACTTATGTGTCCTCGATATCCCTTTCGTGGATATCGGCGTCCCGAGACATTTCCGCTCGAGTTCCGATAGTTATCAAAGTCATGTTTCCATACTACAACGAGATCAACTACTTCCCTACCGTGGCCATCGATAGAGGGTGTGTGCAATCCGGGCGGCGATCCATCAAAATCACGAATCTCACAATTCGTGAAGATGATGCATCGTCCGCCCAAAAACCAACAAACCGACTCACTGGACTCAAACTTCAAGCACACGTAATACATTATCATATGCTCAAATAAGTAGGCATGTACTCTACAATCATCTAGTCATGCTTTTACTTCACAACTAGCACATAATCACATTAGAGATAAAATCAAGGCTCTAATCATCAAGTGTTCTTCATACACTTTAAAATGCTTGGAGGCTTAACCTCCATTAATACTACCCCAAAATTCGTAGGACTTAGGCATATTACTCCTTAATGTCATACTAACCCAATGGTCAACTCCGTTGAGTCATAATCAATCTTTCAAAAATTAGGGTATAGAAGCCGTTGGCTTCAATACTCTCCTATGTCCATACTAACATGAATAAATAGGTTACTAAGGTCATTAAACCCATAAGACCCCAAATCAAACATTTAAGTATGCAACATAGAATCACAAGTCACAAGTTAGGCATATATATTCATTCACAAGTCATCAAACATGCTCCCAACACTTAAACAAACAAGATAGAATGATTTATCATATATCTACCCTTGAATATCATCATAAACATACTTTTACAATCTGTTTACTAAGGTTATTAAACCCATAAAACTCCAATCAAACAATTAACTAGTCAACATATAATAGAAGTCACAAACAAGGCATATATATTCCTTCTTTCTATTTCATCAAATACGAGTCTAACCATTTCATCAAATATGCTCCCATCACTTAAACAAATAAGATAGCATAATTCATAATATATCTCTACACATGAATATCATCATAATCATACTTTACAACATGTTCATCCAACCAAAATTTCATCATCTAGCATATAGTGAAACATGACATCTCTACAAGCATAACCATTTCATCAAACATGCTCCCAACACTTAAACAACAAGGCAGAGTGATTTATCATACATTACTACACATAAATGACATTATAATAAGGGTTTATAATCTGTTCATAATCTATTCATACAACCGAAAAATGCAACATTTAGCATATATGAGAGAACATAGCATCTCTACAAGCCTAACCATTTCATCAAACATGCTCCCAATGCTTAAACAACAAGGTAGGGTGATTTATCATACATTACCACACATAAATAACATCATAAACATGGTTTATAATCTGATCATACAACCGAAAATGCAACATTTAGCATATACGAGAACAAAGCATCTCTACAAGCCTAACTATTTCATCAAACATGCTCCCAATGCTTAAACAACAAGATGGAATGATTTATCATACATTATCACACTTAAATAACATCATAAACATGGTTTATAATCTGTTTATAATCTGATCATACAACCGAAAATGCAACATTTAGCATATACGAGAACATAACATCTCTATAAGCCTAACTATTTCATCAAACATGCTCCCAATGCTTAAACAACAAGATGGAATGATTTATCATACATTATCACACTTAAATAACATCATAAACATGGTTTATAATCTGTTTATAATCTGATCATACAACCAAAAATGCAACATTTAGCATATACGAGAACATAACATCTCTATAAGCCTAACTATTTCATCAAACATGCTCCCAATGCTTAAACAACAAGGTAGGGTGATTTATCATACATTATCACACATAAATAACATCTTAAACATGGTTTACAACCTGTTTATAACCTGTTTATAATCTGATCATACAATAAAAAATGTAACATCTAGCATATACGTGAACATAGCATCTCTACAAGCCTAGTTATTTCACCAAACATGCTCCTAATGCTTAAACAACAAGATGGAATGATTTATCATGCATTATCACACTTAAATAGCATTAAAATTATGATTTACAAACTGATCATAATCTGTTTATACAACCCAAAATACATCATTTAGCACATACAAGATCATGACATCTCTACAAGCCTAACTATCTCATCCAATATGCTCCCAATACTTAAACAACAAAGTAGAATGGTTTGTCATGCATTACCACTTAAATGACATCAAAATCATGGTTTATAATAGGTCTATAATCTGTTCATACAACCCAAATTCATCACATAGCATAAACTAGAACATGGCATCTCTACAAAGTCCTGTGCTCTCATTGACCTCATATAGCAAGATTGTTTTCCCTAGGGTCAATGAGGCTAAAAATAAGAAGAGATGTTGTAACTCACCTTAAACAAGCTCTAAAAGAAGTACAAAAACGTCCATGCAAAGGTGGGTATGTGATCTCCTTGACCCCTCTCCTCTTCTATGGTTGGGTTTGGAAATGGCTTCCTCAAGACTTGGCCACCATTGTTGATCACCCAAGAACCTTCAAGAACTCCTCTCTAACCTTAGAGAAATGATCAGCCACGTTTTTGGAAGAGATGACAGAAAATGGAAGCTTAGTGGGTGTATTGGCTTCCCAAGGCTTGCAAAGGTGAGTGGGAAGAGTGGCAATGCATGTAGTGCATGTTGATGTTCTCTCTTGCCAAGTGGCTTGCATGCACTCAAAGCTCCCAAAACTTGTCAAGAATGCAGAGGAGGATAGATAGGTAAAACTAGGGTGGTTTAGGTGGGTTAGGTTGGGTTTGGGTAGGTTAGGTTGGCCAAATAGAAAGTCTAACACACAATGAGTGGTCAACTATAGTAGACCAGAATTTGGGTCATTTTACAAAATGGTCCTGTACCGAAATACGTCCTAAAATTACACAAAAGGTATGTTTAGAAAGATCTATGAGTCTAGTTTCAAACACATCAAACGGATCCGAATTCGAGTTCGTACACAAAGTTATGGCCAAATACTACAGACCTATCGTGGCCTTCGAAAATCGCGAATTTCCGAAAATCAAACTCGGCGTGTGTAAAGCGTTTACGACCACTCAAAAATAATTCTAAGTTAATTCCCCAAGTTCACCTAGTCATCTAGGGTCAAAATAATACCAAGAAAAAGTCGTACAAAAGAAAAACGACAAAAGTAAAAGTCAAAACCAAGATTCGACAAGCATTCAAACAAGATTTAAATCATATTAAAGGATATTATGAATGATATCTAATACTTACATATATGCATCCATATTGAAGTCTAACACATCTAAACATGTTATTTAATCATCATGTAAAGATCTAGGACCAAATCGAGGTCGGAACACAAAAACAGAGTAAACTCTCAATCGCGTCGCATTTCGATTATCGTCGATTACGACTTGTGACTTTAGCAAGTTAACAACTAAATGACATCTCTTAAAAGTATTTTGGTCTTAATGTGATCTCTCATACACATCTAGACTCTCTCGAAATCAAATAAGCGATCCACAAGGAAGAAGTCTTGCATGCATGCAATTCAAGCTAACTTAGGAATCGGGGTCTTACATCTATATTTTTTAAATGAATGAAACAATTAGATATGAGCCGTAATAGCATCCCATTCTGAGGAGAATACGTTTATTCATAATCAATCGAAGCCTTTGGGAAAAACCTTGTGCAACAAAGGCGAGCCTTATCTCATAATCTCATTTTTTCTCATTCGCTTTTCGAACAAAAATTCATCTGTATCCAATGGGTTCCACAACCAGGTGTGAAACGATGGATCAATACCGTTTATTCAAGCGAATTTAATTCAGCCTTCATGGCATACATCCATTGATCTTGTCATTGCCTCTTTTTCTTGTTCGCATCTGATTTTGGTTCGGAATCTTGGTCCATCATTAATTTCTTTTGATAAGAATAAGAGAATATATCATCGTATTCTTCATTTCATCTCGGTTCCATATTTTTCCGTACACATATAATTAACATAATCATAAAACAGTTATCGTTGCTGCGGCGGGGCTTACTAGATTTGCATGATCGTGGGTTTCATACGGAACAATTTCACGTCGTGTGTTTCTTTCTGGAGACACTTTCATGTGATTGGGGATTTTCAATCACTTTCTTTTTGCGGATTTTATCCTTTGAACCAATGGGTCGTTATTAGATTCATTTGCCATTTTATCATTTGATAGGTGCTTTGGTATTTCAATTCGGGCGAGGGAGTAGCATTTACCATAAGCATTACATGTGACTTTGTCGCTCTCTTTGTATCTATAAATACATAAAGCAATTGATTTGCTTACATTTTGTAAATGTATGATCTTTTGAACTTCAGTTCACGTTGCTTTAATGGGAGGTCAAAGGTGCATAAACGATGATGTGCGCCCGTTGATCTCTCTTCTTGCGTTGACCTCTTAAGCTTT
>CM028379.1:71144112-71207663 GCA_013146195.2 Codonopsis lanceolata | reverse complement strand
TACTGTGCAGCCCATGATGTACGAGAAAGCTGTTTGAATAAATAAAGTGGAGGAAAGAAAGTGAATCTATTCACAAATATTAATTTCTTAATGATGGTTAGTCCTGAAAAGAGAACAGGGCCGTTTCTAAGTGTAACTCCCAAAACCTTGGGTCCCATTACATGGGCCCATATCAGTCAGCGTCATTCTATTTCAAACTTAAATAAAAGCTAGTCAAGCGTCGTCCAATCGGAATTACAAAAGTCTCAAATTTAAAATACGATCATCCAAAATAAATTTCTAAACAAAGTCTACTAAATTTACTACATCTTCATTAAATTCCAAAACATATAAATATGACCTAAAAATCTTGATTTCTTCACGGTATCCTCTACCTCAAACTTAGTCTTTAATTTCGACACGGAAGAAGAGGAATTGTGAAGGGTGAGCGAACAAAGCTCGGTAAGATCATACGTCGCCCCTCAGGTTTCTAGGAGGGGTGACTCAAGAAATAATCATCTTTGTATATAAAAGAGTTTAGATATTTTACAACTTGCAAAAAAAAAAAATCAAGGATGATTACGAAAGACTTAAAAATCTCTTTTTAAATGGAGAGTTCAAACAAAACAAATATGGATCAAATAAGTTTGTCATTACCATTTGTCCCATACCAGCCCGATAATAGAATATCAAAATATTTATTTAGATCACATAAGGGTCTATTGACCAAGAACCAAATCCCGAAGGGTACACAAATCCCGTAGAGATACAAATCCAAAAGGTACACAAATCTCCCGATGGTACAATATTAAGGTATATCCGGATAACCGCACTCACGAGGCCAAGTGGTGCAATTTCAATTATTTCAAGATGTTGTCACGAAAATCCGTGACGGGTTGTTCATACTTAGTGATCATAAAAAATTTTCAAAACATGAATAGTACTATCAATGTACTATTATTAAAACGTAATTCATATCAATTAAATTCATTTTTAATACCAAAGAGTATACCGACAAGGTTTACAAATGAGCAATTTCTCAATAACAAATGTATTTCAAGAAAATTAAAGTAGACATGAAATTTGCGAAAGCGAAGGTATAACGAAGATATTCAATAAAGCTAACAGTCAAAGCAACTACTTACATGAGGTCGGGAATGGCAATGAAAGAGCGAATAATTTCAAAATTTTGCGGAAGCCTAACATTAAAAGTATTTTTTTAATACTTTTTCAAAAAACTTAAAAAGCGTAATCCATTACCTTGTTAAGGTGTGCTCACGACAAAGTCTCGAACTGCAAATGAAGCCTTAATTCGTCTTGTCCAAAGCTAATTTAAACAAAATACTTAAAATTAGAATTATAGACTCGAGATTTCGCGTGAAATTTCTAAAAGAATTTTTTTCTAACGAAAATGCCAACCATGGTTACTGTTAATTTTTTTTATTAATTAATTGACCAATCCATGTTTTGGGGTACTTATTTAGCAAAAAATTCTATAAAAGGTCTCAAAGTCTAGGGGGTGGTTTGTAAGTTGCGTCATCTTCCTCCATAAATCAAACGGCATGTTCTGTTGATGATTCCATCAACCCATTCTTATACATCAACTATATATACACATCTCTATATAACATTAATATATAACTAAGCTGTTAACACTAATTCTTACTAACTTGTAACCAAATTCACTTGATTTATAAAAAAAATATTCACAGCTTGTACCGAAAAGGAAGCAGAAATATCCAATACTCTGGTTTCACAAAGAACAACCCGCTGCTTCGATCTCTTAGTTACTGCCTACACTTTTCTCTTCCCCTTTTCTATTAAACACAACAACGAAGGAAAGCGAAGATGAAGGCTTACCTAGTTGCCGGTTGCTCGAAGAAAGCGGACGCTGCTCACGATCTGATTCCTTTTGTTGTGGTGGAAACTATTTTAACTCTCTTTCTATCTCCCGTTAAACTCCAAATATATATATCCCCTAGCTTTAGGTCAACCTATTAACTAAACTCACTGCATGCTTGGTTTGTATTCAGACTCTTGAAGGGAGAAGATTTCCTTTCGATATCAACCGAGGAAGTAACGGAGTCCTTCCGAAACAAACCCAGCAGAACAATGTTATCCAAGAGGGATTATCCTAATGTTGTTATTATTTAATAATATAATATTATAATATTATCTTAAGTCTTCCCGGAAGGACTTCATGTTCTTTGGGCTTGATTTATTATTATTATTATTATTATTATTATTATTATTATTATTATTATTATTATTATTATTATTAGTGTTATTATTATTATTATTATTATTATTATTATTATTATTATTATTATTATTATTATTATTATTATTATTATTATTATTATTATTTTAACGGCCCAAATTCGAAATTTATCCAAAACCGAAACTAGACCCAAAATAATTAGATCAGCCCAAAACAATGTAATTAAATTATTTTATAATTTAACATTTTATACTAGCAATTTCGGGGTATTACACTCTCACCCCTTTAAAAGAAGTTTAGTCCCTAAACTTACGTACCAAGTCAAACGAAGAGTTCAGGGTGCTTCTCCTTCATTTCCTCCTCAAGTTCCCAAGTAGCTTCTCTCTCGGTATGATTGCTCCCTTGAACCTTGACATAAGGAATGATTCGCTTCCGAAGAACTTGATCCTTTCGATCAACAATTTTAATAGGTTGCTCAGCGTAACTAAGATCATCCCTTAAGCGGAGCTGCTTATACTCGATCACATGGCTCGGATCTGGGGCATACTTCCTCAACATTGAAACATGGAACACGTTGTGCACCCCTGAAAGTACTGGTGGTAAAGCTAGTCGGTATGCAACTTTCCCGACTTGTTCGAGCACTTCAAATGGTCCCACAAATCTCGGGCTAAACTTACCCTTAATACCAAACCTCATAACTCCACGCGTAGGGGAAACCTATAGGAACACATGGTCCCCTACTTCAAATTCGAGTTAACGTCGGCGTTTATCGGCGTAGGACTTCTGTCTACTCTGAGCCGTTAACATTCTCTTCTTAATCAGTTGTACCTTCTCCGAGGTAATCTGTACCAATTCTGGTCCCAACAATTTTCGTTCTCCTACTTCATCCCAACATGTAGGCGTATGACACCTTCTTCCATATAACGCTGCGGCGCCATACCAATGCTTGCATGGTAGGCGTTGTTGTAGGTGAACTCCACTAGGGGTAAATGATCATCCCAATTACCACGAAAGTCTAAAGCGCAAGAGCGAAGCATATCTTCCAAAGTCGAATGGTCGCTCGATTGGCCGTGCATGCGGATGAAGGCCGTACTCATACTCAAAGTGGTGCCCAAAGCCTTACGCAAACTACCCCAAAACTTTGAGGTAAACCTAGTGTCGCGATCGGACACAATCGAGGCGGCACTTCATGTAACGACAATCTCATCTACATACATCTTGGCCAACTTTCTCCAACGGGTCATTTATCTGAAGGCTAAAAAGTGTGCTGACTTCGTCAAGCGATCCACGATAACCCAAATGGAGTTCTTTCCTTTTAATGTCTTCGGCAACCCCACAACAAAGTCCATAGTTATATGTTCCCATTTCCACTCGGGTATGGGCATTGACTGTAACAATCCTCCCGGTCTCTGATGTTCGCACTTCACTTGTTGACACACGAGACATTTGGACACGAACTCTGCAATTTCTCGCTTCATATTGCTCCACCAGAAAGTGTCTCGCATATCCCGATACATCTTTGTGCTCCCAGGATGTATCGCAAATCTTGAATTGTGGGCTTCTTCTAACACTTCCCTCTTTAACTCTGGATCCGATGGAATGCAGACCCTCTTACCAAAGCGTAAAATACCATCCCCTCCAAGTCGAAAGTCAACCTGAGCTCCAATCTTTACCCCTTCACAAATTTTTACTAACTCCGGGTCAACTTTCTGGGCAGTTTTGATCCTCTCTAGCAAGGATGGTGAAGACTCAATCGTGCCAGATAACCTTTTCCTTCCCTTACCCGAACTTCCAAACCCAAATTCTCGATATCCTCTAGAATGCTCTTCTCCTTTGTTAACATCATTGCCAAGGTTCCCTTGCTCTTACGACTCAAAGCATCCGCCACTACATTGGCTTTACCTGGATGGTAGAGAATGGTGCAGTCGTAATCCTTCAATAACTCCAACCATCTCCTCTGCCTCATGTTCAATTCCTTCTGAGTGAAAATGTACTTAAGACTCTTGTGGTCCATATATATCTCGCAAGTCACTCCATACAAATAATGTCTCCAAATCTTTAAAGCAAACACTACGCGGCTAACTCCAAGTCATGTGTTGGGTAGTTTCTTCTCAAAGTTCTTTAATTGCCTCGAGGCATAGGCAATCACCTTCCCATCTTGCATCAATACACAACCCAAACCTTTCAACGGCGCATCACGTAGATCACAAACTTCTCGATCTGACGGTAAAGCAAGAATTGAGGCGACACCAATCTTTTCTTTAACTCCTCGAAACTTGCCTCACACTCCTCTGTCCAAACAAACTTCTTGTTTTTACGAGTCAAGCGGGTTAGAGGTCTGCGATTTTGAAAACCCTTCTACAAAAGCGGCGATAATATCACGCTAGCCCCAAGAAACTTCGAACTTCCGTAGCGGTCGTCGGTCTCTCCCAGTTTACTACTGCCTCTATCTTGGCCGGGTCTACTGAGACTCCATCTTTTGACACTACATGACCCAAGAAACTCACCGTTTCCAACCAAAACTCACATTTCTTGAACTTCGCATATAATTTCTCCTCCTTTAAAATCTGCAGATCTGCTCTCAAGTGTTGCTCGTGCTCCTCTCGAGTTCTTGAGTAGATCAGTATATCATCAATGAAGACAATTACGCACCGATCTAGAAACTTCCGAAACACTCGGTTCATTAAGTCCATAAATCTTTGCCGGGCGTTCGTCAACCCAAAGCGGCATCACCAAAAACTCATAGTGTCCGTGCCGCGTTCTAAACGCGATCTTAGCAATATCCTCCTTTCGACTCTAAGTTGGTGGTACCCGAGCGAAGATCGATCTTAGAGAAGTAGCATGCACCTTGTAGGCTGGTCAAAAGATCATCGATCCTTGGTAATGGGTATTTGTTTCTCACCGTGACCGATTCAACTCCGATAATCAATGCATAACCTCATCGTCCGTCTTTCTTTTCACAAACAAAGCTGGAGCACCCGTGGCGATACGCTAGGCCTAATGAGCTCCTTCTCCAACAACTCCTGTAATTGCTCCTTCAATTCCTTAAGTTCCGCAGGAGCCATTCTATAAGGTGCTTTAGAGATTGGGGCTGTCCCCGGTGCTAAGTCAATTAAGAATTCCACCTCCCTCTCTGGTGGAAGTCCTGGTAATTCTTCAGGAAACACCTCTGTAAACTCCTAACCACGAAGTGACTCAAGACTAACCCCTTCCTTACGTGTATCAGTAATGTGCGCCAAATAACCTTGGCAACCCTTCCTTAACAGTCTACGGGCTTGCATTGACGAGATAAAACCTGTTAGGGCCGTCGGCTTAGAACCCTTAAATCGAAACTCCGGTTCTCCTGGAATGCAAAATATTACCTCCTTCCCAAAAACAGTCTACCTTAGCATGGAAGCGGCTAACCAATCCATTCCCAAAATTATGTCAAAATCTCGAATATCCAAGGAAATAAGATCTATAGGCATTTCCCTACCTTCCAAATTTCAACGAACAAGACTTATATCTTGAACTCACTTGGAATAGACTCCCCCGTTGGTGTATCTATAACTAACTCGATATCTAGGTTTTGTGGCGGTTTCATGCGTTGTGCAAGAGATGTAGATATCACAGAATGGGTTGCACCCGGATCAATCAATGCATACAAACTACGAGAAGAGAGTTGGACGGTACCTGCCACCACGTCATTAGTAGCGCGAGCATCTCCTGCGTTCATTGCATACACTCTACCTTGCTCCCTTGGTTTAGGTTTGTCCCCACCACCATTGTTCTGAACAACCCGATTCCTCAGTGGCTCAGGGCAATCTCTGACCTTGTGTCCCATTTTGCCGCAGTTAAAACAAGCTCGGTTTCCCTTGTGGCAAGCCAACGTCGGATGCTTTCCCCACAGTCTTACAAGTCTCAATCGCCCCGATTCGCATTCCATCTATCGACCTTGGTCACGTCTCGATCTTGTCCTTGATTACGATTCCGACTCACCGATTCGACCCCTTGGATCTATTATCATCGTGTTTCTCCTCTTGTGCCCTGTAACTACCGCCTCGATGACTTGACTGATCTCGCGAATTATTTCCTCGATAACCCGTCTGATCCCGAGAACTATTTCCTCGATGCCCCGACTGACCCCGAGAACCACCTCCAATACTCTCAAAATCTCTCTTTTTCTCCTCGCGTTTCTTTTGATAGTCTGCTGATACTCGTTCAAGAATTCTAGCCCGGTCGACAACTTCAGCATAAGTCTTCAACTGCAAGGCCACTAAGCGATGACTAATCCTCCCATCGAGGCCTCTTTCAAACATTATGGCCTTTTGCTTCTCATTCTCAATGAGACCCGGAGCATATTTTGACAGCTCCGTAAATTTGATAGCATACTCATCCGCCGTCATCTTTCCTTGTTCCAAATTTAGAAACTCCACCATCTTCCGTCACACACTTTCGGAAAATACTTCTTGTAGAAGACCTCGAGGAAAGTCTCCCAAGTGTATTCTTACGCGATTGCTTCCACAGTTCTCATCTCAGACTGCCACCACTGATCAGCCTCTCCTTCGAACTTGAAAGTGGCGAGGTTGACCTTTTGCTCACTTGTGAGAGTCATCGTTCTAAAAATCTTCTTCATACTCTCCACCCACTCCTCTGGTTTAATTGTGCCTGGCGCGCCTGAGAAGGGTTTAGGGCTTCTCTTCTGGAATATGTCAAGGGGGTCCTTTGCTACCGTTCGAGGTTGAGGAACTACGAGTGGAGGTTGTGGTGCAGCGGGCTGAGGTTGTGGTGCAGCAGGCTGAGGTTGTGGTTGAATAATTTGACCAATCCTGTCTACGGCTTGGGTCAAATTCTGCAGAAGGTTCATCATCAGAACAGGGTCTACCAAAGGGGGATTTGCTGCGTTAGGCTGAGGCGCTTCAGAAATAGAGTTTCCGTTACTCCTGTTAAGTTGAGTTTCAGATTGTTCCCCCATACTTTCAGAAACAGAGTCCTCTACTGTTCTTCCTCCCATGTTTCCTCGACCACGGCCACGGCCTCGGTTAGCGGTACGTCCTCCTCTACGTGCCATATTCTGGTACAAAAACGAGGAAGTGTCAAAAGATATCTAAGATTCCATCACACTAAGATGTGATTGCTAACTGACATGACGTAATTGGAAACAATCTACACACTTGTTATGTAATATCAGATTCCTTCCCAAAGTTAGTTCTCAAAATCATGCTCTCGAAACCAATATCAAATACAAGATATAGTTGAAAGAAAACATCAATGTATTCAAAATAATCTCCCAAAATTTTATTAAGTATCAAAACAAAATTCAACCTCATATCTCAAAATTTGGACACACTTAGTGTATTCCATGTCTTATGACTAAAAACAACTCTCTAAACAAACTCAACGACTAGGATAACAATAAAACAAAATTTAAAAACTAAGTGTAATGTATCTATCTAGTTCTCTGTCTCCTCTTCATCTTCCTCTAAGTCTTCGGATTTTCTTCCCCATCGGTCCATTATCCATGGCCATTTGGACCGCATCCCAAACGTTCTTAGCCAAGAAGTTGGTGTTGTTCAACCTTCGCTCCAACTTCGCGTGGGCTCTCCTAGCATCTTCTATTTCGTCAAAGTGTCTAAACAAGGCATTTTGTGCCAGCTCTAATGCCTTCATCATTCCCTTGACTTATTCTAGTAGTGTTCCATTTTCCTCCACTAGCATCGATTACCATTTCTTAGCAATTGGTTCTCATTCCTTAGCAAATGGTTCTCTTGTTCCAAGACATGGTTAATTTCATCGAGTTCGATTACCTAGCGTGCATCATATTCAATCTCGCTCTAGCAGCAATCACGGGTGGAGTGACCCTTGCTCTACTGGTGTTGTTGCGTGCCATTTCCTACAAGTAACACGAGTTTATTACTTTAACGAAAAAAAATAATTTCTTAATCATCAGTGAGATCATAACTTAGCTATAATCACAACTTAATGCTAGTATCATAATCCTATTGTAGTATCACATCTTATTCTTAATTGTTCCTAAGTCCTAAGACCATCCGGATCTAAGGCCTAAGCTCTGATACCAATCTATAACGCCCCAAACTCGGGTCCCACTACATGGGCCCACATCTGGCCACGTCACTACAAATTCAAACTTAAAATAAATACTAAATTAAAACGATATCCAACTAATATTACAAAAGTCTCCAATTAAATACAGTCATCCAAATAAATTTCGGAACAAAGTCTACTAAAAATTTCTATGTCTTCAACAACTTCCAACACATATAATTATGACCTAAAAATCTTGGTTTCTTCGCCGGTATCCTCTACCTCAAACTTAGTCTTTAATTTCGACCTGGAAGAAGAGGATTGTGAAGGGTGAGCGAACAAAGCTCAGTAAGATCATACGTCGCCCCTCCGGTTTCTAAGGAGGGGTGACTCAAAGAATAATCAAGATATATGTAAAACAGAGCTTTTAGATATTTGACAACTTGCGAAAATCAAAGATAAGTAACGAAAGACTTAAAAATCTCTTTTTTTTTTAAAGGAGAGTTTCAAACAGAACAAATATGGATCAAACAAGTTTGTCATTACTGAATGTCCCATACCAGCCAGTAATAACCGAATATCAAAATATTTATTTAGATCACATAAGGGTCTTTTGACCAAGAACCAAATCCCCCGAAGGGTACACAAATCCCCCGTAGGGTACACGAATCCCCCGAAGGGTACACAAACGAAGGTACACAAATTAAGGTATATCCGGATAACCGCACTCACAGGCCAAGTGGTGCAAATTTCAATTATTTCAAATGTTGTCACGAAAATCCCCGTGACGAGTTGTTCATACTTAGTGATCATAAATAATTTCAAAACATAAATAGTACTGTTAATGTACTATTATCAAAACATAAATAATATCAAAGTTCGTCATTTTCAATATCAAATAGCATACCGACAAAATTTACGAATACAAATAAAATTTCTCAATAACAAGGTATTTCATAAAAATTAGAGTAGATATGAAAATTTACGAAAACGAAGGTATAACGAAGATATTCAATAACGTAAACGACGGAGTCAAAGCAACTACCGACACGAGGTCGGACATGGCAAATGAAGGAACAAAATTCAAGAATAGCGGAAGCCTAACATAAAAAGTATTTTTATACTTTTTCAAAGAACCTAAAAGAAACGTAATCCCTTACCTCGTTAAGGTGTGCTCATGACAAAGTCTCGAACCGCAATTGAAACCTTAATTCATCTCGCCCAAAACTAATTTAAACAAAACACTTAAAATTAAATTATTTCGAGATTTTAAAATAATCTAACAAAAGTAAAAATACAAATGACAACTAATAAATTGTTAAAGGTTTTAAGGGGGTCATTTGTAAAAAATGGAAATCATTAATTATGACCCAAAAGTCCGGGGAAACTTTTTCAACAATCATTTCTCACCACACCCATTCTCATGATTCTTCATCTTTTTTTTCTTTTGTTTGTTCAACCCGAAAACTCCATGCATTTGTGTACACCAATCGGCTTCTTAATAGTTTTAAAAGAAAAACTCATTCCGGGATTTCAAACAAGACACATATCATCATTTTAAATATATATATATATATATATATATATATATATATATATATATATATATATATATATATATATATATATATATATAAAATATCATCCTTTGATTTCAAGCAATTTTCTTCAGGTAGCCTTTGATCCGACTTTTCATAATCCTACTCTAGATATCTTCATCCCGGATAACTCGACTGAAAGAGAATCGTAAAGTGAAAACTTACCTCGGTTTCCTTTAATGGAGTACACGTACGACCAAAGTTTTAACTTTCTTTCACTCTCTCGACTCTACAAAAGCACTCCAAAGCACCGGTAGGATATTTATGAAACGCAACTCACACCGTGGATGATAGTAACAGGACTCTTGAAGAGAGACGGTTCCTTCCGAATCAACCGAGGGAGTGTTAGACTCCTTCCCGAACAAACCCGTCTGCAAGGTATATCTCTTTATCTTAAGATTGTTCTTATTTAATAATATTATATTATAATATTATCACTACTTCACGGAAAGACTTTAAGTTTTATTGTTATTATTATTATTATTATTATTATATTATTATTATTATTATTATTATTATTATTATTATTATTATTATTATTATTATTATTATTATTATTATTATTATTACGGCCCAAATTCGAAATTTATCCAAAACCGAAACTAGACCCAAAATAATTAGATCAGCCCAAAAAAAACAATGTAATTAAATTATATTAAAATTTAACATTTCATATTAGCATTTTCGGGGTATTACAAATACAGTATCAATCAATACCATTGAGTTCGTTCACAAAAGATTGATATAGATTGTCAAATTATAATTCAGTCTCCATCCTAAATAATTCATCCAATCTATATCCTAAGAACAAGAACATATGAATTTCTTATCTGTCACTTAGGAACATATATATGAATTTGACCCTAACTTATTACTCTCGTGCATTGATAAGGTCAATTTATCACAATGGTGAGCCAGTGTACGACATATGCATTTGGTCGTGCAGCTATCCGCACCTCTAGGTCTTTACTACTTGCGATTCCATTCATTTGGTCAAAGGTAGACAGTAAAGATGTTGATAAACATCATGATCAACAAGAATTGCATGAATAAAAATATATTAAGCAATATATTCGATACAAGTTACCTCCCAACTCCTAGATTAATGGACGGTTAGTTCATCCTTGAAGATAAACCAAACAGCGGAATGAAAGAATACATAAATCGATCTTCAAAACTATAATTACAACTACTAAACTATGTATTACAAACTAAATCTAAACATTTCCGAGTGTTCTTCGACGTTGTTGGACGCCCCTTTTGCTTTGGCTACTGTCTTCTATATATACCAGGGTGTTTGAGGTGAAGAAGAGATTCAATCCAGGTGAAATTCCCATAAAGGCGGTTTCTGGGAGGCTTGTGGGGAAGGTCTTTACGGGAGGCTTGCTGAGGTGGGGCAAGGTCTTGGAGGAATGCGGCTGTAAGGTGTCCAGAATTCTTTTCTACCTTCTTTTTAATTATTGCACTTACACCCTTCCTCGAAATCTTCAATAAAAGCTTTGTAAATCCCTTAATTTCACCTAAAACTCTGAAACTTACAATACATCTCAAAAACACATATTAGTAACCAAAAGCTTCGTGGAATTACTATATCTAAGTCATAAAAGTACTTGATCCGGGTGACCATGCCTTCTTGCCCATGCCCACTTGCCCGCCATCCAGCCCACTCCCCTCTCACATTCCAGCTTGTTTCAACCTTTTTTCTTCCTGCCCATGCTCTAAGCCCCATTTCTTCCCTTGTTAAGCCCCATTTCTCCCTTGTGCTTCCTATTTTTTCCCCACTGCCTTGTGCACTCTTGTTGCTTCCTTTTTATTTCTTCCAGCCTTCCTCCTTTCATTTTTCTAAGTCCCCATTACGGGACATTGTTCCCAAAATGGGGCACTAGCCCCATTTCTCCCAAAATTTCATCCTTTCCTCCATTGATTGATTACCATTGAAGGTTTGGAGCTTCAAATCAAGAGCCAACGAAACATCTACAAATGATTTCAACCCCGGAGATGCGATTTGTTCGGTTTAATTCTTCTCATCTCTATTTTATGATAGTTGTTATAATTTCTTGGGTTGATTAATTTTGTAAATGAAGAATTGGTTTATGCTTAAATTATTTATGGAAATGCAATTATTTTTCTATGTCCAATATAGTGTTTTAATTTGATCTATCTCTTTATTTAGTACACATTCATGTTGAGTTATTATTTTGTGAACTTAATGCTTTTAATTAATTAACTGTTAATTAAATGATTTTAGAAATATTTAGGATCCGCGAGAGCTACCTTTATATTTTGGACCAATCAATTAAATAGTTGGTGTTTTGTGACACACACCGATAGCCATTGTGAGACTTGGTTTGACACGCAATCGAACCACCTTAGCCATTCGCGAGGTCGGGGAGGTTAGGGTTTACTATAAGATGTGAGAGCCCATAGTTAACTAATTTTATTGTCTCGGCTACCAACATGACTTATAGAAAAATATAGAGAGTTTTTTTTATGAAGTATTACCCTATGCGCTTGGTTATTATTGTGTGTTCTTCATGCTTTTAATGGCGTAGTGAACCATTAGATGATCATTATAATTATAGGATAAGATGCGAGAGCCCGTCCTATCAATTCTGAAAATCACAATAATTGTTTGTGTTACGTGAGATCGAGAGGAGATCGTGCATAGATAGTCATTGGGTGCTTGCTTTGACATACGACTATTTGCTCCTATGTTATAAGAAACGAGAGCCCGTATCTAGGAGTTGTAGCTAGATTTGCTATACGTTGCGAGAGCCCGTAGTGAATACTATAGTGTGCCTGACTACCAAGACTTGAGTTGAAGAAAAGCAAAAAGAGGATTAAAATTAAACACCGCTAGACTAGAAATATTGCACTCTTATCTTTTAATCTTGATTTGTTGTTGCCAACCCACCTTCACGTTAGTTTAGATTTAATTGTTTTCTTAGGTTGTTTATATTTTTAGATTTTAATTCATTTTCTTTTCACTCAAATATAATTAGTTAGCCTAATCTTGGTACTTAGTTGGAGTCAGAATTACGTACATTCCCTGTGAGATCGATAATCCGTACTTTTATACATTTTATTACTTGATACGATCGGGTATTCTTGCCCGAGTTGCATTTTTTCGCACATCAAGCATACTTTCTTTGGTGAAGACAAATTCCTGTGGAGTTTCTGGCTAACTCAAGGCCTATGAAATACTTCAATTGTCCTATATCTCTTATAGAAAATTTAGTGTGAAGAAACTTCTGGAGATCAGCAATGGTAGTAGAAGAGGATCTAGTGATCACAATGTCATTTACATATACTAATAGAGCTATGAAAGAATCATCAGTCACCTTAGTACAGAGAGTATGATCACTATTAGTCTGAACATAGCCAAATCCTTTCAAAGTTGTAGAGAGCTTATGGAACCATTGCCTAGGGGCCTGCTTCAATCCATAAAGGGATTTGATTAACCTACATTCAGGAGCAAGATTGGATGGAGATGATGCAGGACAGTATCCAAGAAGGAGAGTCATAAAGACTTCTTCTTGTAAATCACCATGGAGAAATGCATTAGACACATCCATCTGGTGAAGGGGCCAATTTTTCATAGCTGCAACAGCCAACAGAACTCTTATAGTAGTCAATTTTGCCATAGGGCAAAAGTCTCAAATTAGTCCAACCCCTCTGTTTGTGTAAAACCCTTTGCAACTAATCTGGTTTTGTACTTACAACTGGCCATCATGCTTATATTTCACCTTAAAAATCCACTTACATCCAACTTCCTTCTTTCCTGCAGACAAGGTATCCAACACCCAAGTTTTGTTTCTCTCAAGAGCTTCTAACTCTCTTGTCAAGGCCTCACACCAGTGAGGAAATTTTACTACATGTTGATAGGTCTTAGGCTCAAAGATAGTATCTATATTAGCAATGATCTTTTGATATGCAGATGAAAGATGACCGTAAGTGAAAACATTATGGACTGAATGTTTAGGATATTTGATATCACAAGAAGCAGTGGAAACTGGAATAGAGAAAGGATGTCCTGTGTAATCCTTATATTTGGAAGAAACATGTCTTGTCCTGGTAGGTCTAGGAGAGGCATGAGGAGGTGATTGAGAATCTGTAGAGGATGATGGAGATTCTGTAGAAGGGATAGAACCAGATGGTAGGGGAGATGTAGGAGACACAACATGAGGAGCACGAGAAGGATATAAATCTTCATCTAGAGGTTCAGGACTGTCAGTAGATGAAGGACTAGCAATAGATGAAATGGAAGAATAGGGAAAGTGACTACATCTCTACTGTAGAAGATCTGTTTAGACTGAAGATCATAAAGCTTATAAGCTTTCTTGCCAGAGGGGTATCCAAGGAAAAGACATTTCCTAGCCCTAGGCCCAAATTTGTCCCTATTTTGACTAAGTGTAGAAGCAAAACACAAACAGCCAAACACCCTAAGATATGAGTGAGCAGGTTTACAACCAAGCAGAACTTCTTAAGGTGTTTTAAATTGAAGAATAGAACTAGACAATCTGTTAATGAGGTAAGTAATAGTTAACATGTAATCCCCCTAAAAAGAGATAGGAAGCTTGGACTGAAACCTAAGGGCTCTATCTAATTTAAGAAGGTGTATGTGTTTTCTATCCACTCTATCATTCTGTTGAGGTGTTACAACACAAGAACTCTAATGTGAAATCCTTAGAGAGTTCAAAATAAGAGTAACAAATTCATTAAAGAACTCAATACCATTATCTGATCTGATTTTCTTTAATGACTGCATTATATTGGGGTTTTACAAAGGTGAAGAAGTTAGTTAATAGAGAACAGACTTGAGACTTGCATTTCAGTAAGAAGATCCAAGTAGTTTCTGGATTTATCTTCCACAATGGTCAAGAAAGAGTTGTAATTATTATAGGTAGTATGTCTATAGGGGCCCCAAAGATCACAGTGAAGCAAAGCAAAAAAAAATCTGAATTAAAAGTACTCATAGGAAATGGTTGCTTGGTTTGTCTAGCAAAGTGACAAACATCACAAGGAAAAATAGAAGAAGTACTATCAATTTTACAAATACTGAGATGCTTTAATGAATTGAGAGGGATATGTCCCAACCTCAAATGACACAATACAGTTTCTATAGTATTGGTTTTTGAGTTTGTACAAGGTAAATGAGATGTGTTAAGGATGAAGAAACTAGATTTACAGAAATAGACTCTAAATTAGCAGTACTCAGCTTATACAATCCATCCAACACTCTACAACTCTCCTTGATCTGCTTGTGAACTTGGTTCTGGAGAACACACTTGTTGGCATTAAACACAAGGGTAATCTTGTTATCAAGTGTAAGCTTACTACCTAACAACATATTGTATTTGAATGTGGGGACATACAGGGCATCATTGAGAACAATATCATGTGTATGATAAATTGTACCCTTGTGGGCTATTTTGGAAGTGTGACCATTAGGGAGATAGACTGGTAGATCTACAGAGACATGATTAACCAAAATATCAAAGAAAACATTAATATGATCAGTAGCCTCAATATCCACAATAAATTCACTGGCTTTATATCCATGGCTAGAGAAACACTTAGGATTAACAAAACTTGAGTTACTTATAGCTTTACTTGTCATATGAGATTCTGAGCTATCCATTTGTGCTCCAGAATATGAGATCAATGACAGAAGTTGTTGGCATTGAGCAGGTATGAAACCATTGAAAGCCTTAAGATCACTTGGGTCACTGTAGGGTTTTCCTGCAGAAACATTTGATACCATTCCCTTTGATTTGTTTTTTGGCATCCTGGAAAGATCAGGTTTAGAGCCAAACAGGGCATGACACTCAGGGTAACCATGTAAGAAGAAACACTTATCCTTGGAGTGAGTGTCTCCATGGCAGTAATCACTCCATAATTTCCTTTTCTGTGTAGTTCCTCCTGTATTAGTGTCTTTCTGCAAATTTGTGCTTGTGTTGTTCCTTCTCTTATTCTTAAAAGATTTGTAGTTAGTTTTACTCAACAAGGCTGTTGTGATCTCATCCATGTTCATACCCCCTGGACTGTGTTTTCTTTGACTTTCCTCTTGAGCCAACAGATTTGCAACCTTGCTTAGACTAGGTAAAGGATTCATTAATATCAACTGACCCCTAGTAACTGTGAACGTATCATTCAGTCCCATTAAAAATTGTATTAACATTTGCTCATGCTTATACTCATATTACTTTTGTATCGCCCCACATGTACAATTACAATTGCATTTTGGAAGAGTATTATGACTAACAAGTTCATCCCTTATAGCCCTAAACTTGGTGAAATAGGTTAAGACGGTTAGGGTTTCTTGATGGCAGTTGTAGACACCCCAATTTTGTACCCCTATTATATAATGTTCTAAGAAATTTTATTTCAAATAAAAAAGGGCTAACGGACGTTACTTTCGTCACGTTTTAAAGGGTCAAAACATCAAGGAAATTTGAAAAGGCTTAAACGAACAAAGATGACAAGACAGGGGTGAAAAGTGAAACTTTTTTGTGAAGAAAAGCAAGTCGAGGCAACGTACCCCCATTTCCTGGCGCCGCGCCTAAATCTGCTTAGGCCGCGCCCCGACTTGTCTTTTGGGCAGTTCAAAACTTCTCTAAGTTTTCTGCCAGTTTCCCTTCCTTTTTTCATCCTTAAGTATGATCGATCTCTGCCTATAAATAAAGGCTTCCTTTTCTTTAGAAGAACACGAGAAATCCCCCCAAAGCTTAGGCTGAAAGACTCTCCCTAGTTAGTCTCCAAATCTCTCCCCGTTAGGCTAAAGAAACCCTTCCTTACTCTGCCTAACCTAAACTCAGTAAACCCTCTGTCCAAACTAAACCTAGTTAACCCAGTTAGCTTCTCTCCCTAAACCATTCCCTATATACATAAATCTCCCTAAACTAGGGTTGTGTAGGATTTTTTCGGAACTGGACCGAACCAATAGACGGTGATCGAACATAAAATCGGACATTTGGGTTGGTCCCGGTTCTCAAACTAAAAAAACACGGAATTGGACCGAACCAAACCAATATGTTATTTATTATTATTATTATTATATATATATATTACATATATTAATTCCTAATATTTTCTTTGTTCTACTTTTTAGTTGGTACTCTTTTATTATTTTGTTTCCACCGGTTTGTTATGCTATGAGTTTATAAGTTCGACATTTTTAATTGTTGAATGTACTTTTATCGAAACTTTTTAATTTTTTATGAAGTTAAAGCCTTAAAATTTTTATTATGTATTTGTATTAAATAATTAAAAAGTAAAAAAATCATAGTATTGGTCCGGTCCTGGTACTCATACATCTTTGATTAGTTCTGGACCGGACCAATGTTTTGGTTCTCATACATATTGGGTTGGTTCTGGTTCTAAATTTTTTGAGAACCAGACTATTGGTCTGGTTTCGATTTTCTCTTTTTTTTTCTCCAAAAAACTGGACCAAGCTCACCCCTACCCTAAACCCAGTTACAAAAAGCCATAAACATAGCTGTTACGCTGCCCAAAACCAATTACAAAATACAATAAAGACAACAGATATGCTTCCCAAAGTCAGACACAAAATACAACAAACACAAGCTGTTATGCTACCAGAAATACAACAACAACAACAACAACAAACAAAAAGACTTTCTCTCTTGAAGATGACAGAGCAAGCACACCCAATAGTTCGCCTAAGCCTAGGCGTACCGACACTCACGCTTCAAGAGGTAGGTACCAAAGTTGTTATTTTATCCCCATTGAACTAAATTATTATTATATATATATATATATATATATATATATATATAATGTAAATAGGTTGTTAGGCTGATATAATTTTACCCGTAAAAAGCCTATAAAATAGTCATTATTATTGTCAAAAGGCCTTTTATTTTCAAATATTGTTGTTACAATTTATGAGGACATGGTAGCCCTATATATATATATATATGTGTGTGTGTGTGTGTGTGTGTTTTCTCTAGATTAAATATGTAAAAAGTGTTATAAAGTAACCACAAATTAAGACTGAATTGTATCAGAGAGAGAGAGAGAGAGAGAGATCAGTGAGCTGAAGGATTCCGGGGTAGGAAACAATCAACCCCATAGCATCGTATATATAGGGTGAGCGATGGCCAAAATGTCAAGGCACCTATACCTATCATGCAGGGCTATCCTGCAGGGCTATGTTCATTTATAACACTCCCCCTTGAACATAGCAGTAAGTTGACTAAGTGTGTCTCGATAAAAACCTTTAAGCCGAAAAACCCAGTAGGGAAAAAAAATCGGACATAAGGAAAAACGTACACAACTTAAATCTGAATTGTGTGCATGGGATGTCTCGTTAAAAACCTTTTCATGGAAAACCAAGTGGGAAAAAACCATGATAAAGGGAAAAAGAGTACAGCCATAGATGCTCCCCCTTGAGCTGACAAGTGTTAAGAGAAATCATCTTTGTAAATCTCGTAGATTCCGCATTCCAATGTTGTGAACATGCTTTCTGAAGGTTGTAGTGGGAAGTGCCTTCGTGAATAAATCTGCAGCATTATCACTTGATCGAACATATTGGATGCTGACCTCTTTCTTCTTTTCAAGTTCTTGAGTGTATAAAAAGAGCTTCGGGGGGATATGTTTGGACCTGTCACTTTTGATGTATCCCTCTTTACTTTGTTGGATAGTAGTTTCGAGGCTTCTGGCGGCCAGGTGGGTTTCGGCATCTATTTTCCAAGACATATAGTTTTTCCCGGTTATGTCGAGCTTTTCAAATTCAAGCTTAGCAATGTTTGCCATTTGTGAAGAAAAACTATAAAAATGAAACATATATATTAATAAAATGATGACATGGAAATTTTATTCATACGATAATCAGTCAGTACATGTTAAAATGTATGTTGAAAGCTATTGTAACTGCTAACAGGACATACATGATACAAAGATAGATAATAATAATCTGAAAATCGTTTGAAGGGAATTCAGCAACAAAAACCATTGCGGTGCACGCAATAACAAGTATGATAATAATCATCAACATTGGAGGGAACATTTTGTAGAAGAAGATATGATATTGAGAGTTTGTAAGGAGATAGTAAAAATGTGAGTAATCTATTAAGATGTTGCCGTATATATGGAGGAAAAAATGACCGTTTATGACCGTTAACTAGCCGTTTATTACCGTTGGAAGAGATAAATAAAAATCAGTAACTAGCCGTTATAATAGTCGTTATATGATAGGGGTAAAAATGTAAAAAAATCTGATTTAATAGAATTGCATTTATATTATGAATAAATATAAAACTTATTAGGAGCAATGAATAAAATAACTTCACATGAATATTTGTCAGTCAACTTTATACAGCTATTATATAGCATACATATATATTCACGCCACGCTACTCGGCAAGCATTTCTGTGGGTGTTTGTAAGTCAGTAATAAATATATATGTATATAAAGTTATTCATATATATATAATTGAAATATATGTATATATATAAATATTCAGTTTATAGCTTGGGGTTATTTCCGCACAAGCATCAACGAACATATATATTATGCGTTAAATAATAAATTATTATTTCGTCATCTCACCATATATTATCGACGGTGGCTCAACCAACCTTTTCTTTATAATGGTGATATACGATATATATTGAAGTAAAACAGAGACATAAAATAAAGAATATATCGGTAGAAAATTTTACCGATTGAGATTGTTAACAGTAGAACAATCGTGCTGATAACGTGTTATAAAGTAACCACAAATTAGGACTGAAGTGTATCAGAGAGAGAGAGAGAGAGATCAGTGAGCTGAAGGATTCCGGGGTAGGAAACAATCAACCCCATAGCATCGTATATATAGGGTGAGCGATGGCCAAAATGTCAAGGCACCTATACCTATCATGCAGGGCTATCCTGCAGGGCTATGTTCATTTATAACAAAAAGAACATTTTTTAGCAAAAGCTCATTTGAGACCAAAAAGGGTGAGTTGGGTGTTTAACCCCTTCCCAACTTGTTATTTAGCCCTCGAACCTATATTTTCTGGTTTTTTTTTTCTCTATTTAACCTTAAAATTGAGGTGATGACTTTGTAAACACACGTTTGAGTCCATGACGAGGTTAAGCGTATTCCACACGCTTAAGTTTTGAAACCACTCGCATCTCACGCGAGGACGGAGGTTCGAAATGGGGTTCTCACAGCAGTCAATCAATTTTTTTCCTAATTTGAAAAACCTTAGGTAGATTACTTTGAGAAAATCTGGTGTTTAAATCATCCCAAATAGCTTTTGATGTGTCCAAATAGACTACATTGGATTTGATCTCAGGGGATACCACATTTAACAACCACGAAATCACCATATGGTTACATCGTTCCCATTGACCTAGGTATTAGACCTAGATGATGGTTTCTTATTGATGTCGTTAACCAATCCTAGCTAATTCTTTGCAGACAAAGCAATAACTACTGACCTTTTCCATTGCCCAAAATTCACATTGTCAGAGAGAATTTGTGAGATTAGAGCCATACATGGGTGATCATTTGGGTGCAAAAACAAAGGATGCAGTGGGTGTAATTGAAGAGAAGATGTGTCAATATTGTATTCATTAGCAACATCGTCTTCTTCGTCTGGTTGTTCTTCGCGAGGTTCACGTTCTTCATTGTTAGTCTCCATTTGAAATTCACGTAATTTCAGACTAATTGATTACTCGAACTCTTTAGTGTAATTGTGGAAATCATTGGATTTGCTCTGATACCATGTTGAGTTTACAATCAAGAATCATACTGAAAATAAAGAGAGAAGAGAGAAAAGAGAATGTGTGTAATTGTGCATGTATATCCCCAAATGTTGAGAGAGAAGGTATTAATACAACAACAAAAAGATCCCCAATCTAACTACTGAAGTTTTCATAGTAGCATACAGACAACCAATCTTTGCCATAAAAACACTCGACACTCCTATACTTATAAAGAGGCTTTGCATTTGATACATCAAGCACACTTATAGTCTTTAATATATGAGAACGTAAGATATATTGTTATCAAAGATTGCAGTAGTTCTCCATACACATAGAGTATGCAAGCATGTATTGAGTTAATAGATTGAAAAGGAAATAAATCAATATGTTTGGACAAACAACTTATGATCTCTTCTAGCTTTTCCAATAATTTAATAGAACTTAGATGTTGTTGAACCAATATATGAGTGGCCTGGCTGCAAACAACTTATGATCTTATGATCTCTTCTAGCTTTTCCAATCTCCCCTTATCTATGTCCACTGACTGAGATCTCTGAATATTGTTGTCAAAGATTGCAGTATAGTTCTCCATACATATAGAAAATTCATACTAGCTAAAACCCTACAACTCTCATTACAATCTGAAGCAAATTAAAAGCAAATCCATAGGTCGTATAACAAGCTTTAACATTATTTGGTGACTACACTAAAATACGTAAAGAGTTTGCAAATTAGAAAAAAAGATTTCTGCTTGGAACCCAACTGCTATGTCGAAGTATTTACAAGAGGTGAGCTATCGCTCTCCATGAGCTCGAATTGGGAACGAAGGGGGAGGGGAGAGTGGTCGTTACGTCTATGAAGGAACCAAAAGTTTTAAGAAAGGGCAATTTCGAGTTACAATTTTTTTCTTAAAAAGTTTGATTTTCAAACGAGACTCTTTGCCCTGAACGGATGGAGTCTAAAGTAACTGCAATAGTTTTAAGAAATTGAAGTCATAATTGTTAGAACTTATAAGAACTTTAAATGCAATATTGTAGATTTTATTTGACATAGCAATTACAATAAGTCAATTAGAGGGAAATGTTGAGGTTTGTTTTTATCATTTCCGTCCTAAGAGATAACTTCTCATTTCCCATTTCGCTTATTTCTATGATGAGGTTTTGATCTAAATCTCACCTCAAAATTAGAGCCGTCAAAATAGGTCAAACCCGTTGGGTCAGTTTGCCCCGCCAAACATAAAAGGTGGGTTGGGTTTGCAAATTAGTGGTCTACCAGAAGGCGGGCCTAACGGGCGGGGCATGTAACCCACAATTTTTGAAATATTGTTCCAAAATTGTCATCGTCTTCTTCAACAACTCCAGCAACACACTTTGGATTCGATAATCACGATTGTGCGCAACGAAACGGGGATCGACCTACCCGGTCGAGAGGGCAGCGCCCCTTCGTGGGGGTTTGGGGGTAACGCCCCCAAGGTAAACGAGTTTTTTAATTCATGAAATACAAAATTATAATAGATCTGTGTTGGGTTGAATGATTTTTCAGTTGAGACGAAGGTGGAGAAGGGGGAGGAAGAAGAAGGTTTACGACGGAGGAGATTGAAGAAGAAGGTGGAGGACGTAAACTGGTTCTTTACGCTTTTGTACCGCGATTTATAAATTTCATTGCATTATTTTTACACCGCGGTTCAAAGTTTAATTTCCTGGTCTATTTTCACCGTGATTCATAAATTTCATTACATTTTTTTGCACAGTGGTTCAAATTTTAATTTCCTAATCTATTTTTGCACCGCGATTCATAAATTTTATTATATTAATTTTTACATAGCGGCTCAAAGTTTAATTTGCTAGCCACTTTTTGTACCGCGATTCATAAAGTTTAATTGTATTGCGGTGCAAAAATAATGACCTTTGTACCGCACATACAGTTCTTAAGGGTATCGTAGTCATTTTACCACCAAAAGTGATTTTTTTCGATTGAAAATAAAAAAGGTGTACTATAGCGATTAAATACTTTAAAAAGTTAACCGATCCATAATTTTTCTTAAAAAATTTGATGCTACAAAATTAGAAAATAAAAATATGCAATTATATTATTTTACTCTAAAAAGCACCGAAATCAAGAAAAGAAGGAGAAAAGTAAGCAGTTGAATGTGAAATGTCAAAAGACTAAAAAAAAGGTAAAAAACCCATCATTCATTGTGCGTATGTGACTTTGTTCACTTTCACCCGACCTAATACTCCAATAGCCCAAGTTCCAAGACTCCCAAGTCCCAACCACACCACACAACACAAATTCCACAACCAACAATTCTCAATACATCAAATTCAATGACTCAAAGACCAAAGTCTCAAGACACTCAAAACTCTCAAACATGAAACAAAACATCTCCAGTGAGACCCTTCACCCCTTCTTGATCTCAAGTCAACTTCCACTTTCCAGTGAAAAATGAGACTGAATGTCTTAACGTCGATCTCAGTCCGCCATCCGACTGCCGTCTCTCTCTCTTAGTTCACTTCTGTCGGTCTCACACTTTCTCTGGTCTTCGACATCCTCCCTCCGGCCAGTCTACTGCCATCGGTTGTCTCACAGTTACAATCACAAACAACTCACAACTAAACACCATCTCCATTCTCCACAACCAATCGATTTCATCTTCTTCAAGATCCACTTCTAAGTTCTGACTTCACTTCTCTCATCGTCGTCGTTGTGCTTGTTTTTGTTTTTGCTCTTATATTCGTTGCTTAGATTCTTGATGGGCAATCTTTACATCCTAGGTAATTAGATCAATTTAATTTGATTGGTAAAATGATCGGTTCAAACCCTAGCTAAAATTATCCTAATATGTTTTCACGTTTTTTTTAACAAGTGTTTTCACATATATGAATGTAACTACGTAAGATGCTAAAATTACTATAAAATTAACCAAATTAGACTTTGAATGAATCATAGAAATTGATATTCCAAAATTTTCTAGTTGTGCCCGTGTTAATCTAACATTATGATGTATTTATATAGGGTAATACTTAATACAACACCTATAAAATATTTAATACAGTAATTTTTGTTGTAAAAATGCTAAATTATCCTTGACAAAATAAAAAATTGAACATCGTACTGGATCAACATCGACCGTCCACTGGACCACTCCTATCACCCATCGGATCACCGCCCACCACCGCCCAGCCCACGACTGCCCAGCCCCAATCTCTCCCCCGGCTTTCCCACTTTGCCTGGGCCAAGCCCATCCCCAACCCACGCCAGCCCCAGCCCCAGCCCCAGCCCTCCCACTCCGCCTGGGCCAAGCCCAATCCCAGTCCCGTCCCAGCCCATCCGCTGCTCCTGACCTAGTCCCCCCATCCCACACATATTAGGCCTCCCCCAGTCCCTCCCTCACTCAGCCCACACCTCAATCCAACCGCCTGCCCCTCCCCTAGCCCGCCCAGCCTCCACCACCTCCCGCACAGCTTCCGTCATCATCTCCGCCCAAAAAAAATATAGTTTTTTTCTCATTTAATTAAAAACCAACTCCCGCCCACCTCCACCACCAATCTTTTTTTTTTCATTTAATTTTGAAATTGAACAAATGGTAAATTGGTAAACTTTTTTCAAAAAGTATTGTATTAAATATTTTATAAGTGTTGTATTAAATACCTATACTCATGTATACTTGTATAGTAATAGCTGTGTTAATCTAACATTATGATGTTGGAAGTTGTTTTTTGCTATATGTAAATCAGTAAATGTAATAGTTAAATATCTTGATTTCTAAAGAAGAATTATAATCATCTCTCTCGTCCTCAAATGACTATTGAATAACAGCTCTAGGACTTTGGATACAAAATATCTTTTTTGGATGGGTTGGTCCGTTCCACCCCACAACCCAAGGTGAGTTGGGCCAATGCCTTCCTAGTCCGCCATTTTTACGAGTTGGTCCGTCTTGCCCTACCAATTGGTGGGCCCCGTCATTTTGCTGGTTGGTCCGTCCCACTGATCCGTTGTGACGGCTCTACTCAAAATGTAAACATTTCTTATTTTCGCTCTCGTTTCACTTGGCCTATTTTCGTGTTGACTTAATAAGTATCATTAAAGTTAGCTATAATTACAAAAAATACTTGAGTATAATCAATATGTTAATAGCAAATATAAGAGAGTATAGTTGAAATATTATGGAAATAATAAATACTCTATAATTTTTTTGAAAGTATCCTTTTAAAGTAAAACTTTTTAAAATACTTAATTCGTTTTCAAATTATTGTCCCTTTTGACCCGATACACCATTTAAGAAAAAGTAATTGATTGTATTATAAATATTGATGAAATATATGATTTTATTTATGACATTAAACATGTGACCATAATCAAAATAAAAAAATAAAAGTAAAATAGTAAAAATATTATTTTAAAATTAATTTTTTTAAAAAAATATAATTATTTTAAAACCGTCGGAAAAAAAAAAGGAAATAATTTGAAAACAGATGAGTGATAATAAGAAACAAACTTCGCTATATTTAGTAACGCAGTAATGTGGTATAATAAAGTAATAATGTTACTAAAATCAGATACTACAGTGAATAGAAACAAACTTAGCTATATTTGACTGGGTAAACAGTTTAACTAACGTGATTGATTGTTGGGGTTGCAAGTAAATGAAAAAGCCGCCGTAGTCTCTCTCTCTCTCTCTCTCTACCTGCTTAGCTGTACTTCTCCATCCCATTACTTATTTAGTCGCCGTCGCCTGACCTCTTTCTTCTCTCCCTCTTCCTCTCCTTCTTAAATCCACTCGCCGCCAAATTCCACCAACGGTACAAGCACCAGGTCCTCTTTCCGAAAGTAGACAAAGCAGCGCCTACTGACCAGAAACCTCTTCCTGCCCTCCACCGCCGTCACTCTCTCGCTTTACTTTCCCTCACTCTTTACTTTTCTCTCTCTCTCTCTCAAAAAAAAAAAAAAGGAGATCTGGGGATAGAAGATAAAAATCGGCTCTCTTTATGAATCCAAGGCCTCAGCTACTCAATCGTACTACCAAAAGAAGATGGGCGGAGTGACCTCCTCGATCGCCGCTAAGTTCGCTTTCTTCCCACCGAACCCGCCGTCATACACTGTGGTCGCCGACGAGTCCTCTGGCGGCCAACTTCGCATGCCGGAAGTGCCACGCAGAGATGGAGTGGATGTGTTGAAGCTTCGTACTAAACGAGGGAACGATATAGTGGCAGTTCATATAAAGCATCCAAAGGCGTCGGGAACTCTACTTTATTCGCACGGTAATGCCGCCGATTTGGGGCAGATGTTCGAGCTCTTCGTCGAATTGAGCCTCCGCCTTCGCGTTAATCTCATGGGGTAAGCATTAGCGAAGCTTGATCTTCAGCTCTGTTTCTTTGTTTTGAAATTAGTTGAGTAAGTAATTGGATTATGATTTATTTGGTTGTAGTTACTTGTTACTTTAATCTGGTTTAACGACCTCATGTTACCTAATTGGATTAGATCTTTTTCCTAAATCTTACGAGCTGCTTATGTGTAAAAGTTTGAGATAAATTGGTTAATCAAGGCTCAGTTTATTTCGCCAAAAATGGTTTCTAGAAAATGATCTCCGGATATGATTAATATTCTATTTTCCGTTGTTTGGTTGATTGGTTCACATCCTGAACATAAGAAATTTGAGATAAATTAGTTAATTAAGGCTACCTTTGGTTATTAATGACCCGGTGTTACTTAATTTGTTAATTGTGTATATGGTAGGAGAATATGATCTACCTATTTATTTTGTTTGATCTTTTTTTTCATCTTTGGAGCTCTGCATATACAGGGAGGTTTGAGATAAATTGGTTATTTAAGCACTTCTGTACTTGGTTATGTAGTAGTAGTATATAGAATATGCAACCCCCCCAAAAAAATGGAAACATTGAATAATTTTTGATCGGTCAATTGAGTAGGAAATGTTGCACAGTTTTAAGTGGATTCTACTCTTAATAGAAAGATAAATCCTGATGTATGTTTCAGGGCTGATTCCATGTATTCTGGGAGAATGAAAGCATCAATAAGTAAAATTCTGCTCCGCATAGCATATTCAAATTAAGCTTTTAGTGCGATTAAGATTCTATACAGAGGATAATTGGCTCGTGCCTCTTGCCTCTTGCCTTTATGGTTAAGTTTCTTCACAAATCACATCCCATCTCAAAACAGTTAAAATTCCAGTATTTTGAGGCATGTAAAGTATGTAGAAGCATAGGAATGGATTCTTCGGCTTATTGTCCTGACTTGCATCTTTATTTTCAATTTTTGCAGCTACGACTATTCTGGCTATGGACAATCAAGTGGAAAGGTTGGATGCCTAGCTTCTCTGTATGTACTTTTGTAAATGGAACTAAATGCTTACTTTTGATTTTGCTTCTTGGTATCCTTTTGTTTGGCACTCTATGAAATAATGCCTTCTTTGTAATTGGAATTTTTTTTTTCGTAGACCACTAGTTTGTGCAATGGTATCAATATCAACCAGAGTAGAAGTAGCGGAAGACCAAAACTAACATTGACTTTCTTATATAAATGAGTGTGGCTTGTGTGATTGCGACTAAGGCTGAGTTGAGTCGAGGCTATGATTTACCAAGAATTCCACCAACTCTTGTTTGAAAGCCAAGATGTATGGCAATAAATAAATAAATAAATATATATGTATATATATAGTTAGTTAGTTAGTTAGTGTAATAGTGTTACTCATGCTATATAAAGCGATCTACTTTTCTTTTCTTTTTTTGAAAAAAATCATTTTTAAGGAGGATCAATAGTGGTTCCCCATTTACATTCTTGGTGACTCGAACCCATAGTCTATTAGGTATAAGCGTGTTATCACTAGCTGTGTTTCATTGTCATAATGCGATCTACTCACTTTTAAGGTATAATTTATAATCTTCTATGCAATTTATTATGTGAAGTGGATTTTATTAAGGCTCCATCTCAAAACCAATTGACATGTGAGTGGTGTGACCACGAGATCTTTATTAATTGTTTGTTAGGCTTGATTGTACCTGATGTGCGTTTAGTGTCTCAACACGCTCCCTCGCGTGTAACCGGGCTTGAGGCTTACAATGTGGAATCATTGGTTTGAGTGGCGTGGATGAAGAACGTGGGCTGTTGGGCCTGCACATGTAGAGAGCCTGGTCAAATACCATATTAAGTGTGGGGTCATCTCAAAACCAATTGGCTTGTGAGAGGTGTGGCTCCAGGATTTTTAATAATTGTTCGCTAGGCTTGATTGTACCCGATGTTGGTTTAGTGTCTCAATAGATTTATGTTGGATGTGATGGAATCTACTCATTGTTTTAAGATAGATTAATCTTGAGTCTGTACATTCCTCGTACAAGGCAATATGCGCCACAAGTAAATTTTACACCATTCAAATGCTACATATGATATGTGGAGACACTCGATAACTGTGATTCAAGCTTTAAGGTGCTATATTCTAGTTTTGCATGAATCACATTAAACTTCCATCTTCTCGGTCATGTAATTGCCCCAAAACATTTTCGGAAAATACTGATGATAGGACCCAGGGGCGGAGGTACTTAGCCCCCTTATAATTTTTGGAAAGTTGCACTTTAGTACTATTAAATTTTAATTTTTTTTTAAAAAAGAGTAACTTGATAGTTTTAGAAGACTTAGCCCCCTTTTTTTGAAAAAAACTATTTACACTACCTAAAAGATTTGTCCCCCATTTTGGTTATTCTGGAACAAAAATTGATTGGTAAAACTTTTTGTTTCGTCTAAATAAATATTTAATTCAAATTCATACAAGTTTTGCCCTTAATAATGAAATTGTGTTATTACTCCTATGTGTTTTTGTCATTGCCTAATTGCTTTTTAGAATGTTACTCCGTCTGTTTTAAAAAACGAGCATTCCTATTTTAGTTTGCCAAAAGTCCAATTTTGAAAATTTAATCTATAAATGTCCACCTTTTTACAATTTCTCTTCTTTTCAAAAATTTGATAATTTCTCTTACTCGTCATACAAAAAATGATAAAATATATCTTGAGAAAATTTAACTTTTCAGATTAAACTCTTTAATTTTGATGTAGGGGGTATAATCTTGCCCCCTTACCGTAAGCTTCTGGCTCTGCCCTTGAGTACATCACCAACAACTTTATACTACATTAGGTGCTGAAGTCTTGAGCTTGATTAAGTTTACTTATTCATTTGTCTGATATATTCTTTTGGGTCAAATACGGGTGGTGTCTATACCATTGTGCAAGTATACTTATCTAATCCAGTGAAGGTTGTTCCTAGGCTTCACATGATGTTTTACTGCTGTCCATGGCAACTACAAGGAGCATATAGTTTTTTTTTTTTTTTTTTTTATAAATGCAATGATTATAGGCTAGACAATTGGGGGTAAACCCTCCCCCCACACAAGACTTGAACTGGGCAAAGTGCATATAGTTGGGAGCTTCAGTCAGCTGACGCCTTACCTTCCGCGCACTTTACCTACATCATGTATAAAACCTAATAATCAGTACCGAAAAATCAATGATTATGCTAGTTGCTACATTCATTTGAGTGTATATTGTTTGCTGCGTTGGAGTATGTGTTTGAGTATATTTGCCTGCATATTGATTTCAGTTGTTATTTTTAGGAGTTTAAAGCAGTTTCTCATGGATAGAATATGTCTGTGAAGAAAATATTCCATGAAATCTTTTTATTTTGAACATCTTGGATCTCTTCGTAAGAAGTTTGGTTCCTAATAATATGACTGCCATCCTTTTTCTTTCCTTTTTTCTCTTTTTTTCTCCTGTCGAAACAGCCATCTGAGTATAATACATACGCCGACGTTGATGCAGTATATAAGTGCCTCAAGGAGCAGTATGGGGTTAAAGATGAACAGCTTATTGTATATGGTCAGTCTGTTGGTAGTGGTCCCACCATCGATCTCGCATCACGAATACCAAACTTGAGAGGTGTGGTTCTACATAGCCCAATCTTGTCTGGCCTGAGGGTATTGTATCCAGTGAAACGGACATATTGGTTTGATATTTACAAGGTACTATTATACTTTTTATTATTTGCCTTATTTATTTATTAAGGCTTACCTTATTCCTTCTATTGGTTGATGTCAGAACATTGATAAAATTGGTATGGTGAGCTGTCCTGTTCTGGTGATCCACGTAAGTTGACTCCCCCCTCCTTTTATCTCTCTATCTCTCCTTTCTTCTTCCTGTAAAGATTCTCTTGGGGTGAAAAATCCAAAAGGGTCGTAGCAAAGTTTCCCATTTTTATCAATATTGGTTGTGTACTTATATTTTTTACACATTATACAATGATGTACTTGGATTTCGTTAGTGAATACTTAACGGACTATTCAATGGTCCAAAAAAGTTATCCAAACAAAAGCAAAGTGACCCAAACCCTAGACCCTAATCTCTAAATCCTAAGCCCTAAAACCTTAAAATCCTAAATCATAAACCCTAAACCCCTAAAATCGTAATCTCTACACTATAAACTCTAAACCCTAAACCTTAAGTTTGGTCTAACTTGATGATAGCTTATTGGAACACTCTGTTGAGTTTTCACTAACGGCATCCCTTAATTGCAACGAAAACCAAAGTACACTCTATAATGTGTAAAAACAAAAGTACACAACCCACTAAGTACACTTCCTTTCCCAAGTGCTTATTCCCAATTCTCTTGAGGGTAATTGTACTAGAGAGTTGAGATTCAAATACCTTTGCTTGCATTATTTAGCTGCAAATGGACAAGAAAAATGAAAAAGAATATCATAGTTTACTTGTCATGGATTCTCTTTGCTTGGTTAAAATTCATAAGTTAGTTTTCCTTTCATAATTAAATTGCATCTGATGCCTTCGAGATTTGAGTCTAGTTGTACAAGAATTTGTGGCAGAAGGGAGCAGATTACAGAAGAGAGCAATAATTTCTAGGATTAGTTGCAGTTTTCATAGATGAACCATGGTGTATTTTCAGTTGGGCTGCATTAACTTTGAGATCGACAGAAAGGTTGGTTCCGTAGTTGGAGCTTGCTGACGAAGGTTTTGGTTTTGTTACCAATATTATACGACAGTAGCTGCAAGATCAGCCCAAGAACCCCTAAGGTGAAAAAACATCTAAGACAACATCCATTTTTTGTTAACAACGTTTCATCATGTGATTCTAACCCCACGACTAATTACCATCGACTTCATAGCATCCTCGCAGGAGGGGATGACATGAAAAAGAGTCATCAAAATCCCAGTTTTCTTTGATGAAATTAATAAAAGAGAAAGATCAGGTCTGATGGTTTAGATTCTTGGTTTGCTGAAAGGGGGGTATTGGTGATAGGGGGTGCGATGGTGTTGGGCTTAGGTTGACTCTAGTGGGACTAATGGTGGATATCTGCCGATGCTGGTAGATGGGCCATGATGGTGCTTGATAGAGAAGTGAAATTGAGGAAAGCGAGAAATAAAGGGAAGCAATATTAGCCTTTTGACTTTCCAACAAGATATGTTGGATCCAGTTTTTGGTTAGGCTACGGGGAAAATGAGAAGGGATCAGTCAGGTTATGACTGGAAAGGTAAAGATGTCATTTCAGCAATTTCCGTCCAGTTTTTGAACTGCCATAATGTTGGGTTGATCCGAAACAATGCAAACATTCATGTATGAAAATTGCAATTAATGCAACTAAAAACCAATATATATTTTCCACAAAGATGGAAAAGAGCTGGTTTTTTTATGCTCACCTATATTTAATTAAAAATAATTCCTGCCCCCTTCTTACACATAGACCTCATCATGATAGCTGCAGAAATGATATCACAGTGCTTAATTTGTTTATTCTCCAATGGTCACCCTCACTCACAAATCACAATGTTTGCTTCTCGATTGCATGTTGATAGTTACATGGAGAGGAAAATGGTGACAAACTTTATTGTATCTTCAGGGTACAGCAGATGAAGTTGTTGATTGTTCCCACGGAAAACAGCTGTGGGAGCTTTGCAAGGAAAAGTATGAACCTTTATGGCTTACTGGGGGTGGGCATTGCAATCTTGAGCTCTTTCCCGAATTCATTAGACATTTAAAAAAGTTTGTTTTGTGCTTGGGAAAACCAAAAGCAGCCCTAAATGGCTCGACGAAGCCAACTGTTGAAATTGATAATCAGGCCAAAGCACCTGAAATTAGTACTGCAGATACATTTGAGTTGCGTCCAGACCTTCCAGAAGTTTCTAGGAACAGCTTAGATAGCCGTCTTGAGAAATCAAAGAAGTCATCAAACAAGCCTGAAAAGTCTCGAATGAGCACTGATCGCGTTGACAGGTTTAGGAGAAGAAAGGGCTTAATATGGTGATACCATGCACTAAACACCCGCATGAGAAGGTAATTTATTCATAGCTCCTTACTGGTTTAGTGCATCAAACCCAATCCCACATTATGAAAGCTGAGTGTGTTCTTGTGTAAAAGTATTCCGAATCATCTGTATGCTCTGAACATAATAAAGTTATTTATTACTGCATTTCAGATTATTTTTTTTCCCACTGTAAAATCAACAATCCCCATCTGGATATGAGAAAAGATCATCAAAAAAAGAGAAAAGATTGTATTTCCTGCTGTTATGTTTTTCGATGTTGATGTGTGTGCATTGTTGATTTTTGTTACTCTATGGGGGGGAGTTTGAGGAAAATTGTAGCAGAAATTGGTTGAGAATAGACGGTGCTCTTCATTGACGTTCTGGATATTTCTTGCATTTTATTCAAGAAAAAGATGCCCGACAGTATGCAACGAAACAAAAGTTGTTCTAGATCAACTGTTATTTTATCTAGGAAAATGATATACTTACCACTAACTCTACAACTTTCTTTACAACTAAACCTTGAATTGGAAGTTGTTTTTGACAAAGACACGTTTACCCTTCTTTAAAGCTTAGTTGTAAAGAAAGTTGTAGAAATAGTTGTAAGGCTAGCAATATTGTTTTATCTAAGTTCTGCCTGTACGTTCAATTGCAAGTCAATGTTGGATACTGTTGCTTAATAATTAGTTAAGATACAGATATAATATCTTGTGGAATAAATGAGGAAACCAATGACCAAAACATAGAATCATTCGTGTATAAGGAATTATGGATCCCTTGCTCCGAAACAGTTGAAGTATTCAGAAACCAAGAAAATAACCAACTCAATTGTAGATAACCAGGTTTTGCTGTGAAGCTCTTTAGTGAGGAAAAGGGTGATTGAGAGAAGACTTCATTTACAAAGTTGCCACCACATCTACAACTTCATGCCAAATGGATCTCTTGAAAACTTAATTCGTATCGGTTATTTTGAGCTCTCCTTTGGTTTGAACCAAATTGCACTTGGCATAGCTCCAGGTAGGGGTGACAAACGGGCTGATGGGTATCGACGGCAGGGCACGTGAAAACCATTTAATAATATGGGCATAAATGGGCGGAGAATGGGTGTCTAAGAGAGCTCAGTTATCCAAAATAATATTTTTAACAGCTAAAAAAGTATTTTTTTTTTAAAAAAATTATACACACGATTATATATAAATAGATGATTGAATATGAAGCAGATAGATTAGTTCATATTACATGCGAGTTTCTGAAACTAACCTGTGAGCGATTATCAAAAATTCAGAAATGCATTTTACGATTATCATATCGAATGGGTTTCATATTAAGTTGGCGCCCATTTTTGCACCGACCCTTGCAAGATTCTTGTAGACGAAGACTTTTGCCCCAAAATCTCTAATTTTGGACTGGCAAGGCTATGCAAGTGGAAGGAAGGTACTGTATCGGTACTGAGTACTTGAGTTGAGGACCCATTGGATACATGCTCCAGAAGTATTTTCAAGAAATTTTAGTGAGCTGTCCCGTAAATTGGATGTCTGTAGACTAGCTATAGAATGATGGTTTTTTAATGACTAGAGCGAGGAGGAAGAATAACAGAGTTGAATTCAACGTCTAAAAGTATTTCATACTTTCCTGACTGGATATACAGGGAAAAAGAACTTGGCAGGGTTTAAGAGTTTATGGTGCAATGAATATCAGAAGAAGAAGAAACTGCAAGGACAGTGATACTTGTGAGTTTATGGTTTATTTGGATGAATCCCTCAGATAGGCCATCAAAGAGTAAAGACATAGATATGTTGGAACGAGACCTCAAATCTTTGTTGTTTTCTCCTGCACCATTTGCCCAAGACTCTCCCAGCTTCATTTTCACTAATTTGAGAAAACATTGCTCATCTGAAGAAGATTATTACTCCCTCCGTTCCAGGTAAAGAGTCGACTTCTCTTCAAAATATTTGACTTCCTGTTGGAGATTATTTGTGTGACAATTGACGGAGTGAGTAACCATATATAACAATCCGCATGATCACACAAATCACAACCAAAGTGTTGCTGAACCCCCACGACCACGACAGATATTGCAAACTGCAGACTAAATATTTCAACCAAGAATCTGAAATGATAGATTTCAAGTGTGAGGGTGCATAAAATGTGAGTAATCCCTTCCGGCGACATCCACTACCCTATTACTGTCACCTTCCGGATATCAAGCTTGAGTGCCAACAAAGATTCCCTGTAAAACAGATTAAAATCAGAATTTTGTTTGAGATTTGGAGATCAATCACAAATATCAAGTACCAAGGCTTACATTCTTAGATTTATATTAACAATAATTGCTATCAAATTCATAAACACTACTCCGAATTACCTTTTCAGTTGTACTCCAAAGTTCAGGACCCTACCTTGATCTTATGATGCTCTGCTGCAACTCAAGCATTGACCATAAGTAAGTTCTGCTGTTACAAAAACACCTCCGGTGAGAGTGGGTCCACAATAGGTTCATGTCCAACAAACAAAAATTCACTCATAGTATAACTGTTCCTATGCTCCAAACAGCACAAAAGCCTAATATACACGTTGGGCCAACTTAAGATCTTAGATGAGTTGTCAACTTAACACCCCTAATCATATGATATAGCATGGTAAGAAAAAGAAAAGCAAGAATTCATATAATCAATGACCTCTCTAGACCAGCAGCAACCTTCACAGCATAACTCATCTGATCAGCAGGACTAGCGCAACCAACAATCCTGAAAGCCTAAGCTGTTTGGAAGCACACAAGCAATTCTCTTTAAAGCCAACCTTTGTATCTCCTTCGAGCACTCCATGAGCGCTAGCTTGAGGGATTCCCATAGACCTCTCAGCTAAATAGGCTTCATTGCGAGATACAAAGTTGATAAATTTAATGGATAATGAAAAGACAACAGAAGAAAATATAACCCAAATAATATGCAAAGAAAAATGATTGACTGTATTCACTAAATCCCTAAAATTAGCCACATTTAATTCATCCCTGCAAAGAACAAAAAAAAGTTTATTTATTATATTTGTTTTATTTTTTGAGCCGTAAATGGAACAATGGGGTTACTCATTTGTTAAGACCCAATACTCAATAGAGTTTACTGCAACTCTTACGTGCTATGCACCAATAAGATATAGCTCCACACAACACCAAGAAACCGTATAGAAAAAACTGGCATCGTCAAAAAGAGGACTAAGCTACAATGAACTAATGACAGTTACGACCATGAACTGCAACTAAAAGAGTCATGCAGGTCATAAGCGGCTTTTATGCCTCAAAAGGCAGGCCTGACATCTGTTAAATCAAGGATTCAAAGAAAATGAGCATAAACACCATCTTTATAGTCTTGGTTTAACATACATAACATTAAAAAGTTCGACATGAATTTAAATGATTCGATATAGATATGAAGTCTTTGTGGACTTAGGTAAGCAATGAAATCATATGTAAATTGTAATGACTGACAAATAATTTTAGGTAACATGTTGAATTTCATCATGGTCACGACCTGAGTCTAGCAATTACAAAAACATATTTTGAATTCTAATATCAAAGTCAAACAGATATAGGATAAAAATCTGTTCTAGTAAACTCATCTTGTCTACAGCAGAGCAAGATGATTTGAATATGCTTTGGTCAAGTTCATGACCACATCTGACATGAAAAACATTATACACATGCACACATTTTACCAAATGAATTCAATTCAAATACAGGATAACAAAGACATCAAATAGAATAATTTAATTTGTAAAAACCATCAGTTCAATACTGTTCTTACTTCTTTGTTTCAATTGTACCAAATGAGATGGGAAAAAAAGTATATTATGTTGCCACTCTAAAAGCAACACATAACACATGTGCCTACGTCTCAATCCTATCCAATGAATATCGAACACTAATACAGGTGCAAACATGTGTGGCAGCAAGGACACACACGGTATCAGGAAACTCTGTCACGGCAATTCCCTCAGCATCGAGTTGGCTACTCATGGCTCACCAGGGTTTAGGCTTTCTGGAATCATCTGCACTGAAAGTGTAAGGATTGTGGATTTGTTCGGAAGTTGTATGCCCTGCTTTGGAAGGAGAAGACATTCTAAAAGCAAAAGGAACAATGAAAGCTAGTGCTTTTACAACTATAATTATGATGAACAACACATTTGTGGCCACTATCACGTAGTACAAAAATTGGAAAGTGTCATTGAGAAGCAAATGTGTGAAATTGTGTCTGTAAAGAAACATAGAAAATGCTAGACACAGAGGCTATACTTGCCTATGCATGAGGCTAGGGCAGGAAAAATCACATGCAATTTAAGAGGAATAAGCACATGCAATTAGGCCCACATTTCTGGATCTGTATAATCCCTTGATCAAAGTCAAATTTCAGCAAAACTCTATTATTCCATAGGGTTATTGGACAGTGGCCTGGTGCCCTACTCATTATTTGAAGGAAGAACCAGAAACAAGCACAAGGGTGAAAAAATCTGCCATCGATGATTATTACTTACTGGCTTCAGTGCAGTGATCAATGAGAAGCGAGTGGAAATTGCTAGCCGCTTCCAATATCACACATCACTTTCCCGCACACAATCAGAAATCAGACACTTGTGAATAGATACATCTCAAGATAATCTGCTCATGTTTTCCTTAATCAATCAGTCCTTTTTGCAACTGTGCCTGAAAGGAACTTTAGTAATTAAGTGACGGACCGATTAAGTGGTCTATACTTGCTAATAATACAAACGGCACCAGCTATGTCAGAAGCAGAAAATTTTGCAATTGAACCTCAAAAGTTTTAGTTTATGCTCCTTCAGTTCTCGAAATAATGCATAAGAGAAAATTAAAGGTATCATCTTTGAGATTATGATTTAGAGAATAAGAGATATACCAGTTTGCACTTCAAATCAAAGACTGCCTTCTGTCTCTGATGTGCAAAAAACTTCAATGACTGAAACAGAAAGAAAAGAATAGAATAAGTCAAAATGGTTTGTACGGTAATTGGTTACATGCAAATAATTGGTTACATGCAAATAAATATTCAGAACAACGAGAAAATGGGTTGAGTGTGAATGTGTGTGTGTGTTGGGGTGGAGGGCGGGAGGTAGAGGTTTAACTTACTCCAACTCTCTGCATCTCAAGAGACCTTTGTAATGCTTCTCTTTTGGTCAGAAGATTCTGAGGTAACAACTTTAAGGGGCGTCTATAGTTCTTCCCACGGTATAAAATTATAGCATGACCTTCTTTCATCTTGTCTACTGAAACAAGTACCCCACCACTTTCTGCTTCAAGAAGTTTTGCAGTATATATTATCCTTGAAAGAACCCCCTGCATTGTAATCACCTTAACTATCTCCCTGTGCTTCCAATGCTGATGAATACCTTCTATTACCCCATCAAATACCCCACGCCTTCCTGAAGCCATCAATATTTTAGTGAATACGCAGACAAACAGAAAGTACATAATATGAGAGTTCAGGAAAATCAAAAGCTTTACCCAGTACTAAAGTGCTATCCGTCTTCAAACCTATCCTCTGGAAACATGTCCTCTCCTCTTCTGTAAGAATTTCTTGGTCCACATCCTGTGCAGAAGGACTCCAAGCAGAATTTAGCTTCGCCAACTCTTTGGATGCCTTCCCTATCTTCACCTTAAGCTGCATAAGTTCTTATTAGTTCCCTACAACCTTTTAACAGACTACAAAATATGAAATCAGATTCTGGCTAGATCGTACAATGTGAAGCTTGCGCTCTTGATTTCTTAGTTCTTTTTCAACTTTTATTTTTTCAGCTTCAATCTGAACTTCAATCTCCCTATTTCCTTCATCAAGGCCGCTGCATTCAGATTGAATATCCTGAAATTCCGATAAAGTTCCAATTGTGCTAGTGTTTGCTGATGATTCATCAATCAGGTAAAGGGTTTCGATCGATTTAATCCGAGCAGCTTCTTCCTGAAGTTGAAAATGTTTAAGCTCCATTTCTCTCTCTGCCACCATGCTTGCAACTCCACAGGGAAGAAAATCCTTGCCTCTGTAAAGTATTATATAGAACTTATTCCGCAATAACAGAACTCCTCCAGTGAGACACTGCACATGTAAGATATCATTGCTTTTGTTATTTTCCCTTGAATGAATCATAAAATGTTACAACTATCTAATAAACATTGCTATTCAAGTGAACCTGCAGTTCACATTTAATAAGTTCCGGTGCATTTGAGAATATCAAATATATAAAACTGTAAAGTCCAAAGGGCTACAATTCCATTCTCTCTTCCCCCCCCTTTTTTTTTTTTTTCTGTTATGGGGTAATCAAACTTGCCTTCAGCTCGGTTGCCATTTGTTCATTGTTTGTATTAGGTATCCCCCACTTCACAGCAATCTTTGCTATATGACACTTCTCCCACAACTTTATGATGGCTGCAGCCAAGCCTTGAAGTTTACTGTTTCGACCTTCAAAAAAAACACAAAGTAAACCTGAAGACAACCGCATAATCATGAAGAAGTGTTTCCAGATGCACAAAATATCATGAATAGGGAACTCTATTTGACATAATCCACAATGTTCCTCCTATTATTGATTGTGTATGAAACATATCAATTTCCTTCTTTTTGTTCCTATTTCAAGTACTCCCTCCGTTTCTAAATAATTGTTCTCTTTTCCTTTTTTGTCCGTTCCAAATAACTTTCCTTTTTAGGAAAACAACTTTACCACCTTACCCTTACTTTTTCTACCTACTTTAATTATGGTTACATGCACAAGGGAATTAAAGGAAACCACACATTAATATTTATAATACAGTCAGTTGTTTTTTCTTAAACGGTGTGCCAGGTTAAATACATGACGATTATTTAGGAACGGATAGAGTATTTGTTAAGTACCTAAAGCACTCTAGTGAAACACTAAAACACTCTGTTAAGAAATAACTTTTGCAAGAATCTCACTCCAATATTTCTCAACAGCCAGTAGGAGAATCTCCAAATGAAGGGAAAATACTTATATTCTTCACTGATATCCTGCTCAAATGTAGCTAGGATATAAATAGGGAAAATAAAACTGACTGGAAAGATAATGCCTAAAAATTCTCCACAACTAACAAAGTAGTGGGCTCAACAACTAACAAAGGAGTGGGAACCTAACAAAGTAGTGGGAACCTTATTTGACTCAGCTTGCTCCTAAATTAACTCAAACCACTTACTGGGAGAATAATTAAGAAATAAAAATACTGAAAAATAAATAAACTTATTTCTGACGTGGCCTCCTGGAATAAGTCAGCCAAGGTTTCTTATCATTACTCCCCCCTTCGAAACTCCACTTGTCCTCAAGTGGAAATGCAGGAAATTGTGCCTTGAGCAGGTCATAATTTTCCCAACTGGAATCCTCCACTGATCTGTGTTCCCACTGAATTAATAGTTCCAGTGAATGCTTATCCATCCAGCGATGTTGCAGAACCTTTTTAGGAAAAATCATCATTTCTAAGTCCTCAGATAAAGGCAGAAGAGCTGGCGGATTTGAAGGTTGTTGACCATGTGCAGGTCTGAGTAATGAGACTTGGAATATCGGATGAACTCTCGAGTTTGGAGGGAATTCTAGTTCGTACGCAACTGAACCAATCCATCTCAGCACTGTGTAAGGGCCAAAAAATCTGGGAGATAACTTTTCAAACTTCCGCAAATAAGGCCTGAATAAATCATTCATAATGGACTGAAAGGTGGCAGGTGCGTTAGTTAAACCGAATGGCATAACTAAGAATTTATAATGGCCCGAATGAGTGCGAAAAGCTGTCTTGTGTATATCCTTTGGTAGGACAAAAATTTGGTGATACCCAGTAATCTGATTAAGACGACGATAGTCAATGCAAAGGCGCCACGATCCATCTTTTTTACTCACCAGCAACACTGGACTTGCATAGGGGCTATTGCTCGGGCGTATGAACCCACGCTGCAACAAAACCTCAATCTGAGCTTTGATTTCATTCTTTTGGTAATGAGGATAATGATACGGACGAATGTTGGGTGGAGCTGCATTAGAAAATAGTTGTATGGTATGGTAGTGATCACGAGGTGGAGGTAAGCGCTCTAGCTCAGCAAAGACAACAGCAAATTCTTCAAATATACTGTCAACGTTCAAGGTCTCATGAACATTCATTGATTCCTGTGTAAGAAACATGGCTTGGAATCGAACAGAAGCATCATTGTTGGTAGTCCGACCTTGCAATTTATACTTCTTCCCATTCAACCAAAAAATCATGAACATTTTATTCCAGTTAGCCTGAACAGTATTCAATGAGGCCAACCATTTAATGCCCAACACCAGATCACAGCCTCCCAAAGAAAAATGGTAGAAATCTTGTTGAATAATTAACTCTGAGATTTTTACCTCAACCTTTGGGCAAACCTGGTTGCATCTTACCTTGCTGCCGTTGCCAATTTGAACCCCAGAAATAGGAATATCTTGAAGGGGAAGATGAACCTCAGCTACCACCGATTCTGAAATAAAGTTGTGAGTCGAGCCACTATCGATTAAAATCAGAACTGACCTTCCCTTTATAGTACCTTGTACCTTCATATCTGCTGCTGAATTATGTCCCAAGATAGCATTGAAAGAAATTTCTGTATTTTCAGACTCCATTTTTGCTTCAACTTCTTCGTTTAAGGGCTGAATGACTTCTTCACCTTCTTCAGAAATTTCCAGCAAAGAGAAAGAAGCATTGCAGCGATGCCCCGGACGAAAAGAAGCCCCGCACCTAAAACATAGGCCCTTATCTCGCCTAATTTGGCGCTCTGCATCTTCAGAGGAAACTTTTGCAGGTGTTGAGGCATATTTAGGGGCGAGGGGCGATGGAGCTGATGAATTGGGTTTGGTGGGATTTGCTAGAACCAGCGAGTTTGAGTCTCTGGAGTTTACTGGTTGAGACATGTTCAAGCGATTCTGAGTGTATGAAGAGCTGGGCTTAGGTCCACCTGAGAGCTGAGCTTTTTTCTCAAATTCTAGAGCTAGACTTGCATCTTTGTACACTGTTCTGGGCTACTGAATGCGCACATTTGCTTTTAGTTGAGACCGCCAAGAAAAATACCTAAGAGGCAATGCTCAAGCCAGTTTCGAACTCGTGCTACTCGCTTGGCAAACTCCTGACGATACTCCTGTACGGTTCCGCTCTGCTTGACAGATGCAAGGTACTCATCCGGATTTTGATATTCAGGTGGCCCATAGTGTTCTTGCAGTGTCTTAACCAACTCATCCCAATACAGCAAGGTACGCTCTGAATTTACCCATGAGAATAAATCCAAAGCATCTCCTTCCAGACTCATCGAAGCAACATCGACCTTTGAATCTTCCGGTGTTTGATAATATCGGAAAAACTTCTCAGCCTTCAAAATCCACCCTCTTGGGTCCCCTCCACTGAATTTTGGAAATTCAATTTTGGTGTAAGGTGGACGTCTCCCCCTATAGTCATCTTCATTGTCTTCTTCCCAATGAGAACGCCTTCTACCATCATCAATGTGTCGCTTGGCCCTGTCATTGTCGTTTGCGGAAGCGGCTTCAAGTGCAGCAATTCTGGCTGATATCTCATTAAGAGAATCAAGTTTTGCAGCAATAGCTGCCAACGGATCAGAAGATGATTCTGAGGGATGAGCCACAGGCTCCTCAGGAACATTAGAAGAGCTTGTATTCACCATTGTAACTAAACCTGGCTCTGATACCAAATGTTAAGTACCTAAAGCACTCTAGTGAAACACTAAAACACTCTGTTAAGAAATAACTTTTGCAAGAATCTCACTCCAATATTTCTCAACAGCCAGTAGGAGAATCTCCAAATGAAGGGAAAATACTTATATTCTTCACTGATATCCTGCTCAAATGTAGCTAGGATATAAATAGGGAAAATAAAACTGACTGGAAAGATAATGCCTAAAAACTCTCCACAACTAACAAAGTAGTGGGCTCAACAACTAACAAAGGAGTGGGAACCTAACAAAGTAGTGGGAACCTTATTTGACTCAGCTTGCTCCTAAATTAACTCAAACCACTTACTGGGAGAATAACTAAGAAATAAAAATACTGAAAAATAAATCAACTTATTTCTGACGTGGCCTCCTGGAATAAGTCAGCCAAGGTTTCTTATCAGTATTAGATAGAGTTTGGCAGTTGCTAAAGCAACTTATTCTGATTCAGGTGGGCATATATCAAAACAATCATGTTTTGGCACAAGTAGGGCAATGAAGATGGTTACTTCCTAGATAAATTGTAATATATACTTGTGTACGTTTAAATATGTTTGGACAATAAAAGGCATTTAATACTCCCTCCGTTTTCAAATTATTATCCTCTTTGACCCGACACACCGTTTAAGAAAAAGTAATTGGTTGTACTATAAATATTGATGAAATGTGTGGTTTCCTTTAATGCTCTTGAACATGTGGCCATAATTAAATTAGGTAGAAAAATTAAGGGTAAACTGGTAAAAGTGTTTTCCTAAAAGGAAAAGTTATGAAAGAGGACAATTATTTTTAGAACGGACGAAAAAGGAAAGGAGGACGATAATTTGAAAACGGAGGGAGTAGTTTACTTTACGCAATGCCTAACTCTCTATTAAGCTTAATGAGAAAGTCCTCCTTGAGATATATCAAAGAACTAAAATCTCTTTTTTCTTTTCCACTAAAACTGTTGAAATATTTCAATTCCCAAGAGAACCAAAGCAACTAAAAAATAACTAAAAGGGTCAAAAGACTCGAAATAGAATGAGACATGGCAGCAATAGTTTCAAAATTCTCATTTTCAAGCCAACGTCAACATCACCAAAAAAAGCTAAAAGGGCCAAAACCAAACGTTACATGGCAGAAATGGTTTAGAAGTTTCCATTTTCAAGCCAACAGCACCAAAAATAGCTTAAAGGGTCAAAACAGAACAATACATGGTGGACATGGTTTAGAAGTTTTCTTTTGGAAGCCAACAACACAAGCAAAAGAAGTTTGATTCTTGATTATATCAATGCAAATATGTGTGTGTACCTAGGACAAAATGAGTAGGTAGAGGGCGAGCAAGCTTCCTTAAGTATGTCAGCTCATCATTTGCCAGCTTCGATCTAGCATGCTGTGGGCAACGCCTACCTGGCCGCATAAATCCGGGAACCACTTCTGGAAGCAAATCAGCATCTACTGGCAAAGGCTTTCGCATCCACCAATCAACGAAGCGAGGTCCCAATCCATCCAATAATCTATCAGCTTCCCTCTCATACAACGACCCATTTATTGATACTTCATTGTTTTTGTTGATCACTTCATGTATAGAAGTCTCATTTGATTTCGCTGGAAAACAAGCAAATTCACCTCCATAACTGCGGGATGTTTGCCTACCATCACCTAAATAACGGTGCCTTTTTGTATAAGTTCTGAAACCTGGCTGATAATTACATCCTCTATAAATAACATGCATATCTTTGTTGGTCCATACAACTAGGCCTCCAGTCTTGGTCTGCTCGACATTCAAAGAGTTTAAAAGCCTCAGAGAATTTTCAAGGAAAAGGAAGGCATGTAGATGAAGTAAGACAAATTATGATATGAACTCTGGAAGCAAGTAGACAGAAGGGAGTCTAGAATCAATTAATATGCAAGTTTTTCTAATCATCTAAGAGTCAAGAAATCCATTCACGTAACATATTAAACAATACCACCACATATGAGCTATCTTAATTCAAGGCGCAGAGGTTATTGATTTTGGGGTGGGAAAACAATTCATAACTATCATCTAAAAGGCGTTGTTACAATCCTGGGCCAGAATTTCTGGACAAAGGGTGAACATGTTAACATTCAATAAGGAGGGCAAGATGAAATATCAGTTTTAAAAAAAAAAAAGGAGGTGATATTAAGTTGGGGAAATCTTTAATATTTTACTTTTATAGACAACATTACTTCTATTTCTCCAAAAGCAAGGGTCCTTCATCCATATGCAAGGCTGGCTCCTTCCAGAAACTTACAAATAGAAAAATCCGGTACAACAATTGTCACACATTTACCAGAATACACCATATATAGAATATGAAGTGGTGCATTTATAGCTTTACCATCCATATCTATCATGACACATGTAACTGTAACATAAGGATGCAATTGTTCCACTTTCTTCTTGGAGAAAATGTTTTATTGATCATAAATTTGTTACTATCAGGTGTTAGCTGCATCCCCTTATAAGGAGGTAAGAAACCGTAGTCTTCATTTTTTTCTTCTTCCAAACTGTTGCCCCCTTTACTAAAAATCATGGTCATGCGGTCATGCCCTTGTGTATCTAGTATCTACCTCAACTCTAGAAAAATGTAGTTAACATCAATCTGAGAAATAATTCTTGAAAACTAGGTATTAACCAACATGGCTGCAGTGCAAAAATAGATTGGTAGACTCTAACTTATATGAGGCAATTCTTCCACCAAACCAAGTAACATGTGACCTACAGATCTTGTTAGCTTTACAAGTGTTTTATATCATTGCATAACGAAAATTTGCAAAAGTACACAGATTCGTTAATTAACAGTGATAGTTAAACTTAACTTTCAGTCTTCATTAGTATTTCTAGTGTATTTCCTAGAAAAGAAAAGAAAAGTTGAGTTTGGCACAAGTCTTTGAGAAGGATATGAACAATCAGTACGCATGGATGGCTAACAAGAAATGAAACGAGTAAGGTAAGAAAGAGTAAACAAAACCAACCTCGACAATTTCTCTTGCTCTATACATATTTTGACACAAGGGAATGTCGAATTTAAGCATTACAAGCTCATTGTTACTCCAAATGGAACGCATTTGATCAATAACAGCATCAGTCACCCCAGCTTTCATAACCTTCACCCACTTCCTCATCTTGGCAGCCTCATCCCTCAACCTCTCAAGTAACAAACTGTCAAGCCTCAATTCAGCTGCAGTCACCACTTTCTCTCTCTTCATTTTCCTAAACACCACCTTCTCATCACTCTCCCACGGCATTTTCGCCAACGATTTCGAACCCTGTTCCTCATCATCAGACTCCCCCAATGATAAATCAAACTCAGAGTGGTCTGTGCTTTTCTGGGGCTCCTCCAATTGGTGGGTTTCTTGAAGTTTATCAATGCCTTGAAAGATTATCTTCATTGCTCTCTTGCCCCTACCCCCGCTCACTTTATGGGTCAATAAGTCAGCGGCCTTTTCATCTCTTTTACTGGAAGAGCTCTTCCTGTTCTTGCGTTTGGTAAAGTCCAACACTTGATTGGGTTCGAGAATTAGAGGACCCTTCATCCATGGAGCAGTCCTGTTCTTAATGGACGACCCGGAAGGCAAAATGGGTCCTTTTGAAATTGGATAATCTGGGTCTGCAGACTTAACGCTGCCATTTTTGTCTTGAATTGAAAACGTTGTGAATTTGAGATTAGGGTTTTGGGGACAATTAAGGTTTAGAGAGTGAGATTTAAGACTGTTTGAATCCCGACTTGGGTTGGAGATGTCTGGGAAAAGGGCATTCTTTGATAGAATTGGAGGAGAGATAAAGCGAGTTGCTGACATTGGCGATGGTTGCAAATTTTGCAGGGTGGGGAAAGAAAGAAAAGGGATATTTGGGTTTTTTTTTTTTTTTTTTTTTTTGACAAAGGATATTTGGCTGTTAAGACAGTTTGGTTTAATCTTTCTGTGCTGAACTTTGAACCATGGCAGCAGTCCAATCCCACAATTATCTTGCCACGTCATCCAATCCGGCGGGAACCAGCTGACCTGGCAAAACGCAAAAATATACCTATACACAATACTCGTTTTCAAATTATGGTAGTTTTTTTCATTGTCGTCCCTTCTAAAATAATCCTACCATTTTAAATTTTTCTTTTTAGAAAAACACGTTTATCATTTTACTCTTATTTTTTTACCTAATTTAATTATAATCATATATTCAAGCGTATTAAATAAAAACTATACACTTCATCAATATTTATAATACAATCAATTAATTTTTTTAATACGTATGTCGGGTCAAATGTGATAATAATTTGAAAATGGAGAAAGTACAACCAAACCAAAATATATTTAGACCATCTCCAATGCTATATCCCAAATTTGATCAGATTTCACCCTAAATTTGGTCCATTTCAGCATCAAACACTATTTTAACTCCAATCCACAATCCCAAATAGAATATTCCTTAGCATATTCTATTTTTATTTCTTTTACTTTATTTATCAACATGTATATTAATTTCCTATTAACCTTTTAAATAATTATTATTAAGATTGTACAATTAATAATTTTAGATTATTTAATAGTTTTATGTTTATAATATTATTTACGTCATAAATAATATTTTAAAATTAGTAATTTTTAACTAAATTGAAGAAATCTAATTTAATAAACATACAAGCACTTGAAAATACCACAAAAAATATTACAATCAAAAAAATATATAACAAAAATCATACCACTTTATATATAAACACACATACATCATTATTAAACAATTAAAAACATCTACGTTAAAATATTTATAAATTATTGAATTAATAATTTTCAATAATTTAAAATACATAATATTATAATTATTTATTTATTTGTTATTTATATTATCTGATATTAGATTTTTATTAGTTTTTAATACATTTAAATTAAAAATATCATATTATAAATAATTTCCAGATTTAATCATTCATTAAAAAACTATTTTATAGCATGGGTCCCCCAATATCAAATTTGGGGTATGAACAATGGAACCCCAAATTTGGGGTAGCATTGTTCACGACCTCAAATTTGGGAAAGGGTTTGGGGTTGGGTTAGAGTGCTCGGAACCCCCTAATTAGAGAATAGGGGGCACCTTTGGCGATGGTCTTAGTGTCCTAACTTAAAACAGTGTGTCTGCTAATGAATCACGGTTTACTCCTAATTATGTATGGATTTGAGATGAAATTTTAGATACGGATTACTTGAATTTGATAAACTATTAACCGAATATTCAAGTTTGTAAGGATCTGATTAGAAAAGCTTCTAGTTATTGTTATATTTCCATAGTTAATTTCCGGCAAAAAAAATTCAAATTCAAGGTAGGACGTTATTTTACCTGTATAAGTCTAATGGGTTACTATAATTGAATTAGATTCATTCTTTCAAAACAAAAACTTGTGTAAGACGGAATTTGGTAAGACGGATCCGTAAGACGGAGCTTCATTTAGGAATTCGCAGGTTATAAACAAAAAAAAACATGTTATTAATAAAAATAAAGCCTACTTAGTCGACATGGTTTGAGGTTGTAGCTTTAAAGTTGGTGATGGTGAATTGGTGAACGTTTGAGTTCAAATCCCTCGAGCCATAGAATTTTATTTTTTTAAATTGAGTGTGGCTCGCCACGTGTCAGCTTGGAAGGCTAGCCACCACATTAATGATAAGTTTCTCATTATGCTCCGGTGCCCTTGCACTTTCAAAGTTTGCCGTCGAAATTCTTATGATTCTCACGCATTGCAGTTTAATCTTTTGTTAGTTCAGTTAGCCTTCCGTTATCCTCATTTTCCTTGGGATGCTTGACGGACTTTGACGAAATGTTAAGTGACACATTTAAAGACAAACGTGACACATTTAAAAGACAAAATGGACACATTTTAAGGTTAAAAGTGACACTATAAAGGGAAATTTATTATAATTTTTATTAAAATACAAAGTAACACTCTTAATACTAAAAAGTGACACTCTTAATATTGAAAAGTAGTAATACATTTAGGCTCCGTTTGTTTCACGGAAAATGATTTCCAGAAAATGATTTCTGGAAAATCAAAAGATTTCATTTTCAGGTGTTTGGTAAATCCTTTGAAAATATGTCAGAAAACATTTACGGGTGTTTGGTAAACACATGGAAAATGTTACGGAAAACAATAAATGCAAAAATGCAAAAAATAAAAATAGAAAATAAACAATGTTTAGGATGTCCCTAGAAAATCAATAAGGACCATCTTTTTTTTAATAAGGTCCATCTTTTTTTAATCTCACAATTACAAATAATTTTTTTTGATAATTGATATGAAAAAAAAACGTTTTAAAATAGAAAATAGACAATGTTTAGCATGTCCCCAGAAAATGTTACAGAAAACTATTATGAATAAAAAAATATATTCTAATATTAATGCATATATTGAATATAAAATAGTGTTCAACTTTAAGTAATTTTTATTTAGTAACCCTCAATTTATCATTAGTGGTGTCAAATCAATGTCTATCTTTTTTCAATATCGTAATTACAAATAATTTTTTTGATAATTAATATGAAAAAAAAACGTTTTAAAATAGAAAATTGACAATGGTTAGGATGTCCCTAAATAATATAGTTGACACTAATTTTAGAACGTAGTAAGCATTTAATAAAATTATAATTTATAAATAGTATGCACAAACTTCATTTACATTTCTAAACAATTTATTTGTTGAGTGAAATATTGTGTATGTAAATAAATATGTACAATTTTGAAAGGGGGCGGAGGGTGTCCGAACATTTGAAAAAACATTTTGACTTCGAAAAAAATTTTCCGTTTCATTTTCCTAAGGTTACCAAACACCGAAAAATGAGGAAAACGTTTTCCGGAAGTCATTTTCCGTTAAACAAACGGAGCCTTAATATTAAAAAGTGATACTTTAAAACTAACGGTGACTGCCAAGAGTGACACATTTAGGCTCCGTTTGTTTCACGGAAAATGATTTCCGGAAAATGATTTCTGGAAAATGAAAAGATTTTATTTTCAGGTGTTTGGTAAATCTTTTGAAAATATGTCGAAAAACATTTTTGGATGTTTGCAAATACACGTAAAATGTTACGGAAAACAATATATGAATAAATACAAAAAATATTTTCTAATATTAATACACATATTGAAAATAAAATAGTGTTGAAGTTTAAGTAATTTTCTTTTAATAACCCTCAATTTATTATTAATGGTGTCAAATCAATAAGGTTCATCTTTTTTCAAGCTCACAAATAATTTTTTTTGATAATTGATATGAAAAATTGTTTTAAAAAATAAAATAAATAATATTTGGGACATCCTTAAATAATAATACAATATATTGGACACTAATTTTAGGTCGTAGTGTGTATTTCTCAAAATTATAATTTATAAATAATGTGCACAAACTTCATTTATATCTTTAAACAATTTATTTGTTAAGTGAAATATTGTGGGTGTATTTAAATATGTGTAATTTTGGAAGGGCGCGGAGGGATACTCGAACATTCGGAAAATGACTTACAAAAACTAAATTCGTAAGTCATTTTCCAGAAAAGAAAGCTTCATTTTCCGTTGACTATATTTTTTTAAGGTTGTCAAACACTGAAAAATAATAAAAACGTTTTCCGAAAGTCATTTTCCATGAAACAAACGGAGCTTTAATACTAAAATGTGACACTTTCAATGCTATAAAATGACACTTTCATCGTTTTACGTAAAAAATGGTAGTTTTCATTTATAATACAAAGTAACACTTTTTAAAACAAAAGTGACACATTTAAAACCAAAAGTAACACATTTAAGACTAAAAAGTAACATCTTTTAAAGGAAAAAAATGATAACTTTTATTAAAAACGTAAAGTGACACATTTTATACTGAAAAGTGATAATTTTAATATTAAAAAGTGACACTCTTCATTTATACACGTGAGGGTGATGCTGTAATTTTCAAAAGTCGAAGGGTTGCACTGAGATTACTGAATCTTGACCTATTTAAAATAGATATGTATGTCTTACAAATTAATATGTGTAAAACCATCTTACAAGAAACCATCTTTTCTTTCAAAGCTACTAACATAAACATTACAAAATACACAATCTTTTTCTCTTTATATTTAGTTCTTGAAATTTCGGAATCGGATCGGATATTTGATCGAATATTTACAATAGATTTCATCGATTCAACATTAAAAATAAATAGTCAAAAGTAGCAAAATTTTATGCAGTATTAAACATTTTCTTTTCTCATCCACCGATGTACTACGTCGGTTCAGCCCTAACGATTTCGATTCAAACCTAACGATTTTGATCCCTAATAAGTTCTGTTTAGACGGTTAGCAATATTACCTGGTAAAAAGCCTAACGCTTATCGATCTGACCCTAACAGTTTCAGTTCAAACATGTGGTTTCCGATTAATGATTAAACTTATACGCTTTTTTTCCAATTATAAGGCTTGTACGGTTTTTTCATCTAATTATACGATTTTTTCTGGCTATTTATACTGGTCCCGTATATTACTTACTATACCAATCGTATGAAAGATGCCTTTCGGTTCAATCTAACGGTTTTCGGTCCAATCCTAACAGTTTCGATTCCTAATGGGTTCAGTTTAGTTTAAACCGGTCAAAAATCTAACGATTTCAATTCGTACCTGCGATTTTAACTACGTGTTTCCTTTTCTCTTCCTTTTCCCAAAGAGTGAGTTCATTCGGCCAAATCCATCCCCTCATTTCAATTTCTAAATTCAACAATAACCTTGAAAGTAAATGAAAAGAAGGCGGCAAAAGAAAATATAAAAGTCGCACTTTATTTAGTTTTAAATAAATGAAAATCACTCGATTCGGTCACTAGCTTATAGTTTGTTAATGATTAAATCACTCAATTCCATCCACCAACTTATAGTTTGTAAATCAGTTCGTTAATGATAAGACTCCTACAATAGATTAAATAGTAAGTCTCTTGTAAAACGGTTCGTAAGACAAAATCTCGCTTTCTCACAGCTTAACTCATCAACAGACAGTAAGTCGAGTAAAAAAAATTCGTCTTACAAAATATATTTATAAGACCGTTTTTCTTAAATTTTTACAGAGATTTGAATTGACAATCAATATAAGAAACTCAATTCATCTCGTTTTTCTTCGTTTGTATTCCTAACTATTTATTTGCAGTGATTCAGTGAAGTCCATTATGGAAAATTGAATAAAGGAAAAGAAAATACTGTAGTTGAAAGCTTAATTACGTTAAAAGGAGCAAAACAGCTACTACTAATTAGTACTGTACTTAATTACTAATTACTAGTACTAATTAGCACCACTCAAATTCACAAGCAGGAATAAGCCTCATATTATTATGGGAAATGCTAAAACCACTCTAATAGCATTTAATTTTTGATACCAAATAATATGACATCTTATGTGTCATATTGTTAACATAATTTTTTAACTTATAGTGAGCCCATAAAATGTCAAATAAGATGACACATTAAAATCACATCATTTGATGCACAAATTTAAGTACTCATTGAATGACTCTAGCATTGCTTTATTATTATTAACTTCTACAATCTACACCAACCTTAAAACAAGTGGGTGGACGAAAAAGGGTAAGACATTTGGAGTTCATTTAAAATTGAGTACCACTCAAATGGGTCCCCCAAAACATGAAAATGTGGTTCTCCTGATGATCAGACTTTCCTAATGAACTGACAAATCTCCATTAGAGTTCAGAGTTCCCAAACTCCATCTTCCTCTTCTTCTTCTACTACTACAATCTCCAAAGAAATGGAAAAAACTACCAACCAACACCCCAATTTACATCAATTTAACCAATTGAATCAACACATCCAAACTACTAAAGAAAGCACCACCACCCTAACGATTAAAACAGATTAATTACTTTTAAAGATAGAGCCGATCACATCATATCTTCTTGGCCTCGTCATCTTCTGGATCACGAAGAGTCCCAAATATCCAGTCCATCCACACGGTGAAGTGGCCGTAATTGTGGCGGTAGGTTGTGTGATGAATGGTGTGGTAGCCAGCCCCCATTACAGGCCAGAGCTTGCCATGGACACAATCATGAATATTTGTGGTCCAAATAGCCTCAATGAATAAGAGTGCTATGTGTGTCGTAAAATGTGTGGGAACTAGGAATAATGAAATTACATGAGGTAGTGCCTGCAGTATTCCATCAAGTGGGTGGAATGCCAAACCTGATACAAAAAGAAACAAACAAAATGAGACAATGGATTGCCAAATTGATACTCTATGACTCTATGTGATGCAAGGTAAGCAAGCAGCTTTAGTTTTAGGCTTTTAGCTTTTTGGCCTTTTCAATGAGGAAACTCACTAAAAGTACTGAAAGCCGAAAGGGATTGCATAAAAAGCTGGAATGATTCATTTTGTAACTTCTGTAAATGCAAAGAATTTCAGTAGATTAAAACCTGGAAAGTCATGGTTCTAAATGCACATAGATATAATACAAAATGTCAAGTGGTTGGACTATGGTATATCATTCATTCTGAAGAGATAAATTGGTGATCTGAATTATTTGTTGGTCTTCTCCTTAAGTAGCACAACAGCCAGACCCATAAATAATTGTGAACAATGGTTCACTTATCCTAAATTAGCAGAACTAGCAATAGTTACCTGCATCTGGGATGCAACTTTCACATCAACTGCGAGATTATTTCCAGCATAACAAACATGCAGAATAGTTAAAATTTTGGGAATATTGTGAATGTTCTGCAAAAAGAATAATCAATATACCACCATCAGTGGCATCAGCCCAACCTATCAAGTTTAAGAGCATTCTGCATACAAGTTCGAGTACCATTCAGATAAGAACTTGACTGCTCATATGTTCTAATTGACCAAACTCATGTCTATCTCCAGAAATCTACAGTCGACCAAGCTTACTTAGAAGCCAATCCCACAGCTAAGATTGAGAGAATATATTCTGCTGGCGGAACCCCAATTAGGTGGGTCCAATGTGTCCTTGCTGCCCCTTTGATAACCAAAAAAATGACCAAGGATATCAAGCAGCATATGGAGTCCAAAAGCCTAGTCCATAATTTTAGAATAAATAGCTTGAATCAAATAATTATTTGGCCCTTACTGTCAAAGCATTAGTTCGAAGCTTTTGGCAATTGACATCCAAGGGCCAAGACCTGGATGACAATCAATTATAAACAGGACAGAAGTGGGTCAGTCGGGACCAACACAATGGAAAGTGCATATTAGCCATGGATGGCTATCAATCATAACCTAGACAGAAATGGATCATGCAAGGGTGGGACCAGATCAATTCGTTAACCCGTCTCTATCTCTTTCCCAGATCAGCAGTTAACACCAAAATGCAAGATGTCATTTGCAACGCTCTAATCAATGCATTGATAAGTGCTCCCAATACATTGATTAACTTTCCAATGCAAAATATTTCCAAAATGAGTTTGTCAACAATGTTAAACCCACCCCAGCTGTCCTAATCCACACGCAAAGGTAGTTGTTTAAGCTCAGCCAATTATAACTTGTCCAAAAACAGAGCAGGTTGGGCACATTGGGTGGGTCAATGGACCAACGGTTGAAATTGTCAGCCTCCACTGATAACCTATAGTTTAGTTTGCAGCCAAATAAACAAAAATCCTACCAAGATGATTCTGTGCGTAGCCATTGCAAGAAAGCATATATTTGCTCATCAATTAATGCAATCAGTATCTACCCCAAATCCTATTAGCATATATTTGCTCATCAAATAAACTGAAAGAAGAAAATAAAAAACTTACCAGCAAAAGGAGAAAGGGTATTTTGCTTGTTGTAGATATGATGAGTTGCATGGAGATATTTGTACAGAGGTTTAATGTCATGCAACTCTCTGTGCATCCAGTAGATCCCAAACTCCACAATTACGAAATAAACACCCAGATAATAAATGTAAGCCAGCCAACCAATCTCGTCTATGCTTGAAAAACATTTTGTCCATCCATTTTCTACCAAGTACTCGGACAGTGTTGGTAGAGCACAGTACCACGGCATTGCCTTCATTGCAACATATATTTGCAACACCATTGACTTTCTTGAAGGAATGGCATCTGCAAATACCCAAATAGAAACCCTCTGTATCAGACACTGTTATTTTTTTTCTTTTATAAACATGTCATAAAAAGATGCAGAAACTTTTTTGCTTCATTCTTTTTAGGTACCAATTAAATGTCAGTAGTGACAGCTAACCAAACTCTGTTTTAATTACTAATAATCGAATACCTTGTCATTTATACATCAAAACATACTCGATCAAATCCTACTTCCTGTTTCCATTTTTTAAGAAACACTGAAAAGGTGATTTGGGAGTGTTTAACGATCAAATCCTACCGAAAAATTACTGGTTGATCACTAGGTAACGGATATTTTTCCTAGAAAATTTTATTTAATGTGATGAATAAATAATAAGCACGCTTCTAAAAGAATTCAATAACAGAATCACGATCAGAGATGAAAACAGAAAACTGTTTTTTAAGGAATAACTGGCTCTAGCTATATGACAGCAGAAGATTTTTTCTCCAGAGATTTCTATTACAGTAGGTTTAAATACAACGGTTGGAAGGAAAATCAAGCATGTATATGAACTAAAATTTTCAAAACTCTAGAACATAATACAATATGAAACGCAACAGAGGCGTGAACACTATGATCAACAATTTTTTTGAGGCAGTCAGTAAGCCACTGTCATCAAACCCTATAAATCATTTCAGTTTCTTACAATTAATCAATTAATTTACAGTGAAATTTTTTGCACTCAAAATATCAACCAAAATGGTCTACATTGTAAGCGCATTTGCAGAGCGAATGCTACAACTCAACTACGCTTTTGTACCAAATTAATTGCATTGATTCATCAATCAATTTTCGTGTAGTTCTGTTCAAAGCAAGATGATCACTCAACCCACACTCACTCTTATCCTTCTCAATTTATTAGAGCCACTACTGCAGGGGTTTAATGAAAAATAATAATAATCCAGATTTCCGTTCCACTGAGAGTTGATCAGAAAAATCCAGATCAAGATAAATCTAGTACACATAAACACATATCAAATGCAAACAGAATTCCAGTACAACCAGAGTGTTTCATACAGATTTTAAACTAAACCCATCTGTGTATTAAAAAAAAAAAGATTAAAAGCATACGAGATTAACCAATTAAGGAAATTTAAACCTATGAAAATTCTAACATCAAAATAACGCCAGAAAACAAAAAAAATTGGTTAAAAATCTCAAAAACCCATACAAAACTCAGATTAAATTCACTAAATAAATAACAGATATAAAACAACAGTAATTCAAGTATATTAATTTTAACCCCATGAATTAATTAAAATAGTATAAACCATGTTCTACCTTTGGGGACATAAACGTTACGCATCAAATGATAAATGTAGAAGCACCAAATCAATCCACACACGAAGTAAAGCAACGTTGCGGAAATGTAGATTCGTAGCCAACCCTGTAAAAACCTCGGAAGATGGACCCACATTCTCTCCGGCAACAGAGTCCCCAAAACTAACCGATTGTATAAAGCCGTCTCCTCGAGGAACAGCTTCAAGTAATCATCCTCCCTCATCATTGGACTCGGACTCATCGAAATCCCGACGGCGAGGGGTCGTTGCCGCCGACTGTTAACGACTAAAAAGTTGGTAATGCCGCTGGCAAAGACGAGGGAAAAGTGGCTGTATGGTGCTCCGTTGTTTTTGTTTCCCCAACAAAGCCGTCTACTACTATATTACTACAATCTCACTCTCACTACTCTCGGTATTTCGTACTCCGCTTTATAAAACTCGTAATAAACAAAACGCTATTGCCAGATTATTTTTTAACACACCTATTTTATGTTAATTAAAATTAGAAAACATAATTATAATTAAATATTCTTTCCGTTTCCAATAAATAGTTCATTATTTCATTTTGTGATATTTCACTAGGCCTAGTAATTGTAACACATTACCCATTAACCTACCCAATCCAACCCACTAATTACCCAACTCAACCCAACCCATTAATATTTTTGGGTTGAAGTGGGTAACCCGTTTCGATCCAATAATATTAATAAGTCGGGTCGGGTTAAAGTAGTTCTGACTCGTTACCCATTTCGACCTGTGACTTTTCATGCTATAAATTTATGTTTTTTGGGGAAAATTTTTTGGTTGAGACGGGTCGATCTGTTTTAACACGTTATCCGTTTCAACCCGATCTATTTCAACCCAACTCATTTCAATCCATTAAACATTCCAACCCAACCTAACCTAACCCACCTAATTGCCAAGCCTATATTTCACTTAAAGAGTTCATTTTTTAAAATTAATACATTAAAATGTCATCTTATTATTAATAAACTATTAAAAATATTTTTTTAAATGACTTTCAAATAAAGACTTTTTACCCAAAGCGAAAGAAATATCATTTTACGGCACGACTAATTAAAGATACTATTTTATGTGCTTCTCTATATAACATTTTTTTCCCGATATATTCTTAAAGATATCTATTTGATGTATTTCTATATATAGCATTTTGGTCTTCAATTTGTTTAAAGATTCGGGTAACAAGAGTACAAATTATTTCGCATAACGTACAACCTTTTCGACTAAGCTGTGTTGCCGTACCATGAGAAACAGGGAACCATACTTGAGGTGGGACCTGGGCCAGTCTTGAAGTCCCGCCCCGCCTTCACTTTTAAAGCAACTATTGTAATGGGGGTCCACGTGTACTTATCTTGTTGGACGTGAACCCAATCTTTGATCAGTACTTTACGCATTACAGGGAAGCAGAACCATGACTTAGACTTGATCCATAGTCTTTTATTTCACTTTAAGGCTAATTTATAATCTTTCTTTTTTGGTAAAGAATCTCGATTTGAAAATCAATTTTTTTAAAAAAAAGACATTTTTAATAATTTATTATTTCTTCTTTTATTTCTAAATTATTGTCTTAGTTGACCCATCACACAGATTAAAAAAACAATTAACTTGATTATTTATATTAGTTTAATGTATAGTTTTCTTTAAAGCTCATGTGTATATGACCCATAATTACAGTATAATGAAAAAAATAAGAGTTAAGTGGTAAAAGTAATATTCTAAAAAAGTAAGTATCAAACCGGATAATTATTTTGAGATAAACGAAAAAGAAAAAGACGATAATTTAGGGACGGAAAGAACAATCAAATAACATTTTTATATTTTAATTTTTAAAAATAAACTCTTTAAATGAATTATTTTAAAATATAATCATAGACTCTCTGCCTTTGGGAGTTCATGTTTTTAATTAGCAAGGAGAAATCTTAGAAAAAATAATAATCAAAAGGGCACTCAAACGTGACACTGCCCAAAAGGAAGAAAAGGTGTTTGCTAAAGTGTTAAAAGGGCTTCTATCTTTTAACAGTGTTAATAGAATTTTAAAATTGTAGGGGGCATTAAGGAATTTACAAAAGTGGACCACAGTTGAAATAAATTAATATTGCCTACATGTGATGTGATGAATAATCTGGACCATTTACTCATTTGATATGTAATATGTGTTCCCGCATAGACAAAAGTCATTAAAGTCCTTAGCAATTGTGAGGCCTTGATAAAGCAAGAAAAAAAATTCTCTAAAGAAAGAAAATAAATAAAAAAAAATTGAACTACACGTAGATGTATAATGCAAATTAAAAAGGTATTTTACTTACTACGTTCCTAAAAAGGCCTATCTTTCCTTTTTAGGTCGTTTTAAAAAAAATATAATTTTTTCGGTTTTTAAAAAAATTACTTTTATCATTTTATTTATAATTTGATTCCAATTGTAATTGATGGAATCAGCTCTCATACATCATGAAAATACACATTTTCACATATTTCATATTTAACCTGACACCTAGATTAAAAAAAAAACTAATTGACTTGATTATTAATAAGTATAAGATGTAGTTTTCAATAAAGTTCATACGTATGAAACCCATGATTAAAATAAGTCGTAAAAATTTAAGAACAAAAGTGAGTATTTAACTACTACTTGTGAAAGATCTAACAAAGAAGTGCATTCGTTTCACCAAAGATATTTTCTAATAATGTTGTTGAGGACAAGAAAATAAAAAGGCAATAACGAAAGTGAATTCAGCATGACTTTAAAAATAATGAAAATGTGCTCTTAAGAGTTAATATCCCCTTTTTGTTTGCAAATATGTTCATTTCACCTTAAATTGATACGCGAAGACAGTAATTTACACGCATCCATTTTATATATGTTCATTTGATCTTTAGCACTTGTTTGATGGAGCATTTTGACTAAAAAATTGATAAAAAATATAATATTTTTTTATTAAAAATGTTTTAATGTAGCGTTTTAAAAATATGTTGCGTTTTTAAAATATTACAACAAACGAAGCCTTAATCAATGTACTCAAGCATCTATTCAAGGGTTTTGATTCTTAAATATATTGTCATGTGTGTCAATATTCTCCCTTCAATCGGCTGGCACTTACCGGATTCAATGTACTTATTTACAAAGATACATATGGAATCTATAATTAAGTCTAGCTTATCCTTAATATTAATCCCTGAGTTGATAGGACAACAAACGAATCTATACTTAGTCTAATTTATACTTTAACATTAAATCTTGAGCTGGTATTAACACAATGAAATGTTTAATTAAGTCAAGCTTATCCCTAACACCAATCCAAAGGTGGTATTACAATTTACACTGATACATGAGCGTGGGTAGAGTATAACACTACTCCGTGTATCATAATACCTCAATTCCCATTACACAAGAGCGGTAAAGCTTTTAATGACACTGCATTTTATGGCTCAAACTCAATGCACATGGTTAAGCTAGAACAAAGTTTTACTTTTAGGCACTTGGTGATAGTCTAGCTTAAATTTCAAATTTCAATAAGTTCTAGTGTTTGATATATACTCACTCGTTCCTAAATTATCGTCTTGATGAATTTTGCGCACGGTTTAAGAAAACATATTTGACTAGATTATTAATATTAGTTTGATGTGTAGTTTACTTTAAAGTCCATGTGTATGTGGTTCATAATTAAAGTAAGATGAAAAAGAACTACACACTTAATTTTCTTTCTTTGTTTTTTGTTTAAGTAAATTTTGTAAGTTTTCATTTTTAAGAGTTGTTTGAAAGATGTTTTGGTTTAAATAATACAAAAAATTAATTCAATTATTTTTATTTATATTGTTAGTTATTAGTTATATATAATATTAAAAAAGTATGAGTTTCCTTTTACTATTTTACTCTTACTTTTTCATCTTACTTTAATTATGAACCACATACACATGGATTTTAAAGTAAATTACATATCAAATTCATATTAATAATCCAGTCAAATGAGTTTTCTTAAACTGTGCGCCAAGTCAACCCAGACGATCATTTGAAAACGGATGGAGTATAATTTATAGTAATTCACATGTAGGCGTGATAATCATAATCCGGAAACCGTTCACCCTCCCGCCCAACCTAAAAATTACCCGATCCAACGATCAACCAATTATCATTTTTGGGTAAAATTGGTAACCCGTTTTGACTCAAAAATATTAACTAATCGGGTCGGGTTATATTATATTTTAAACTCGTTGCCCATTTTGATAAGACATTTTTAATCTATAAATTTGTGAACTTTTGGGGGAAAGTCTGGGTTACGACGGATCAACCAGTTATCAGTTTTAACACAACTCATTTCAACTAGTTTCAACCCGACTCATACCTAACCCAACCCAACTCACCTGATTGTCAAACATATTCACATGTTTAAGTGATGAAATTTGATAAACACAACAAAAGTTTCGAACTAAAGATTGTTCGCAAGATAATTCACACATATAGTGTACAAATAATTTAGTGAATAAAGCTTTACAATGACCGATGTGGAGATGATCGTGGAGGGGTAGCATAACATAGAGGAGTTGACTGTGTTGGCCCTTTTGGTTTATGGTACGGTGGTACCCAATAAAATAAAATAAAGAGTAAACTAGTGTATATTCTTCCTTCATAATGTTGCAGTTAAAAAAAATATTGTTTTAAAATTAATTTATACTCGGTAATTTAGATGATATTTTCTTAAATGAAAAAGGTTTGAATAAAACTTTTAAAAAAAATTGAATTAGTAAAAGCCACGTGAGTTAGGAAAATAGGTAACCTTGTGGGTCAAGACTTAAGACCGTCAGGTGCTGTCAAAACTGTCAAAAACAAAAACCAACAAAGAGCAAAACCATGGAAATTGACAAGTCCAATGAGACTGCAAGTCTGCAATTGTCCCCTCCCGAAACTCTAAGTTTGAATACGATAAAACGTTTAAAAGTAACAAACGGCTTTGTTTCTTGTTTTATCTGGTTTGGGTCAACTGGTCAAGTACTCATGTCCTTGATTCGGTTGTTTGATAATACCACTCGTTTCTTTTTCCCACGAATACAAAAATACTCCGTTTCATCCTAAAAATTGAAAAGGTTGTTTAAAAAAATATTAAATTATTAATTTAAAATGTATTCTTCTATGGATAATTAAGTGGTGGGGAGAGGGACAAAAGAAGACAGAAGAAAAGGCCATAGCAGGCAGGCCTAAAAAGGTCTACACACTAAAGTAGGGGAAAGCCAATAAACAAGGTCCTTTTTTCTGGAATATGATGCCGCCGCGCGGGGAAAAAAAGATTCATAGAAGATGGAATTCGTGGGTTAGGTGAGAAAGGGAGTACTTTGAATAGTCAAAGTCAACAAAATGGTTTTCGGATTACAGATTGTTTGCAAACTAAGACTCCCTTTGATTTACGCAGAAAATAATTTTTAAAAAATAAAAAAAAATTATTTATAGGTGTTTGGTAATCTTTTAGAAATATGTTATAAAATATTTACGGGTGTTTAAAAAATATATGAAAAATAATTTATAAATAAATATAAAAATATATTTTAATATTAATATATATATTAAATATGAAATAATATTGAATTTTAAAAAAAAATTTTTCTTTAATAAATTATCAATTTATCGTTAATTTGAAAATAAGATAATTATTTTTGAACCCACAAAAAAATTATTCAAAGGGTGAGGGAGTAGTTTTGGAAGTCAAATAGGAAAACATAGGAAGATGAGGGTGTATTTCGAGGTGGAAGGGTAACATAAGAAGTTCAAAGGGTGAGGGACTAGTTTTGGGAGTCCAAATAGGGTCACCCACTCAGGCACTCACCCTTAATGAAAATAAAAATAAAAACCCTTAATAAAAAAAAATAAATAAAAAGGAAAATGAAGAGAGAGAGTTTTCTAATTGAAGGTCAAAATAAATGTACTTGTGTGCATGAACTCCAGGTCCCCACGTGTGATTCTCATAGACTTGTCGTCTTGTCATTTTTGGACATCTCCATTTCCCTACTTTAAAATTATATACTCCCTCCGTTCCTAAATAATCGTTCTAATTAATTTGGTACATAATTTAAGAAAAAATAATTCTCGATTCGAGTATAATCTTTCAATTCTAAAAATCATTATGTTTAATCAGTGATACGGGTTAAAAAACTAATGAATATTCGAATAATATTTAGTTTTTTTAATGTTCATAAATGTATTGCTTCATATTTAATGTAGAAATAAAAAGTAAGGATAAATAAATAAAAATATTTCCCAAAATATAAAATTTGAAAACAATACAATTATTTTTAACAGAGAAAAAAATTATAATTATTAAGAAATGGATGAAATATAAAATATTTTTTAAAAGAAATGATTGTTAATTAAGTACTCCATCCGTTTTCAAATTATTATCTATTTTTATGTTTCTGTCCGTTTTTTAAATAATAGTCCTATTTCAAAACTTTTCTTATAGAAAAACACTTTTACCATTTTACTATTATTTTATCTATATATTTTAATTATGGCCACATATTCAAAGATATTAAGAAAACCACATTTTATTAATATTTATAAATTCAAACAATTTATTTTTTCTAAATAATGTACCAAGTCAACTCAGACAATATTTTTAAAACAGAGAGAGTATTATTAATTCTTACACTGATTTTTTGGTGGTATTTTTAAATTAAAGTGAGTAGCCAAAAATATACTTTAACGAGAGTCAAGAAGAAAGGGTTGACGTTCTGCTACTGCAGAGTGCATATTATAATACAAAATATAATTTATTTCGTCTCAAAATGACCACTTTTTAATTTTGTTTGAAGCGTCTCGAAACAATTATCAGTGAGTGACGAAAAGGTTTGGTTTGACTTCTATGAACTATTTATAAGGTACAACGTACAAGATGATTCTAGAATATTGGTGCGGCCTTGACATCTTATTAATATTATTATATCCAATTAGAATTAGAAACAGATTCATAAACTATTTATAAGCCAATCAGATCTAGTAGCTGATGCATATGTGACGTGTGCAATGGCGTTTTGGACTGGAAAATTAATATTGTGGTGAGTCTTAATACACTAAAATATAAAAATAGTGACGAATATATTTAAATGATCTAATATGATATTGAGAATAATCTTGATTCCCTTTCGTTCATTCCGCTCAAAGAGTTCGTATTTAAAAAATATAAATATTAATAAATATATAATTAATATAATTATTATGTTAATATTAAATATTGAGAGTAAAGTTGAATGTTGTTGAAATTGTAGATATAATTTTAGAAATTAATGGGTCATTTGTGTCCGTAGGAGGGAACAATTTTATTGGTAGGTGCAAATGTACACAGACAAAAAATAAATACTCACTTTATCCCAAAATGACTTTTTGGGACTTTTTAAACAAATCAAGTAAATATATTGTAAATATTAAATTATTTATATCTAAATATTAATGAGGTGTCTTAATATTTTTGTTTAAAAAGTCAAACACGAATTACATAGTTAATAAATATGAGTAAAATTGAAAAAAAGAGAAAAAAATTCCTTGAAAATTATAAAGTATTATTTATTTTGAAACAACAAAAACTCTCGCAAGGCAACGAGTGAAGGGAGAATATATATTTACTTCATCCCTAAATAATCGTTCTAGTTAATTTGACGTATAGTTTAAAAAAAATAATTGACTTAATTATTTATATTGGCTTAATGTGTAGTTTTTTTTAAAGTCTATGTGTATGTAGCTCATAATTAAAATAGAGTGAAAAAATAATGGTAAAATAATAAAAGTGATATTTTAAAAAAATAAGTTTCAAACTGAATAATTATTTTAAGAAAGACGAAATAAAAAAAACAATAATTTAGAACGAGGTGCGTATATACTTCAAAAAATGAAGATATATAGAGATAGAAGGAGACAAATCTAGAGAGAGGAAAGAAGAGATTAAACTGAGTAACCACTAAGCTATAAGCCTAGAGAGAAAGAGGAATAAGAGTGCTTGGAGTATTTGGGAAGTTGTGCTATTAACACTATTTTTACTTGGACTAATTGCTTCGCATAATGTACTGTCCATCTTAAAATATCTATTTATTTATTCTTATAGAAAAATTAATCAGTTCACTGTATGTAAACAACTTCTACAGACTACATTTAAATTTGGCTACAGGAACTAAATAAGTGATTCAATAATGTATGCTTTTATATTATAATTTTCGCTAAAATTCTCATCGCCCCATTTTTCAAAGTTTTTAGTCATTTATTTTTTTAATCGCAAAAGACACACTTTTCGAAATATTGTTCCAAAATGTCACCGTCTTTTTCAATAGTTCCGACAACACACTTTAAATTTGAAAATCACCATTGTTTTACAATGAAACTGTAATGTATCTGTGATGAGTTGAAAGATTTTTCAGTAAGACGAAGGCGGAGGAGGAGGGGGAAGAAGAGGGTGGAGGACATGGTCTGATTCATTATCCTTTTGTATCGCGGAGCAAAAATGATTAGATAATATTTTTATGTATCGCGGTTCAAAAATTAATTTATAGTGGTATATATAAAAGTTGATACCGCGGATATAATTTAG
>CM028379.1:70944112-71139112 GCA_013146195.2 Codonopsis lanceolata | reverse complement strand
TTAAAGTTTTGAGAGAAGAGAGAGGTTCATGCAGCTGCTGATGTGGATCCTTCAGTTGACTTTTCAACTTGGCTGCCGATGGACCAACCGGCTTCTTTGCCATTGCAACATCGAACTTCATTACATTGACTTCGCCAGCGGTGTTCGGCTTCATCGGTACTCTTTTACGCTTGTTGTTACGCTTCGATCCAGCGGCTTGAGAGGGCATTAGTTTGAGTCGTTGCCTAAGAATTCTGTTCTCAGCTAGATAGGTATTATCTCTTGCTTTCTGCTTCCTCTCCTCTTGAATGGTTTGAAGCATAGTTGCTTCAGCATTAAAAGCCATGTTGGCCCATTCTTGTTGATAGAGAAGGATAATTCTCCAGTCATCCATGTGAGCCTCTCTAGGGGCATCGGCGTGATAGCAATAGCTAGCCTAATACGTGGTGATGATGCAGGTAAGGTTAGGAAGAAGGGAGGCAACTTGTTGTTGGAGGGTAGCAAGCTGATTTGTGTGATGAGTGAAGGCATATTTCATCTGGAGATGATGGACATAGAGAAGGTCGAGCTTGGCTGAAATGGAAAGGGTGCCTGGTGGAGTAGATTCTGGAGCAGGGGGCTGAGACGTGGCTGGATCACTAGAGAAAAGCTGAAAGGTGTGTATATCTGCATCTTCAGGATCTGGATGGAAGAAGGTAGACATAGGGTAGGCCGGAACTTGGGGTTTAGGTTCTGGTTCAGGAACAGGCATGACACATGAAAGACAATTTTCGTTCCTATGGGGTGTTGCAGAGCCTTAGAGATAATTTCTCTTTGTTTCCTAGCCTTTTTAGAGGCCAGTTGGGAAGGACTAAGAAGAGACTCATCCTCGGACGTGGACTTTGAGGAGTCAGAAGAGGAGCCTACAGAAGATTTTTCTACTGATTCCCTAGTAGATTGATGAGCAGATTCATCAGTTGAAGAATCATCAATTGGCTCAGGTTTATGAACATGAAGAGGACTGACAGACAAAGGGAGAGAGGAATGAAGAGACAGATCAGGCATAATTATTAAATGGGAAGCTTGGTTAGGGTGAGTTGGTATGTCAGTATCAAGCAATGTAGGAAAAAGAGCCACAATGTCAGCTGAAGAAAGAATAATTGCAGCTGAAGGATCAGCTGGAGGGATAGAAGCAGCTGACACAGCTGGGATGGTTGGAGGAACAGTATCAGTCAAAGGGGCAATTGGAATAAGAGAAGTTATTGACTGGCAAGGGCGAAATGGAGTGGCACGGCGATATTGGTGTGGTGACAGAGGTGAAACTAGTGTGGCTGGGAAGAGGAGCTTGGTGGAAGAATTGATGGGGAGGCTGCAACTGTTGGAGTAAATGAGGGTAGTGAGATGGGCTGTAGAGTGCAGGTAAATGTGGGTGCAGGTTCAGCTGTGGTAGATACAAGTAAAACTGTTGATGAAACAACAAAGAAGACTGAAGAGGGAATCACATGAGGAATAGTGGGAATGGATTCAGAGATCAAGGGGGCAGGATTGCTTGTAAAGGCATCAGGAAAGGCAGTGCTCAAAGAAGCACCTCCTGGCATGGAGGCCATCTGTCTATTCAACTCAATGTATGCTTAGTTGGCTGAGTTTACTGCATCTTGCACATACTTGTTTGCAGCCCTCTGAATTCTAGTCAGTTTGGCTAGCTCAACAGAAGGTTGTTCCCAATCTTGGTTTATCTCCTCATCTTCTGGCAAAGCAAGTTTCCCTACAAGAAATGGATCATTGTGGGGAAGGGCTGGTAGTTCATGCACTTTGTTATAAATGGTCCAGGCCAAGAATATGAGTTCATCTTGAACAAACCTATCATTAGAAATGTAGAATCTATTCCAAAGCAAGGGAAAAGGATCGAAATATTTCCCATAATTGGCCACAAGGTCTTCTTGGCTCAAATTTGGAGTAACTGGATACAACACATAAGGTCTCTTTTTAAGGTTATGGTCAATGTACTTGATGGGGTTAACAGGTGGTTTTTCATTTTTCTTCTCCTCATGAAAAGAGAGGAAAAACTGAACAAAGTATGGAAGATGGTCAATTGGGAATACCCAATTAGGAGGAATGGGCACATGGTTTGCCTGGTAGTAGGAATGTCTTGGATGGAAGGTTGGATTTCTGATTGGAGGGAAAAACTTAATTGGTGCAGTGTTTGGGGACCTAGGATTTGAGGGAGGAGAAACTGGTACAGGATCAGTTATAGGAATATCTGGAGTTGGGGAGAATGGAACAAAGTTACCTGGGTTTAACTCAGGATTTCTTCTCTGCCTTTTAAGAGCAAGATCAGTTGACAAAGTTGGTCTCCTCCTTCTTGTTTGCCTTCTTTCAGGAATTTGAGAGATATCAGTTGTTTGCACATCAGTTGGTTGAACATTTTCAGCTGACTGACTAGATGAAACAGCCGTAAGAGCTTGGGTCCTTGTTCTCCTAGGTCTTCTGCCTGTCTGGGCCGTGGAGATTTCCTGTCCAAAGCGGCTTGAAACATTTGCCCGCTTGATGTCAGCTGCTACATACTTCTTGATTCTAACAGGTTCTAGGTCACCGATTTTAATGAGTTGATGCTTAAGAGCTGGAAGAGATCGGAGAAACTGATTGATAATCAGATGATGGGTAAGCCGTGGGTTCCCTGTAGCCATATTCTCCTTATTCTTGGCTAAATTTATCTTCACGCATTCAACCAGAACTGCACCCCAGTTCATTTCACAGTTTTCCATAATGGCTTCCATAAGAAATAGCTGAGATTCCATAATTTTGTCATGCCCTCCAGATTTGATGATGAGGCACTTGTCCAGAACACTGGCTAGGGCATAGTGCAGAGGGGCAAACCTGTGCTTGTGTCTGTCAAAAGCAAGTTCAATGGGTACTTCTCATCTCATAGTGATCCAACCTGTTTGTTGAGTTTCTTCTGTAATGGTGTATGTGGTAGAACCATCATCATAGAAATCTGGGAAGGCAGTTGTGATGGATTCTGAGTCAAAAATAATTGGAATGCCTCTAATATTTCCAGAGAGAGTGAACGGATCAGCTGGGTTTTCTTCCATAGCCATGAAAAACTCCTCGGTTAGCTGGCAACTGTAAGTGCGTATGTTGAAAGATAAGAGAGGCATTAGCCCAGAAGCTGTCAGAAGGTGAATAAGTTCAAGCTCTATAGGTTCTTCATTAAGCGAGACAACATCCAAGAGACATCCAATTGCAGTATTCGCTGCCATTTTTCCTGTACACAAAGAATAGTTAGAGAAGAAATAGAACAAATGAAGAAGAGGAAGAAGGAAGAAGATTTTCTTTACCAGAAGGATTTTGTGGTTAGGGTTTGAGGAAAAGAGGGTTTGAAGGAGAAGAGGTTTTAGAGAGAGAATGAGGAATGAAAAGTGAAGAGAGTGTATCTTTAAATATAGGAGGGATAAGTACGGATGCTTATAAGACTGAGTGGGGTTTTAAAAGTGAAGATATGGAGTGTAGTGATAAAGGACACAGAATTTTGATTTTTGTGATAAAAAGGGTGATTTATGACAGAGGGTAATTATCACAATGATGAGCCGTTTTTGTGTATGCACGTCACTTCAACCGCCAGAGTTGGTGGGATAGTGGAAAGGTCAATTTGGCTTCTCAAGGAAGCTTTGCGAATTTTAAGGAGGAATAAAAAGGCGGGACATAAATAAATGGGATTTATAATTATTTTAGAATAAATCTCAGCTGAGATACGATCAGCTTTGATTTAAGGATCAGAGGCTACCTGAACGGTGACTATAATGTCAGTCACTGTGTTGTTAGCTAATGAAATTTCTGTCAGCATTTTGACAACCTTTGCAATGTCAGTCAAGAATTTGATTCTCAGCACAGTTCCAAGCAGAAGTGAAGATCCATTTTTGTCAGCTGATGACTGTTAATATTTGTCAGCTGGACAAGACTTGACTGATCAATCAAAATTTCAAAGCTGAAATACTTTATATGTCAGCTACTGGCTGACCATTTTGACGATCTTCACAATGTCAGTCATTGCTTTGAAGAGTAACTAGAAGAGTGGAAAATGTCAGCTGAATGATGTCAGCTGATATAGTTTTGTCAGCTAGTTAAGTATCAGCTGACAAACTGAAAAATACTAATATCCTGCAAAGATTAGAAATTCAAAGTACCTTTCTATGACATTATAAGCATTCCCAATTCACCTCTTAGAGACTCAAATCTATCAGATTTTAGAGCTTTTGTAAAAATGTCAGCTAATTGAAATTCACTAGGAACATATTCTAGTTGAACATTACCTTTTTCAACATGATCTTTTAAGAAATGATATCTTATGTCTATATATATGGTTTTAGAATGCATAACAGGATTTTTAGAAACTGAAATAGCAGAAGTATTATCACAATAAATAGGGCATGTTCCCATTTGCATTTCATAATCCAATAATTGTTGCTTCATCCAAAGGATTTAAGAGCAGCAGCTTCCAGCAGCAATATATTCAGCTTCTGTAGTGGAGGTGGAAACTGATGCTTGCTTTTTGCATGCCCAAGATATCAATCTGTTACCAAGGAACTGACATGTTCCACTGGTGCTTTTTCTGTTCACTCTACAAGCTGCAAGGTCAGCATCTGAATATCCAATCAAATTAAAAGAGGAATCTCTAGGATACCAAATACCAAACTTTTCTGTATCAATCAGATATCTAATAATTCTTTTTGCAGCAATCATGTGAGATTCCTTTGGATTGGCTTGAAAACGAGCACATATACACACATCAAACATAATGTCTGGCCTACTAGCAGTTAAATAAAGGAGAGATCCAACTATACCTCTGTACTCAGTTGTATTAACTGGTTTACCTTTTTCATCAGTGACCAAGTGACATTCAACTTCCATTGGATTGTTTGCTGAATTTGCTTCTTGTAGGTTGTATTTCTTGATCAGCTCTCTTGTGTATTTTGATTGATAGATAAAAATTCCTTCTTCAGTTTGCTTAATTTGCAAACCTAGAAAGTAAGTGAGTTCTCCCGTCATGCTCATCTCAAATTTTCCTTTCATGAGATTCTCAAATCTTTTACACAAAACTTCATTAGTAGATCCAAAAATAATATCATCAACGTAAATTTGATTTAGTAAGATATTACCTTTGTGCTTTAAAGAGAAAAAAGTAGTATCGATTTTACCTCTTTGAAACCCTTTTTCCTCGAGGAATTTGGATAGAGTTTCATACCATACTCTTGGAGCTTGTTTTAGACCATAAAGAACTTTTCTTAGCTTGTAAACATGGTCCTTCTTTTTGTGGTCAAGAAAATCAGGAGGTTGTTCAACAAACACTTGTTCTTGTAGATCTCCATTTTGAAATGCACTTTTTACATTCATTTGATATACCTTGAAATCCTTGAAGGTTGCATAAGCAAGAAATAGTCTGATGGCTTCCAGTCTGGCCATAGGAGCAAATGTTTGATCATAGTCAATACCCTCCTCCTGTCTATAGCCTTGGGCTACTAATCTTGCTTTGTTCCTTGTAACATTTCCATCTTCATCCAACTTGTTTCTGAACACCCATTTAGTTCCAATGACTTGTTGAACTGAGGGTCTAGGCACAAGTTCCCAAACTTTACATCTTTCGAATTGATTTAGCTCTTCTTGCATGGCCTCAATCCATTGAGGGTCTTCTAAAGCTTCATCAACCTTTTTGGGTTCAATGGAGGACACAAAAGCATGTGAATCAAGAGTTTCATTTCTGGAGCTGCTTTTAGTTCTCAGGCCAGCAAATGGATCTCCAATGATGTTTGAAACAGGATGATGTCTGGCTTCCCTAATTTCTTTAGGAAGATCCGGAAGAGGTTTAGTTTGTAAAGGTGGAGAAAGAGGAACGTCAGTTGACTGAATAGTTTCAGAACCAAGTATGTCAGCTGACTGATCAACTGTGACAGGGTTTGGATTCTCAGCTAGCTGAAAGTTGTCAGCCTGCTGATGCTCATTCTGAATATCTACGGATATAGTTGGAGGATTTGAGGATGAGACATTATTTTGAGTTGAACCCACATTATTTCATGTCTCAAGAATCTCAAAATTGTTAGTAACATTAGGAGTCTTAGACGACTCAAATAAACTGGATTCATCAAAAGTGATATGCATAGATTCAACAATTACTTGAGTTTTTCTATTATAAACTCTATAAGCTCTACTATGTTTAGCATAACCAACAAAAATACCTTCATCAGCTTTTTCATCAAATTTACCTATGTAATCACCACCATTGTAGTGAATGAAGCATTTGCACCCAATTTTTTTTTAAAGAAAGCAATATTAGGTGCTCTACCTCTCCATATTTCATAGGGAGTCTTACCATGAAACTTGTTTATAAGAGATCTGTTTTGAGTGAAACAGGCTGTGTTGACAACTTCTCCCCAAAAATATTTTGGCAATTTTGCTTCAGCTAGCATTGTTTTACCTGCTTCAATCAGTGTCATGTTCTTCTTTTCAGCTATACCATTTTTCTGAGGTGTTCTAACAGCTGAAAAATTATGTTCAATTACATGATCATCACAGTATGTATCCATGCCAAGATTCTTGAATTTTGTACCATTATCGAATCTAACACTTATAATCTCACATTCCTTTTGAGTTTGAAGATTTCTGAATAGGGAAGTGAGAATGCTATAAGTTTCATCCTTGAATTGCATCATTTCAACCCATGTATACCTTGAGTAATCATCCACAACAACAACAACAACAACAACAACAACAACAACAACAACAACAACAACAACAACAACAACAACAACAACAACAACAACAACAACAACAACAACAACAACAACAACAACAACAACAACAACAACAACAACAACAACAACAACAACAACAACAACAACAACAACAACAACAACAACAACAACAACAACAACAACAACAACAACAACAACAACAACAACAACAACAACAACAACAACAACAACAACAACAACAACAACAACAACAACAACAACAACAACAACAACAACAACAACAACAACAACAACAACAACAACAACAACAACAACAACAACAACAAGAAGAAGAAGAAGAAGAAGAAGAAGAAGAAGAATAATAATAATAATAATAATAATAATAATAATAATAATAATAATAATAATAATAATAATAATAATAATAATAATAATAATAATAATAATAATAATAATAATAATAATAATAATAATAATAATATTAATAATAATAATAATATTAATAATAATAATAATAATAATAATAATAATAATAATAATAATAATAATAATAATAATAATAATAATAATAATAATAATAATAATAATAATAATAATAATAATAATATTAATAATAATAATAATAATAATAATAATAATAATAATAATAATAATAATAATAATAATAATAATAATAATAATAATAATAATAATAATAATAATAATAATAATAATAATAATAATAATAATAATAATAATAATAATAATAATAATAATAATAATAATAATAATAATAATAATAATAATAATAATAATAATAATAATAATAATAATAATAATAATAATAATAATAATAATAATAATAATAATAATAATAATAGTATCAAAAGTATTGATGTAACAATTATTGTTGGAAATGTTGTTATTGTTGTTGTTATTATGATTATATACAATACAATTTTATCACTATTACTTTCATTGAAAATAAATATGACTCTAAGCTTTTATCCTAACGATGTTAGCAAAACGTTAACTTTTTGACGGTTTGGTATTAAAAGTTTAACTTTGATAAATTTTAGATAGAAAAATTATTTTGAGAACTTTTTGGATATGAGATTTTTTTAGAATGACTTTTTGGTATTTTTCTCTTAAATTTTTATCTATCTGCGGTATGAATTTTTTTGACACGTGCTATGGTCCAAGAAGTCATGGTAAAATTATCATTGATCCTTAATTTTTCCCTAATTAAAAACTATTAAATATCTTTTATTTTAACCGATTTTCTTAATACTCCCTCCGTCCCTAAATTATCGTCTTGATGAACTTGGCGCACGGTTTAAAAAAACCGTATTTGACTAGATTATTAATAATAGTTTGATGTGTAGTTTACTTTAAAGCTCATATGGTAAAACACATTTGATTAGATTATATGTATGTGACTCATAATTAAAGTAAGATAAAAAAGTAAGTATAAAATGGTAAAAATGTTATTCTAAAAATAAAAGTTTCAAATAAAATAATTATTTTAAGAGAGACGAAAAAGAAAAACAGAACAATAATTTGGAGACGGGGGAATATATGACAAATACCATAACTATCTCACATTGAATAGTTTTTATTGATTCCCATTCAATTACTATATTTCCTATTTGATTCAACTAATTTAGGTTACATATAATAATTATCTTACCTTAATTCTTAATGGCAGGTGTACGTCCTACCTATAGCTTTATAGAGGTGATGTTCAATAACTAAATTTTGTATCTTAATAATATTTTGATTTAATTAAACTTATGCTTTTATATTATTAATTGAGTAACTACTCTCCCCTCCCCAATAATAGCTTTTAGGGGTGAAAGTGAAACATACGTAATATTTTGATTTATTTACACTTACATTTTCACAAATGATGATGCCAAAAATCAGTGTTGGGTCGTCTAATTTGATGGATAGAATATCTGGACTTGTGATTGAGCTCGATCTCTCTATAACCCGTCCAAGAACACTAAATAAACCTTAGTAGAAGTGCAAGGCGTGGTCACGTAAAACCATTCCGATGTGAGAACAAGTATCGTATATAAGAGTGAAAACAATTTGACTGAGGTTCAAGGCTATAGAAAGTGTGTACCTTGTTTAATGTTTATAGGGATATTTATAGGCCTCCCAATGACGTAGAATCCTTCTAGGATTAACTTCTATAGTTACCTAGTTGGTTTAGAAGGAAACTCGTAAATTATAGGCATGATAAGCGGTTGGTTGTGTAATTGTTGGAGCAGATATGGTAAGTGTTTTGCTCGTAAAATGAGACATTTGACTTGTCAGGGAGAGCAAGTCTCTAAGATTCATTGATCGATACTTGTCCGGGAGGGCATGGCCCTGCCCGGCTGCATGATGTTATTCTTATAATGATAAGTACTACTCCCGAGCATGACCCCCTGGTCGGACAGGCAAGACCTATGTTTGAGTAGGATTAGACAGGGTGTAATGCTGATCTCTACTCGGACGCCCTGCTATCTATGCCCACTAGATTTGTGTCCCATGCTAATGAGCTCGTGACTAACACGTAATGTTCGCATGTGCCTTGCGTAAATTCGGACATATCAACAAATTATTTACTGAATAAGTCTCCCTTGAGTCCCATCCGTCCCTAAAATATTCTTTGAGTTGTACAATAGTTACATTTATGGGTTTGGTTAACATGTAGATAAACATCATGTTATGAAATAAAAGGAAAATTTTGAAAAAATGAAGATTTATATCTTAAATTTATCAAATAAGGCCATTTTTTACTTGTAGACAAACAAAATTAAAATGTAAGACAATTATTTTGGACGAAAAAAATTATTACTCCCTAAATTACAACTAGAGTCTATTTTTCAAAAATATAATAATTAAGGGATATATTAATGTTAGTGTATTGTTGGTGGATTGAATTATGAGAGAGTGTGACATCATCTTACAATTTAATATCCGTAAGACGGTCTTACAAGAGACCTACTTGTTTTTTAAAGTGGATTATTTATTTAAAATTTTAAGCACATGAATTCAATTGATGATTGTTGGATTGGTGAGACACCAGTGCCAGAAGAATTCGCTGCTGCCACATAGCGACTTTCTGTTGAATGCTTAAAATTTTAAATGAATTATGTACTTCGACCACCTTCTTGTGAAGTTGTAAAAAAAATTCATTATTTTGCTACCGAAAATTAAAATCGGATAGATTTAAAAACCGGTGTCTCCTTTATATATATTTTAAAAAAATTCTGTCAAAATCGGTTAGTACGAGATAGATTTTATCATATTTGATTTAGACGCGTTTCATTTTATTAGGACTCCAATTTTTTATGGTAAAAGTGTTTTTTTGCTGATAGATTGTATCAATTCTCATAGATTTTCATCTTTCAATTACATATTCATATGATCAATTTTTAACATTTACCTTATTTTTTGTTTCTTTCAAATTATTCAAATTAATTTTTTTAATTATTTATTACAAATTTAGAGACGCGTCTTATTATAAACAGCTTTTGCACAAAAAAAAATATAACTATTAAAACTGTGCATACGGTACTCTATATATAATTATTGGTTTTTCCTGTCAAAAATTAAAATATGATAGATTTTAAAACGGGTGTCTCCTTTATACATGATAAAATATTTTTCATACCATTTTTGTTTCCAAAATCGGTTAATACCAGTTATATTTTATCACATTTGATTTAAACGCATTTCACTTGATTAAGACTCCAAATTTTCATGGTAAAAATATTTTTGAGGATGATTTTATCAATTCCCATATGTTTTAATCTTTCAATTGCATATTCATCTGATCAATTTTGAATATTTACCTTATTTTCAGTTTTTGCAGATTATTCTAATTAAAATTTTTAATTATTTATAAAAGTTTAGAAAATCATCTTATTATAAATCATTTGAAAAAAAATTAAAGCGCAAATACAATATATATATATATATATATATATATATATATATATATATATATATATATATATATATATATATATATATATATATATATATATATATATATATATATATATATATATATATATAAATATATAAATATATATAAAATGTTTTTGTTGACAAAAATTAAAACCGGATAGATTTTAAAACTGGTGCCTCCCGTAACATGGTAAACGTTTTTTTAACCATTTTTTGCTGTAAAAATTAGTTAATATCAGATAGATTTTTTCAATTTTGATTTGAACGTGTTTCATTAGATTAGGACTCCAAATTTTTATGGTGAATGTTTTTTTGTTGCAGATAGATTTCGTCACATTTGATTTAAACGCGTTTCAATTGATTAAAACTCTTCAATTCTCTTGGTAAAAGTTTTTTTTTTTTTTTACCATTTTTTGCTGCCAAATCGATGGATTTTATCACATTTGATTTAAACAAGTTTCATTTGATCAGGACTCCTTAATTCTCATGGTGGAAGTTTTTTAATCTCTATTATTTTGCCAAAACTCAGTCAATTTAAAATAAATTTTTATCCAATTTGATTAAATGTGTTCTACCAACACCACAAACAACCACTGCGAAATACTTCCCCTCCATCAAACACCTCCTTGACGAGTCTGTCTTCGTGGTAATTCATCTCCCCTCCCTTCGTCTCACACTCACACTAAGAATATTTGTTCGCTTTTATAATTCGCAGGAATTGTCAATTTGATGATTCCGTGTGATCTAATGTTTTTTATTTATTAATTATGTGGACATCCTGTTGTTGTTGGTTCATTCAAATAACTTGCAAATTTTATCTACAAAATTAAGTTTCAGAAACAATACTAAGTCAACCGTGTATCGTACGGGTAATAACCTAGTATACATCTATAATACGACTTAACAACGATATAGAAAAGTAAAAGCATGATTGATGTAGCAAAAATCTAGTTTGGGCCGTCCGTGTGATGAGTAGAATATCTGGGCTTGATCTGCTTCTTGAACTTGTCTAAGAATAAGAAATCACCTTAATGGGAGTGCAAGGCTTGGCCTCGTAAAACCACTCCGACGTGAGAGTAAGTATCGTGTGAGAAGTCAAAAGGAAATTTGACAGAGGTTCGAGGCTTAAAAAATAGTGTGTACCTTGTTTGTAGTTTACGGAGGGTTATTTATAGGCCCCCAATGACGTAGAATACTTATAGTTACCTAACAAATTAAGGAGGAAATCCCTTAATTGTAGGCGTGACAGACGGCTGGCCACGTGAATATAGGAGCAGATATGGTAAGAATCCTGCTCAGATAAGGAAGCCCTTGACCTGTCTTGGAGAGCAAGTCTCTGAGTCTCCTGCTCGATGCTTGCCCGGGTGAGCAAAGCTCTGCCCAGTTATATGACGTAGATCTGTTGAAGACAAGTGTAAATTCCAGGCCTGATCCCTGGTCGGGCAGGCATGACTTATGCTCGACCAGGTTTTGATGGGAGCTATAGTGCTCTCTGCTCGATTCCCTCTAGCTCTGCCCGCTAGGTAGGTAAGCCGCATTCTAATTGAGCTCCTGACTGACACGTGATGGGTACTCGTATTTTACTCGTGACCAATTTTGGGCCAGACACATCAGTGATATTAGGATGTTAAACTTTAAATAAGATTATTTTTTAGGGACCGGAGGAAGTTATATTATTCAGTATTTAATTTTTAAAAGTTACTATAAATAAGTCAAAGTATTATTTAAATACAATATCTAGTTATTACATTCTCCCTACGTAGCTATTGGTAGACTACCTACCATAATTATCATAGGAGGAATATAAACAAATTTATGTAAATGATATTATAAGCTAGAGCTTGTGATATTATTACGAAAAAAAAAATTATTACGAACTTAGTATTAGAGTTGTTGGATGATTAAGTTGGTGATTATTTGGAAAGTCCATTTCATTACTTAAAAAATGCATATTTGATATAACGGTATAGATATCTAAGTTGATTTGATCTAACGACACTAATACTAAAACTTGTAATAATATCAAAAACTTTAATTCGTAATAACATACCTCAAAAAATTATACTCCCTCCGTTTTTAAATTATTGTCCCTATTGACCCAACACACTATTTAAGAAAAAAAATTGGATGTATTATAAAATATTAGTAAAATATGTGGTTTCATTTAATACCCTTGAGCATATGATCATAATTAAAGTAGGTAAAAAAACTATGATAAATTAATAAAAGTGTTTTCTTAAAAAGAAAAAGTTTTGAAAGAGGACAATTAGTTTAGAATGGACGAAAAAGAAATGAGGAGAATAATTTGAAAACGGAGTAATAAAATTTTCATCCACTAGTGGTGTAGAATTTTTTCTACATAAACGACCATTGGAATATGACACGTGTCATTCACAATCTTCGTTTAATTTTTTTATATATATTTTAGTTCGCCACATGTCGTTTTCTAATGATCGTTTGTGTAAAAAAGATTTTATACCGTTGGTACATGAAAATTTGTTTCAAAAAATTATTGTATGTATCTCAAATTAAAAAGATAAGTGGAATAAAAAAGGGAACGTATTAATTGAGTATAAACCAATAAAAATATATATAATACTTGTGTGAGATAATTATGGTACGCAACTGTAATAATTGAAAAAATAATAATCTCTTCGTTTTGCAATTATCATTTTCATTTTTTTTTCGTCAATTCTAAAATAACTGTCCTCTTTCAAAAATTTTCTTTATAGAAAAATACTTATACAAATTTACCATTATTTTTTTTATCAACTTTTAATTATGGCTACAAATTTAAAGGTATTAAAGGAAACCACACATATCACCAATAATACAATCAATAATTTTTTTCACAAATGGTATGCCCACTCAAAGTAGACAATATTTTGTAGACGGAGAGAGTAGGAGATATAAAGAGATTTACCGATTCATATTAGCATAACTAGTTTTATACACGTGCGTTAAACGCACGAACAAAAGCTATTTTTAATTAAATAATATTCAAGCAAAACGAAGAAATAAATATAATTATTGAAAGTTTAATATAATATTTTTTGTTGATTTGAGTCAGTTTTTTTATTATTATTCCTCACTCTTACATTTGCATCATAGAAAAATACACATCATATACATTAAAGATAAGATTCATATATTCCCTTTTAACTTATTATATAAATAAAAATATTAATTAAGAAATTCAATTACATTTTGTGTAAAGTACTAATCATAAGTTGCAATGTACTCCCTCCGTCCCTAAATAATCGTCTGGGTTGACCCGGCGCACAGTTTAAGAAAAAGTAATTGACTTGATTATTTATATTGGTTTAATGTGTAGTTTCCTTTAATGTCCGTGTATATGTGGTCCATAATTAAAATAGGGTGAAAAAGTAAGGGTAAAGTGGTAAAAGTGATGTTCTAAAAAGGTAAGTTTCAAAGTGGACAATTATTTTGGGACGGACGAAAAAAGAAAGGATGACGATAATTTAGGGACGGAGGGAGTATTAAATATCATTATTTTTTATGATATCTTTATTATTATATTTTTAAGTTATGAAAAATCAAATGTTTGACCAAAATATGAGGTATTATTTATTTAGTAAAAAAATAATATCATAAATTGGAAAAAAAAAGATAAATCATGAATAACTTTGAATCTACTTAATAATAAAAATTAAAAGATGTAACAAACATAACAAAAATTTACATTGGGTGAGTGGGAGAGATCTATTTAAACACTTTTTCTTGTTCGAAATGGCAGTAAGATTTGAACATTCTTCATGATTTGTTGAATCAACAATGGGCGTGATATTTGAACTTGTGAAATGTGAGTAGGTATAGAAATTGCTCTTCCATGTATTGTGTACTTATGTAGTAGCTAGAAAAAATATGTAATGTTTTAAAAATATATAAAATAAAATCTTTAATAAAATTTACTTTCAAATAGTATAATATATATATCGTCTCATTCGTGATATCCAATAAATGAAAAACTAAAGTAGGATGCGAAACATTTTGATTAAAACCTCCAATATTATATTGCTGGAAAGCAACATTTTTTGCAACACAATTTATATAAGATTATTAAATTAAAGAAATAAACACCAAAAAAATCATCCAGATATATTATTATTTTCAACTCGCGGACTAAATAATTCAAAAGACTTTAATACACCTCATTCAAAAAACTTCTAAAAAATTATTGATGAAGAATATTATTTTCTTATAACTATTTCCAAAATGAGAAATTAAAAAAAAACTCATTGAAAAACACTAAAATGCCTAATATTTATAAAGTTACAACAATAAAATCTCAACTCCACCCTTAAGTCTCATGCCAAGTAACTGAGTAAGTTGTCTATTTTAACATATTACATATGAGCAACACGCCACCTCAAAACCTATTATACTCGTACGATGCGAGGTTCGAATAATATTTTTTATTCGTTAAAACTATTTATAATAAGATTATATAACTATTTTTAGTACTCCATCTGTTTTCAAGTTATCGTCTTTTTTGACCTGGCACACCGTTTAAGAAAAAATTAATTGACTGTATAATAATTTTTTTTCCGTGTTATTTCATTTAAGGCCCTTAAACATGTGCTCATAATTAAAATAAGTAGAAAATGTAAGAGTAAGTGGTAAAAGTGGTTTTTTAAAAGAGAGTTTTGAAAGATGATAATAATTTTAGAACAGACGAAAAATGAAAGGAATACTTTAATTTGAAAACAGAGGGAGTAATAGTTATAAATTGAAGATATCCATACACAATAATGTATATGAAAAATACAAATTTCATACTAATGAAAGTGTCTCAACTTCCAATGTATAGCTGAAAAGTCACATTTAAGTTTTATTTATGGTAAGTAATTTAGGTGGGAAAAATCACTGTTGCCATTATATATATATATATATATATATATATATATATATATATATATATATATATATATATATATATATATATTAGATATGAAAGGGAAAAACTTTTTTGACCATTGTTCTAGTCAAGAATATCAGTAAATCTCACGGTATATATTTTTTTTGTTGAGAAAGCATTAGTTTATTTTTAATTTTACACTAGATTTTATTCATGTGCTTATGATATAGTATTAGTATAAAGATGATTAATGTATGAAGTGGGTATGATGCGAATAAATTAATATATACTTGAGATTTTGTAAGGATCGAATCAATGTACACTACACAAAGCAAAAATGACATCCCAATAAATAAAGAAAAACACATTTTATTGGCTATAAAAATTTGTAACTTATCCAAAAAGAGTATAATTAAACATCCAAAAACATTATCTCTCACACACACCAACTCAACACCTACTAATTGAAATAAACTCAAAAATGAAAATCTCAGACAAATGAGACGATGTAAACTAACAAAAGAATATTCAAAATCGAAACTACAAAGATATCAGACCAATAAGGAAAAGTTAGCACAATTTTTTTAAAAGAAATAAATTTAAAATACAAATATTTAAAATTACAAAAATTAATTGCAAAACTTACAAACAATTTTTTTTAAAAAAAACTAAATCTAGGTCTGACAAAAATTAAATTAAGATTTCAGTTAATTACGATAATAATTAATTAAGAAACTACAAACTAAATATTTGTAAAACAGTAAATCTAGGCTGCACAAAAATAAAAGAAAAAAATAGAGATGAAACTGAATAATTAAGACGATAAGATCTTAATAAAACAATAAATGTCTAGTAAAACCGTAAAATAGTAAATCTTAGTTAGGCGCATGCTTTGATTATAGTTGTAAAAAAATATCAATAACTGTTGCTAGAATTAACTGTTGTACCTGATCAGTAGTTATGTTTGGTAAAAATGAATTCTGACCAGTAGTTAATTTTTTATCTCAACCGGTAGTTAACTTTTTTGAGATTTAATCCTGGCCATCAGTTAAGTTTGGTAAAAATGAATCATGTCTAGTAGTTAACTAATGAGTGGAATTTTAATTTTACATATTTACTCATGTGGGTCTTAGTATAAAATTGGGTAAGTTAGTTAATTTCTTATCATTCTCCTAACAAGATTATACTTCATATTTTCAGTTTCCTATTCCTTTTGGATCTATACTTTGTAACATATATATACTCTCTTAAATATCTCGTTTAGACACACAATCATAATATATCATATTATCTTTAATTCCGCACACAAAATATCAAATTATCATGGTATCAGAACCAAATCAATTATGTTCTCCTGCTATCTTGCTTCAATGCTTGATACCAAAAGCAAATAATGACTTGGCTCAAATATCACTTTGTAGACGATATTCAATTCATTCTTTGCACTAAGGAGGAGTTTTTCGAACAAAATGTTCAACCTTTCCTTTGTTTTCAATTTGCCAATTATATATTGAGAAGGTTTTCAGGGATTGGCTCCCATTTGAGTTTCTCTATAGTTGCTATCTACAATGATTTAGGTAGCTTCCTCTTCTACAAATATTTAGCACTTCATTGGTCTCCAACTCGACCACTTCACAAGGGTTCTGTGTATGAGTTGAGGGGGAGTGTTGAGAATGTAGTAGTTTATTTTTAATTTTACATATTTGCTTATGTGAGTCTTAGTATAAAATTAGGTAAGTTAGTTAATTTCTTATCATTCTCCTAACAGGATTATGCTTCAAATTTTTAGTTTTCTTTTCCTTTTCCTTTTAGATCTCTACTTTGTAATCTATATATACTCTCTTAAATATGTCGTTTAGACACACAATTATCTATATTATATAACAGCTAGGTAATTGACTAGGGCTATTCAGAGGTTGAGATTAAATTATTTTAAGAAATTTAACGGTTGAGATTCACTATCATATTCACATGTATAAGTAGTTATTCATTTTTAACTCCCTATTTTTTTTTCCTATTACAAATCACCACCTACAATTAATTAATATTATAAGCAGTCACTTTTTTTTTTCCTTCTCCCTATATTTTATCTTCACATTATAAAGTCACACCCGACGATTAATCTTCTTAACAGTTACCCCTTATAAAACATCAATCAATCAACTATCACTTGAAGCAATGTACCCTTCAATTGTAACATTTTTTTAAATTGCACATTCTATTTAGGCACTGTCATTTCAATTGACGAAATTAGATATACTGGCACCGTGCCATAGGCACGTGCATGGAGATCTATTCTATATTATAAAACAACTAGGTAATTGAGTAGGGTTATTTAGAGATTGTGATTAAATTATCTTTAAAAAATTAACGGTTGAGATTCACTCGCATATTCACATATGTGAGTAGTTATCAATTTTTAACTCCCTATTTTTTATTTCCCTATTATAAGTCACCCACTACAATTAATATTATGAGCAGCCACCCATTTTTTTCTCCCTATGTTTTATCTTCATATTACAAAGTCACATCCTGTGATTAATCTTCTGAACAGTCACCCTTTATAAAACATCAATCCATCAACTTTTACTTAAAGCAATTTATCCTTCAACTGTAACATTTTTTTAAATCTCGCATTTTTTAGGCACTATCATTACAATTGACGAAATCATATATACTGGTACCGTGGTATAGACATAAACATGAAGATATAATAATATATCATATAACCTTCAAATACATACACCAAATCTCAAATTATTATTTTTCAAAGTCATTATTTTACTAGCAAACACACCATTAATTAAACCTAATTCCTTATTATTTTTCAAAGTCATTGTGCGTCGAAAGATGTTAATGACCGCAACGAGATTCAATTAATTTCTCTTACAAATAAAATTATATTTTCAAAGGTTAGGACTTTGAAAGGAAATGTCAAAAAAAAAAGAGCACAAAATCTAGAAGAAGAAAAATTCAATGGATAATGCCAAATTGCCAATTGACAAATAAGGGAAGCAAGTGGGAGTGTGGGACGCATACAAAATTTGAAGTTTCCGCAGTAACAATTCCAACTCAAACCTTTGAAAACTCCCAAGGTAAAAATGCTTTGGCGCAGCCAATCCTATGCTTACGTAACGGGAGCTGACCGTGTTGTGATGCCTTCGTCCAATTAAATTCCCAAGTCAAAGGCCTCATTGAATAATTCACAAGCACTCGAAGCCAAGAGGTCTTTCTTAATCACATAGAATAACCATGTTGGACACAATAATTGTACCGTTTTCATTTTTCAATGTATTCTTATAATTTATTTCCGAATACAAAAGGGCTCAATAGTCAATACCAAGACGAGAGTTCATTCTGTTTAGCACATCCACAACAACAACTCCCAATACCACTCTCAAAACGGACTTCAGACCAAGACATCTTGCTCAATCAACTAGAGTTCATTTCATTTAGAATAACTCTGTTGGTCACTATGGTTGCAATGTCCTTATCATCGTTTGAGTGTATTTAATATTCTATTGTTACCGAATAATTAAAGATATACTTAATAAAACACCTAAAAAATATTTAATACAACACTTTTAGTTGTAAAATTATTATATTATCATTGGTCACATAGATATATAAACAACAAAATTAAAACAAAAAAAATATTAATTTTTTTTAAGACCATCGTCATGCTGCACCAAAAGATCTAGCATTTACAACTTATGACCTTAAATGAGATTTAATATTATGTACATTACTTATAACTTATAATCAAAAAAATAAAATTAATTATATAAAAAACAACTTATGATAAATTATAAATCATAAATACATTTCAAAAAACCAAATTAAAGAGGACTATTATGATCAGAACTCGGATGCGATACATGCATGGTCGGTTTATCATCCAATTATGAATAGTCAATTAACTGAATGCAATTAAGATTGTTCTTGGGTAAAATTATGGTCGGTCCATTTTCCAAAGTTTCTAACCTCAAAAGTCAATGTTTTTTTTTTAACCGTAAAAGACAACTTTTTGAAATATTGTTCAAGAAATGTCATCGTTTTCTTCAACAACTCAGACAATACACTTTGGATTAGAAAATCACGATTATGCGCAACGAAACAAGAATCAACATGTCCGGTCAGGTTGCGGGGGCAGCGCCCCTTTATGGGAGTTCGGGGGCAACACCCCGAAAGGTAAACGAGTTTTTCGATTCATAAAATACGAAACTATAATGGATCTGTGTTGGTTAAATGATTTTTCAGTTAGGACGAAGGAGGATGAAGGAGGCTTACGACAAAGAAGATGGAAGAAGAAAGTGGAGGACGTAAACAAGTTATTTATACTTTTGTATCACGGTGCAAAACTAAATTAGAAAATATTTTTGCACCGCAATTCAAAATTTAATTTCCTAGTCTATTTTTGAATCGCAGTTTGTAAATTTTATTGCATTAGTTTTTGCATCGCGGTTCAAAGTTTAATTTCCTAATCTATTTTTGAATCGCGGTTCATAAATTTCATTGCATTAATTTTTATACCGCGGGTTCAATAGTTTAATTTCATAGTCTAACTGCACCGCGGTTCATAAATTTAACCCGATATTTTTGAACCACGATACAAAAACGTAGCGCACCTCAGGCTCATTAAGGGTATCGCAGTCATTTTACCCTCAAAAGTGTCTTTTTCCAGTAGAAAAAAAAAACTGGATTAGAAGGTTATAAACTTTAAAAAGTGGACCGACCCGTAATTTTTTCATTATTCTTTGATTTTTAATCATAATTGAATTTGGTACATCTTATAGGGCTTAATAAAGGGTGATAACCGGGCCGATACTTTTGGAGATATTATAACCTTTTCATTACACTTTCTTTTTATTCAACTGGTAAAATACACTTTTGAGGGTAAAATGTCGAAGATACCCTTAATTAATAAAAGACACGCACACAAAGTCCCTGCCCAAAATTGCGCATCGCAATGCAAAATTAATGGCACGTTGGAGATTGAGGAATAGAAGAGAATCAGAAGGACATAGAAACTCCTACTGACAGTTGACGATTTCGAGTAAATGGGTTGGATAGGTCGGTCGATCTCATAGGCCCCTTGTTGAAGGTCTGGTGGTGCTACCCGAAAACTTAAATGAATAGCCCGGTGCAGCTCGTGGGCATGAATTAATCTTTATTTTAGCTTTAACCGACCACTATTCTTCTTTCTAGGCCTTTGTAGGCTATGCTCGCCCACAAAGGGTAGCCTCGTCCCGTTAAGGGAGAGTGGCCGAGTGGTCACTTCTACATTTCTATCGTTGTAGACTTGTGGACATGGAAAGAATGAGAGGTTGGACATCAAACTCACTCGGGCACTCCCACATGCTAAAAGTCCAATTGGGGTTATAGAGGGTTTAGGGGGAACCCAAAATTTGGAAAATTTAGTGGGTGGGGAAGAAGGCCTCTAAGTCTTTTTTCAAATTTTGGGGTCTCGATTGTAAATTGAAATATAAGTTAGGTTTGATAATCTATTTCATTTTTCAATGTATTTTTATAATCTATTTTCGAATACAAAAGGACTCAATAGTCAATACCAAGACGAGAGTTCATACCGTATAGAACATCTACAACAACAACTCCCAATATCATTTTCTAAACGGACTTAAGACCAAGACATCTTGCTCAATCAACTAGAGTTTATTTCATTTAGAATAACTCTGTTGGTCACGATGGTTGCAATGTCCTTATCATCGTTTGAGTGTATTTAATATTCTATTGTTACCGAATAATTAAGGACATACTTAATACAACACCTAAAAAATATTTAATACAACACTTTTAGTTGTAAAATTATTATATTTTCATTGGTCACATAGATATATAAACAACAAAATTAAAACAAAAAAAAATATTAATTTTTTTGAAGACCGCCGTCATGCTGCACCAGAAGATCTAGTGTTTAACACTTATGACCTTAAATGAGATTTAATATTATGTACATTACTTATAACTTATAATCAAAAAAATAAAATTAATCATATAAAAAACAACTTATGATAAGTTATAAATCATAAATACTTTTCAAAAGGCCAAATAAAAAAGGTTTATTATGATCAGAACTCGGATGCGATACATGCATGGTCGGTTTAAATTTCAATCCGTTCGATCATCCAATTATGAATCATCAATTAACTGAATGCAATTAAGATTGTTCTTGGGTAAAATTATGGTCGGTCCATTTTTCAAAGTTTTTAACCTCAAAAGTCCACTCTTTTTTTTCAACCGTAAAAGACAACTTTTCGAAATTTTGTTCCAAAAATGTCATCGTCTTCTTCAACAATCCAGACAATACACTTTGGATTCGAAAATCACGATAATGCGCAACGAAACGAGGATCGACATGTCCGGTCAGGTTGCGGGGGCAGCGCCCCTTTATGGGAGTTCGAGGGCAACACCCCGAAAGGTAAACGAGTTTTTCGATTCATGAAATACGAAACTATAATGGATCTGTGTTGGTTGAAGGATTTTTCAGTTAGGACGAAGGAGGAGGAAGGAGGCTTACGACAAAGAAGATGGAAGAAGAAAGTGGAGGACGTAAACATGTTATTTATACTTTTGTATCGCGGTGCAAAAATAAATTATATAATATTTTTGCACCGCAGTTCAAAGTTTAATTTCTTAGTCTATTTTTGAATCGCAGTTTGTAAATTTTATTGCATTAACTTTTGTACCGCGGTTCAAAGTTTAATTTCCTAGTCTATTTTTGAATCGCGATTCATAAATTTCATTGCATTAATTTTTGTACCGCGGTTCAATAGTTTAATTTCTTAGTCTAATTGCACCGTGGTTCATAAATTTAACCCGATATTTTTGAACTGTGATACAAAAACGTAGCGCGCCTCAGGCTCATTAAGGGTATCGCAGTCATTCTACCCTCAAAAGTGTCCTTTTCTGGCTAAAAAAATGGATTAAAAGGTTATAAACTTTAAAAAGTGTACCGACCCGTAATTTTTTAATTGTTCTTTGATTTTTAATCATAATTGAATTCGGTACATTTTATAGGGCTTAGTAAAGGGTGATAACCGGGCCGATACTTTTGGAGATATTATAACCTTTCCAGTCAATTTTCTTTTTATTCAACTGGTAAAATACACTTTTGGGAGTAAAATGTCGAAGATACCCTTAATTAATAAAAGACATGCACACAAAGCCCCTGCCCAAAATTGGGCCTCACAATGCAAAATTACTGGCACGTTGGAGATTGAGGAATAGAAGAGAATCAGAATTGAAGGACATAGAAACTCCTACTAGCAGTTGAGGATTTCGAGTAAATGGGTTGGATAGGTCAGTCGATCTCATAGGCCCCTTGTTGAAGGTCTGGTGGTGCTACCCGAAAACTTAAATGTATAGCCCGGTGTAGCTCGTGGGCATGAATTAATCGTTATTTTAGCTTTAACCGATCGCTATTCTTCTTTCTAGGCCTTCGTACGCTATGCTTGCCCACAAAGGGTAGCCTCATCCTGTTAAGGGAGAGTGGCCGAGTGGTCACTTCGACATTTCTATCGTTGTAGACTTGAGGACATGGAAAGAAGGAGAGGTTGGACATCAAACTCACTCGGGCACTCCCACATGCTAAAAGTCCAATTGGGGTTATAGAGGGTTTAGGGGGAATCCAAAATTTGGAAAATTTAGTGGGTGGGGAAGAAGGCCTCTAAGTCTTCTTTTAAACTTTAGTGTCTCAATTGTAAATTGAAATATAAGTTAGGTTTGATAAAATTTTATTTTAATCCTTCTAAATACACGTGAAAGACACATGAATAATTTAATAGTAGTATTTTTATAGATAAATGATATTACGAGCTAGAGCTTATAATATTATTACAAGCTTTAGCGTTAGAGTCGTTAGATGATTAAGTTGGTGATGATTTGGAAAGTCCGTGTCATTACTTAAAAAAATATATTTGATCTAACAGTGTAGAGATCTAAATAGATTTGATCAAACGGTACTAACACTAAAGCTTTTAATAATATCACAAACTCTAGCTTGTAATATCATACATCATTTTTATAATGATTTGTATCAAAAAAAATTGTGGCTGTAAAAAATTATACTCAAAGGCCCAAATTTTTACAAAAAATTGTTAAGAGACTATCTCCATAATTATTCAAAGTTAAGGGACCAATGGTGATTAACACCTAATATATTATCCATCTCTCCCAGAAAAAAAATAGTGTCACGTCCTCATTGATTTGTTTTGAAAAAAGCTAGTACTCTTATCCGCGTCGATGGCACGGCGCCAATATATTTAAAATATTTCAAATTACAAAACTTACGATTTTTTTTTAAATTTTTTTATATACAAAATTATGTGCATAAAATTGGTGGGTTTGGTGGAGGAATGATTAGCGGCCACCAACCGTAAATAGTGGGGGGAGTTGGAGAGAGAGAGAGGGGTAATTACTCAACCGCCGTTCATACATGTGAACTCAGGGAGTGATAATAACTGTAGGATCTCAGTAAAGGAATCAATCTCAACCGCTTTTTATCTTTTATTAATTATAAGCGTGCGACTATGAGCTGTATTGTATTATCTATAAGTATTTCCATTTTTGAAAGAGAATAAATTTATAGTGTACGTTTTTGGAAAAGTAAGTACATTTTGAAAGAGAATGAATTTATAGTGTGCGTTTTCTAGGAATGAATAGAATTGGGTCTTATTGAAGGATTGGGGTGGACTCCACTCCCTGATCTCCACCGTTGATTTCCTCTAGCTCGTTTAATTAGAGGCACCCGTTCCCATAGGGACAATTTTGGAAAGTTGAACAAATTTTAGAAAGTTGTCACCAAAATGCACTTTTCAAAAATAGGAGCACTTATGTTTTATATAGAAGTCCAATTTGCATTGGAGATGTATACTTGAATTTGTCATTATAATAGCTTGGATAAATAAATCCAATTTATTTGGGTTGTCATCAATAATGCTAATATATTTGTACCTTTTGAATCTCAATGGATTGGTTGTTGACATGATATATTGATTTGAAACGGGATATTTCTAGTTTACACGTTACCTCTAGTTTTTTTTATTAACAAGATGTCTGAAAAACCGTAAAAGCAATAAATTTCCATAAATATATGAATTGTGATAGTTTTGCTACGTCTGAGGTAATTGTACACCTTTGACATTGTAGGATATCTCCGAACTATAATTTCATGGTTGACACGAGTTATGTTCATCCTTGAAGCCCTCTATCGATCTTTATTGTTGTAGAAAAGCTTCAATTGATATATTGAGCTTCATGTACGAACTAAAAACCCTTAAAATGTTTTGTATATTTGATGAATTTAAATTAATGATCAATGAAGTCATAGTGAAAGAGAATGATTAGTTGATGCATTTCGTCAGTGGGACAATCAACATCTTCACTGATATAGAATTTATGTTCAAATTTTTGAAACTCATGCTACATTGAGGTTATTAGTTCTAACTGAAATCATGGAGTTCTAATTTTGATAAGCCACTAATAATTTGGAGAAGTACCAAAGGGGAAAAAACAAATAGGCTAATCTTTAACTTTAAGCTATCAAAACATAGAGTTGATGACTTACACATATTATAATCAAGGGGAAAAAACATTTTTCGAAGTGTAGATCATTGATATATCTATGGAATCACAACAATGTTTGATTACATTTAGCTCCAAAATAGAATTTCAAATGCACCATTCATGTAGAACTCAAAGCTTATTTTGGTTGGGCCAATGATGCTGCCAGTCCAAGAACCCGTTTAAATGTCATCCCTGTCGTCTATTCTACAACTCAGAGTCCCATTTTTAGAAAGTTCCTGCCAAAATTGAACTTTCCAAAAATGGAAGCATTTCTATTTTAGTTCAAGAGTCAATTTTCTCTCCGTATTTGATAGTTGATATTGTCTCGGTAATCTGTGATGCTTACCTTGAAAATACAAATCACTGATAAGTTACGACCACTTTCCTATTTTCGCAAACAAAACCGTTCAATGTGATAGTGATAATTGTAATAGTTGTATACGTTGAACGAAAAATGTTTTATATAAAGAAGAATTCCGAAATTTATAATATTTTTTTTTCTTCATATTTATGTGATTTTCTATCTTTAATTTTACTGTTTATTAATCTTTGTTTATTTTTCCATATTAAAATTTTTAATTTTATATTATTCAACTTTAACTGAATATATAATTTTACACCCATTTACAAATCATGCAATGCAATGCACCGGAGCATCACTAGTTGGGATAATATTGTTAAGAAGTATTAAAGTAGTGAAATCGATGGTACAACATTTTTTTAATGATAATACAGCAAATATTCGTTAAATATTTGAAAACTAATGATACATGTTAACTATTGTATTTTACTAAAAGATCTATATTGTAATTAAGCTCAATTTTTCTGAAAAGTTAACTACTGGTCAGGATTCATTTTTACAAAACATAACTACTGGCCATGATTAAGTCTTTCTAAAAAGTTAACTATTGGCCAAGTTATTGCTAGATTTCGTAATTCTCGGTAACAATATAGAGATATCTAACTTAACTCTTACGTTAACCTTCCTATACACTATATCATTTTCCTTATATTCTCTATATCCTTTCTCTCTTCATTATATAATGTTTATCTCAAGGGCAATGCTGGTTATTCCCCTCAAGTTTGTTATTTTATTTCATTAATAAAATTTAGCACGGTACCGCCCCTGTTTCCTTAAAAAAATAACAAAATTAACTTTTATTTTATTTTTCTACTATTGGATGATCATATTGTTTTAATTGATTACCGAAAAGTATTCATTTTAAATTGATTATTTTGAATACTAACACCGTCTCATATAGACTCCGTGCCATAGGCACGGATACAAAATCGAGTCACTAATAACATTTAGCTTATTACTTATACATAATTCAAAGTATTATCTTCCATGAAACCAATTTATTTGAGTAAAATTTAATTTAATTTTGATAAAGCAAAATATTTCGATATATATATATATATATATATATATATATATATATATATATATATGTGTGTGTGTGTGTGTGTGTGTGTGTGTATGTGTGTGTGTGTGTGTGTCGTACATGAATCGTCCCAATGGTGGAATCGTCGTCTGAGTTGGATATCAGACTACGTATAGGTCTGCAAAATAAAACCACAAAAATGAAACCAATGTGGGTCGACGGGGAAGATTCCCACCAAAACCCTCCGACGTATTTATGGCTCTGGTGTATAAAACAAGGAGGATGCATAGCCCCTTTGTGTGGAGTGAAAAATAGTACTCCATCCGTCTCAAAATTATTGTCCTATTTTTTTTTTTTCGTCTATTCCAAAATAATTTTTTTGTTTGAAACTTTCGTTTTTAGGACAACACTTTTACCACTTCACCATTACTTTTTCATGTTACTTTAATTATGAGTCACATATACATGAGTTTTAAAGTAAACTACACATCCAACTAATATTAATAATCCAGTCAAATGTGTTTTCTTAAATTGTGGGTCAAGTCAACCCTAATGATAATTTTGGGATGGAGGGAGTATATATATCAGAGAGCCCCCAACTTATAAGCTAGTGAAAGTTATTTATAGATAAAATTACGGGTCGGCCCTAATTTTTAAACTTTATAACCGCTCTAGTCCAGTTTTTTTCAATCGAAAAATGACACTTTTGAGGGTGAAATAACTATGATATCTTTAATGAGCATGAGATGTGCTATGTTTTTGTATCGTGGTTCAAGAATATCGGGTTAAAATTATGAATCACGATACAATTAGACTATGAAATTAAACTATTGAACCGCGGTGTAAAAATTAATACAATAAAATTTATGAACCGCGATTGAAAAATAGACTAGGAAATTAAACTTTGAATCGCGGTGCAAAAATTAATGGAATGAAATTTATGAACCGCGATAAAAAAATATATACTAGGAAATTAAACTTTGAACCACGGTGAAAAAATTAGCACAATGGAGTTTATGAACCGCGATTCAAAAATAAACTAGAAATATTGTATTTGTATTTGTATTTGTATTATTTTTAAAGGTTGGAGGGATATAGACCGTACCACAATCCTTATTTTTTTATTATTTTAATGTCTTGAAAGGTTACAATTATATATATGTGATGCCTTTGGTGAGGTCTCCATCAAGGGGATCCTATATCTCCTCTTCTGTTCATCATTGCCCAGGAGATCCTTCCGCTTGCCATTAAAACATGTTTTGAGACGGGGACTCTTGTGCCTTATAGGCATGGTCGTGGGAGTATGGTCATTTCTCACCTTTTATATGCAGATGATATGATTATTTTTAGTAATGCGGGCAAGCAAATTATCCTTTATCTCAGGAATATTTTGTCTCAATATGAACGCTCCTCAGGTCAATACATTAATTTAGAAAAAAAGTGGTTTCTACACCTCCTCTCAGTGCTCCAGAAACAAGGCTCAACAAATTGCCACTTGGTCTGGGTGTGCTCAACGTGCTTTTCCAATGACTTATTTGGGTCTCCCTTTATTTCGTGGGAGAGTTCGGAGACATTATTTTGAGGCTTTGGAAGCTAGCATTTGGAGACAGATTGATGGATGGAAATCTCAGCTCCTATCCTTTGGTGGTAAAATTGTTCTAATCAAGTCAGTTTTAAGCAGCATTCTTGTTTATGCTTTAGCAGTTAATAAAGTTCCCATGGGTGTTCTTCGTCGTATTGAACAGGCCATGGCCAATTTTTTATGGGGTAGTGTGGATAGTCACATAATTCATTGGGTGTCCTGGGTGAAGATTTGTAGACCGGTGGATGAAGGGGGTTTAGGTATTCGTTCCCTGGTGCAGGTTTGCAATACGCTTCACGCCAAATTGGCTTGGGATGTTCTTCAAGGCACTAGTTTATGGGCTAAATTTATTCAGATGAAATACAAAAGTAGTGGTGGTTTTGTGGTTCCAGTTGCAGCCTCTCATGTCTGGCGGACTGTTCATGCCCACATTGAGGTCCTGTTACTTCATAGTCGATGGGTTCTTGGAGACGGTAATGTGCCTTTTTGGAATGATAATTGCATCGGCACCAGGCTGGAGGGGCCTGCCCCCATTGATATTAATCTTACGGTAAAGGCTGCTCTTCCTCATCTTCATGATCTGCTCCCTTCTATTCCAGTGCAGCATCACGCCAACATTGAAAATACATTCCTGATCGATAATAGTCATGACAAGTTAATGTTCTGTATGACTTCCTCAGGTAATTTTGATACGAAAGCTTACTGGAACCTTTGTCGTACGCGTGATCCCACTTTATATTGGGCTAGGAAAATATGGCAGCCTTGGATTCTAACAAAGATCAGTGCCTTTGGTTGGAAAATTTTCTATGCAACTCTCCCAATTGACTTGCGTCTTCATTCTAAGAATGTCCCCTTGGTTTCTCGATGTGTTTGTTGTTGGAATAGCCCAGATAGAGAGTCCATTGATCATCTGTTCCTGTACTCTGAAGTGGCCCGAGAGCTATGGTGTAAGTTGGCCCGTCCTTTTAATAAAATCGATAGCTATTCTTCTATTTCTCATCTGTTTCGTATATGGATTGAAGGTGTCTCTGTGCGTTCACAAATTGGGGCAGTCCAAGTTGGTATTCTTGTTTATGGTTGTTGGGTTATATGGAAAGCTAGATGCCTAGCTATTTTTGAAAACGTCCCTATTTTTGGCGAGTTGCTCTACAGTCAGGTCATGTATGGTTTGAAGGATGTTATGACCCTTTTCTCTCCAAAATCCAATAGCACGGCTATGGGTATTTTTTGTTTTAGAAACATGGGGCTGCCGGTTAGGAAGATAAATTTGCTAAAAGGGTCTTGGATTCGTTGGCAACCTCTGCTCCAAACTATGTTAAGCTTAACACGGACGGGTCCTCTAAAGAAGGTATTGCGACTGGAGGAGGTGTTATTCGAGATTCTAGTGGTCTTTTCCTCTGTGTTTACTCTAGATTTTATGGGCCTAGGACTAATACGAGTGCGGAATTTCGGGCTCTTCGTGATGGTTTGATTTTATGTCATGATATGAACTATGAAAAGGTCATAGTGGAAGTGGATTCCTTGGTGGTTGTTTCAGCCATTAAGGGTACGCAAGGCTGCCCCTGGCTCTTTATTTATGATCTTCGCCGATGCCTTAGTCTATTGGGCAATTCTGACGTACATCACATTTATTGTGAGGGGAATGCGGTTGCAGACAGATTAGCAGATCTTGCACATGCTACTAGGAGTGATCATCATTTTACGTCAGTGATTCAGCTTTCGGGCGAGGTCTGACGTGCGCTTCAACAAGATGCTTTAAGTTTATTTTCTTTTCGTAAGCTTTAAAAAATATATACTTTCGGAACAGGGTATCTTAGTTTTTGTTTTTTGTTCTTTTTCGATCTGTATTTCCTTTTCGAGGTCAAGCTCCTCCGTCCTCCCAATTATAAGGGCAATGCTGGTTGTCCCCTTCAAGTTTGTAGTTTCTTCTTTTTATCAATAAAATCTCGCAGGGTGCTACCCCTGCTTCCATTATAAAAAAATGGTGTCTCTAGTGAGGCTTTGAACACCCAATCTCTCGGTTGAGAGTAGTGAAGTACCAGGGTGCCTATGGTAGGGTTTGAACACTCGACCTCTCAGTTAAGATAAGTGAGTAGTTAAATGGGGCCTTTTGGGTAAGGCTTGAACAACAATGGTGCCTCTGAAGAGGTTTGAACACCTAACTTCTCTATTGAGAGTTGTAAAGTCCAGGGTTGTCTGTAGTGAGACTTAAACACCAAACCTATCCGTTAGGAGAAGTGAGCAATACGAGTTGAGCTAGAGCTCGTTGGTAACTAGGAAATTAAACTTTGAATCGTGGTGCAAAAATATTATCCCCATTTCGTTGTGTACAATTGTGATTTTCGAATGCAAAGTGTATTGTCGAAACTGTTAAAAAAGACGATGACAGTTTTGGAACAATATTTCAAAAATTGGTCTTTTGCGGTTGAAAAAAAGAACAGTGAACTTTGGGGTTAAAAACTTTTAAAAAGGGACCAGCCAGAAATTTTCCCTTATATATACCTGAGAGATCAAGATTAGCTTGTCACGCATGGGTGAGACCCCATAGCCTTTAGTAGTCATGTATAACATAGTAGTCCAGTGTAGTTGAGAGTCCCTCTTGTCTAAACGAGGCCCAAATACCTTTGAGGCATATTAAAAATAGGATTAATTGCAGGTCGGTTCATTTTTGTGAAATTGTAACCGCTCCAATGCCTTTTTTTTAACCGTAAAAGTCCATTTTAATTAATTAATTTCTTCCTAAAATGTCCACGCTACCTCTCCCCTCCATCTTCTCAAATTAGACCTACGCTTTACGCACATGGAAATTAACATAATTTTCATAATAGCGTGTAAATCACCAGCTACAAAAGGCATAACATTTTTACAATAGATTAAATCAAATAGATGTAAACACTTGCATGCTTTAATTTACTTAAAACCATTAAGTTAAAACAGCTAGTCTAAATAAATTACTTAAAAACCTTTAGGCTGTTTTACTTAGACTTTATAGCAAGTCTAAATTTGTTTGTTGTACCTTCAGTAGATAGATGTCCACTACTATTTACACAACAAATGCCGCCATGACGTTGCTGTCTTTTTAAAGTAAATTATCATGACTACTTAAACTTAATCATCAATAGCTAGGAGCTGTTGATACTATAATGTCTGCATCTACTCAACGTTTATATTCTATATCTACTGAACACTGTACACTATTAGAATATTGTTCTAAAAATATTTAAAGACTTTAAGTCTTCAACTTTTTGTTAAAAGGAATTTCAAACAGTTTCAAATAGAAACGCATGGCCTTCACGCTCATTTATTTAATTATTATTGGCCATCATATTTCAAATATAGAATTATTCAATAGAAAATTTTTTATGTCTTTTTAAAATGTTCTGCAATATATCATATCTGCTAGCTAACCACTCTTTTTATTATTTCATACCCTAGGAGATATCGTCTGTTTCTAAACCTCTACAAAATATATGTGCATTTAATGAAAGATTTTCAAAGATCATCCTTGCTATTTCAAACGGTTTTATTCAAGATCTTTATAAATAAGCATTATAGCAAAGATTGAAAAAAAGAGATAGAAAATAGAACATTTGAAGCTATCATTCATTACTCACAATATTTTCTCTTTAATTTGCTTCAAATCAGGACTAGACACTCAACATATTCCTCAAGTAATTCTTTCCTTGATGTATTCCAGTCTACTTACAAGATAGTCTTACACTTATTCATTTTTTTCTAGTTCTTGTTTAGACAATCACTATATTTCATTATTTACTTCTTCCTAATCTTTAAGGAATACTTAATTGTTGCACGAGAGTGATTATTTCTCAATCATACTCCTCAAACACTGATTTTTGTTGTACATAGATCCGTTAGTGATCACTTAAAATTTCAATAATAATTAGTGCACTTCAAAAATCCAAGTTTGACCAACTTGGTAGTGGATGTAGCAGTTTATACTGTGAACCACTCCTAAATACTCTGTCAATTATCTTTCAGCTGATAGAACTGTTTTTGACACTTAAGCAGCTTCCATCTGCTTAAGTATCAGTTAGTTACATTCTTGAATGATCTACTTAATTATTTTATATATTGTCTTTCAGTTCATTTCTTATACTAAGTGATCTGCTTAAAACTCTTCCTACTTAAACTTGTGTCAACAAGCTGACATAAAGTATTTAGTTCATGAGTTGATAAACAGATTTACGTTTTCCGCTGCCAATTTTGAAGGCTTACAAAATAACCCCTAAAGTTTTTAAAAGGCTATTCACCCCCCTCTAGCCTTATTTCGTTGCCTACTAGACTAACAATAGAGAAAATCCAAATTAATCCAATCTGTTAAACATGACAAATAATTACAGTATTTATAGGAACTAAGGGCATTCACAACAATAAATCTAGGGTAAATCGCACAATTGGTCCCTTGACTTTGGTTCAGTCTCAGTATTAGTCCCTTAATAATTTTTTTGTCAAAATTGAGTCCTCAGAGTATTAAATTTTCACAGTCGCAGTCCTTTTGATGGATATCGTTAGATAAATACCGTTAAGTTACACATGTGTATTTAGTAAGGGCTAAAATAATTTTTTTCAAACTTTACAATAGAATCCCTAAATTTTTAAAAATGGTCATAAGGAACATCATCGTGACTAAAAGAAGAAGCCCTAATAATTTCAAAATTACGGTTAGAACTCTTCACGATAGAGAAACGCCCTCATCCTTCTCAATGAAGCTCTTAACAATAGAAGACGAATTAGGGTTTTTTAGATCTATTTCCAAGTCGATTTCGTCAATACCTCTACAGTCTTGGCTACTGGAAGCAGGAGAAAAATCCTTCTGGCGCGAAGGTCCTTGATGGAGCTGTGAGGCATATCATTAATAAAGGAAGAATCTGAATATGAATTACATTTTGTATTGAGCAATTGGGCGCAATGATGCCGTCAGAGGTCATCGGAACAAGCACGACCAAAACGATTTGGATGGAGGTAGTAGATCTGAGACTTGCTATGGGAGAACATACCCTCGAAAGGGTTCGAATGAAATTGTTGCTTCTGTTTTTAGGTACGAAGCTTTATCACCATGGCTCACGAGTCTCTACTTGATTCTGTCTATGCCTGTAGAATTAGGGTTTTTCTAATTTTCAGAAAGAGAGATTGTTGGAAGCGAGGAGACGCAGTGTTTGAGGGGATGAGGATTGATGATTGGCATGAGTGAATGAAAAGAGTTAAGTGTGTTGATGTTTCTGGGTTTCTAAAAATTTGGGGAAGAAGACTTTACGGCCATTTTTTAAACTTTAGGGATTTTATGTAAATTTTGATATAAGTTAAATTTGAAAAACTTTTATTTTCGCCCTCACTAAATGCACATGAGCAACTTAACGATATTTCTCTAACAACATCCATCAAAAGGACTGCAACTGTGAAAATTTAATACTCTTAGGACTCAATTTTGACAAAAAAAAAATTTGTTAAGGGACTAATATTGAGACTGACCCAAAGTCAAGGACCAATGATGCGATTTGCCCATAAATCTATCAAAAGGTGTGTCCCTCTTACCACATCACCAACTTATAAATGTTTTCTTTATAAGCATATTCTTCACGATATACATAAACTTATAAAAACTTTATAGCTTGGACCCAAAAATAAATATTTTATTCTTTCTCAATATATATTTATCCATTTTATCAACCAAAAAAAGAAAGAAAGGAAATATCTACCCAACATTTATCAACCGGTTCAAAAACATCAACCTTTCAAAAAATTTCAACTTCAACTTTTCACACATTCAAGTTTCTGCCCTCAGAGTTTAAGCACTATTTGGGGCTTCGGAAGTTTTTGCAATGCCCAATTTTTGCTTTGGAAGCATTACGATGCCCAATATTTGTATTGCGATGCCTAAATTTGAGTAGGGAATTTTGCATTCCGATGCCCAAATTTGGACAGACTTTAATTGTGCATTGTGATGCCCAAATTTGGGTAGGAGCTTTTTGCATTGCGATGCCCAAATTTCAACAGACTTCAATTGTGCATTATGATGCCCAATTTTTGCATTGCGATGCCCAATTTTGGGCGAGGAATTTTGCATTGCAATGCCCAATTTCGAGAGAGCATTTTTGCATTGCAATGCCCAATTTTTGCATTGCGATGCCCAAATTAGGGCAGGGGCTTTGTTCGCGCGCCTTTTCTTCATTAATGGTATCTTCATCATTCCCCCCCTCCCCCAAAGTGTACTTTAGCGACTTAAAATAAATATAAGGGAACTAGGCGGTTGAAAATTTCACAAAAGGGACCAACCCGACTATCACCCTTTAAAATATGTACTTCATTAACCCCCTGCTTCCGTATTCTTTGGGATTTATCTCAAGGGTAAGGAGTATAATTTTCTTATGACTCCTTTGATTTTGAGATCAAAGAAGTTTCTTTTAATTGCTCGGACTGCTAAGGATTCAATGTTTTCATTTTTGACAAGCAAGACATCAGAGGTACCGTTACTCGAAGCTTTCGCTTTTGGCCGTTCAGATGTATTATGATAAATCGACGGGTAGCTGGACCGTGTAGGTTCCTCTCACTCGACTTGCAAAAGCGTAGTTACCTAGTATTTGACTCGGTTTTTTGGGCATGACCCAACCACGCTCTATTTTCGAGTAGAACTACCTAGTAATTACTAGGATTTAAGCTCATCGGCGAGATGCTCGAACGAGAGGACAAACTATTCAAATCACGAGATACTCGAGCGGGAAGATAGTATAAAGCTCAACCGAGAGATGCTCGAGCGGGAAGATAATATAAAACTCAACCATGAAATCGTCTAACATGAGGATAATTTACTCAACTGCGAGATGTTCAAGCGGGAGGATAATGTAAAGCTCAATTACGAGATGCTCGAGCAGAGAGTAATAAACTCAACCGCGAGATCCTTGAATGGGAGGGAGGGTAATATACTTGACCGTGAAATGCTAGAGCGGGAGGATAATGTACTCGATCGCGACATGCTCGAGCGGGAGGATAATGTAAAGCTCAACCACGAGATGCTCGAGCATGAGGGTAATCAACTCAATCGCTAGATGTTGGAGTGAGGGGATAATCTACTCAACCGTAAGATGCTCGATCGAGCAGTATAGTAATCTACTCAACCGCGAGATGCCCGAGCGGGAGGATAATCTACTCAACCTTAAGGTGCTTGAGTAGGAGAGTAATTTACTCAACCTCGAGATGCTCGAGTGGGAGGGTAATTTACCTCAATGTAATGAGGGTCTTCAAGAAAGCAAACAACCTCAACGTAGTGAGAGTCTTCAAGAAGCCGAGCAAGCTCAATGTGGTGAGGGTCTTCAAGAAAGGCACTAACCTCAACGTGGTAAAGGTCTTTAAGAAGCCGAGTAACCTCACCATGGTGAGGGTCTTCAAAAAATCCCAGTAACCTCAACATGGTGAGGATCTTCAAGAAAACCAGCAACCTCAACGTGATGAGGGTCTTCAAGAAGTCGAACAACCTCAACGTAGTGAGGGTCTTCAACTAGCGAGAGGATAATATGAAGCTCAACCACGAGATGCGCGAGTAGGGAGTGTAACCGCAAAAAGGCGCATAATCTACTCGATCACAAGTGAACTCGAGCGGGAGGATAATATAGAGCTCAATCGCAAGTAATCCTTGAGCGGGGAGCATAATCGCAGGAAGGCGTGTAATTTACTCAATCGCGAAAAAACTCGAGCATGAGGATAATATTGAGCTCAGCCACGAGATATGCTCGAGCAGGGAGCGTAGTCTAGTCAACCGTGAGACCTCGAGCAGGAGGATAATCTACTTTACCGTAAGATATGTTTGAGCAAGAGGATAATATAAAGCTCATCCGCGAGATATGCTTAAGCGAGAGGGTAATCAACTAACCACGAGACATGCTTGAGCGAGGATCATATTCTATTCAACCGCGAGATGCTCGAGCAAGAGGATAATCTACTGAACTACGAGATATGCTCGAGCGGGAGGATAATATGAAACTCGGTCGCGAGATATGCTCGAGGGGGACGGTAATCTACTCAATCATGAGATGTTCGAGCGGGAGGATAATCTACTCAATCACGAGACATGCTCGAGCAGGGAACATAGTCTAATCAACCACGAGATGCTCGAGCGAGAGGATAATCAACTCAACTGCGAGATATGCTCGAGCGGGGAACGTAGTTACCTAGTATTTACTAGGATTTTTTAGGCAAGGCCACCACTACTTGTCTAGTAGGCATCCAAATAATGGTTAAGTGGGCATGGCCCTGCCCACTTGCGAAGAGGTATGACTGCTTAACAATTACTAAGTAGGCAAGGCCATGTCTGTCTGCACATCGACTAAAACTGTCAGCCATTTTTTAGGTATTGAGCAACGACTAACTAGGCATGGCCCTGCCTAGTCGTATGGCGACCGGGACTGTTAACAACTACTAGATATTTTGCGGGCAAGGCCTCTTTATTTCTATATGCAAAGGCAGCCAAATAACAATTAAACTAGGCATGGTCCTGCCTGCTCGTAAGAAAGTCAGGAGCCGTACATAGCATTTCATAATTTGCTTTCATGTTGATATGTCTGGCCCAAAGTCGTTCACGAGCAAAGCACATGCAAAGTCGGTCAATTCTCATTCATTTACACAATTTATCACGCTGTGCAATATTCATTTACATGGAGTAGTTATAAAGCAGGAAAACTTGACTGGAAAATACTCCATTTTTGGTACAATTACTAATTGGGTAAATTCCCTAAATGGTTCCTTTACTTTTTGTCATTTTTGCGATTGGTCCCGGTACTGAAATTCGAAAAAATCAAATCCTTGTACTAGGCCATTAAACGCAATTGGTCATTCCGTCCAATTTCATCAATTTTTTGCCATTAAATATGTACACGTGCCTCTCACGTGTTTTTACCCAAGGGTAAAATAGACAATTACCTTAAAATAGTACATGGACTATTTGTGAAGGCGCCAAAATTTAGCGCCAATTTTCGACATAACCCTTGGTCGTCTTTCCCTTTTCCAATATAATAAATAGGCCTTCATTTCTTGATCATAATAAAGGATCTAATGGATATTTACTGTGACTGTAGAAGAAATGCAATGTTGCTAACTTCTTGGAGTGATTTAAACCCTGGCCGAAGGTTTTGGAGCTGTGCCAATCGTATGGTGAGTAACTGATCTGGTAATTACATTTCTTAATTACTTCATCTATATGTACACGTGCTTCTCACGTGTTTTTACCCAAGGGTAAAATAGACAATTACCTTAAAATAGTACATGGACTATTTGTGAAAGCGCCAAAATTTAGCGCCAATTTTCAGCAAAACCCTTGGTCGTCCTTCCCTTTTCCAATATAATAAATAGGCATTCATTTCTTGATCATAATGAAAGATCTAAGGGATATTTACTATGAGAAGAAAGGCAGTGTTGCTAACTTCTTGGACTGATTTAAACCCTGGCCGAAGGTTTTGGAGTTGTGCCAATCGTATAGTGAGTAACTGATTTGGTAATTAAGTTTCTTAATTCCTTCATCTATATTTATTTGGTTTTTTTTCGGCAGTATCCATGTGGGTTCTTCCTTTGGTTCGATCCACCGATGTGTCCTCGATCTGTCCAAATTATTCATGGGTTACTTCAAAGGATATGGGAATATAAAGCCCTAAGAGCTAATGAAGGAGTACATAGAAGATATGGAAGTAATTGCAAGGTTTCGTGGTTTTTGCTTGTGATAGCTTGTTTGATTCTTGCTTGGGTGGTTCTCTTTGGGAAATTTGATGAAGAAAGAAGTGGGCATGGTTCAACTTACCCATCAATTAGTGGTTGATAGGTTGCATCTGTGAAAATAAAAAAACACAAAACCTCAATTTTTTCTTTTGATGAGGTTGTATGTATTCATGCAATTAATGGTTCATAGGTTGTACGGTTGAATTTGATCAACAATACTTCTTGTCCTCTGTTATTCTAATTGTTTTTCCTCATTTTGTTATTCTCTGTTATTCTAATTGTTTTCCCCCATTTTGCTATCCTTTGTTATTGTAATTCTTGGGCTCATGTCCTTTGTTGTTGTTATTCTTGTCCTCTATTATTGTAATTCTTTTTTCTGCCTCATCCATGGTTGAAACAACAAACTATGAATTAACAAACTCAACATTACAAATTATAAGTGTTAATTACCAATGTTTCACAAAAGGGAGGCATAATCTAACTTAAACATTCAAATTGTTAATTCACAAACTGTATAACCACAATTTGATCAAACTGTTAATTACCATTCCAACACAAAAAGGGAGCTAATTAATTAACTTAAACTCAGCTATTGTTAATGAATAAACTGTATAACCACAATTTGGTCAAACTGTTAATTATCATTCCAACACAAAAAGGGAGCTAATTAGTTTAAACGTTCAAACTGCATTACATTCAAAACCATAATTGGTAATTTTGCTTACCATAATCATTCCATCATAACCAAGCTACTTAATCATTTTGTTTAACTCTTGTATAGGCATAGAATCAACATGATAACATTCAAAATAATCAACTTTACCCCCAATATAAACCCTAAATATAATCAAATTCTCCACCATGGTGTAACTCAATGGTAAACCATCATGAACCTTTGTTTGGAGTAAACACACAAAAAAAAAAAGAACAAAAACAATAAAATAGCGAGTTACACATATATGCAGACATATGGGCCACATATGTCTTATCTTTTTCACACACCAAATGTATAAAGTAAACAAAACAGAGAAAGAAAGTTGGAAATCGCAAGATTCCATACTCAGTCAAGCAAAAATAAACAACTATATATATTTCATAAACCAATAAAGACATTTTAATAGAAACTAAGAAATAGAGAAGAAACAAAGCAAATTAAACACACTTCTGCCAAAAACTTTTATTTTGAAGTGACAATGACTCTACTTTTAACTCTAACTAAGGCAAAAAAAACTTGAATTACAACACAAACCCAAACAAGAAATTATATTTACTATATATATATATATATATATATATATATATATATATATATATATATATATATATATATATATATATATATATATATATATATATATATATCATTAACATCCATTGTCGTTCCTCTTTTTCTCTGCATCCATGTCATTTTGAACTTCAACTTCGATGACGAACTAAAATAAAACCCTAACCCTAATTATTGTGTACACCGAGTGTTTGAGATGATGAACTGAGACCTTAATGATTGCTAAAAGCTCTCGGACATCGTTTTAGAATGAATAATCAGGAAAGGGGCCGGAAAATTGACCCTTTTGTTATGTACGCTTGCATAAAAGGTCCATCTACTTTCTCCATTCCAATAATGTTTTTACCCTTTCAAAATTCATGTGCGAGACATGTGTTCAAACTTAACGGTTAAAAAATGATGAAATTTAATGAAGGGACCAATTCCTCCAAATAAGTGGTACATGGACCATTTAGGTTGAAAAATGACCAATCACAAAAATGACAAAAAATACAGGGACCATTTGGGGAATTTGCCTTACTAATTCCATGAAGATCCTAAGGTTCGAAACCGAGCAATATAGGAGCAATTCTTAACAATTGCTCTAATGCATTCGGCAGAAACTTTCTAGCAAAGAGCACACAAATTGGACGAGACATTCCCACTAGAATTAGAATCACATTCTGATGACCCGAATCGGACCCAATTCAAGAACTCATCCGTAATGGCATTCCACCCAAACTTTCCCGGATGCGGGCCGCCCCTTGACCAATCGACCCAAGTAATGCTCCTGTTTGAGCTCATTTCCGGGTATAGAATGTTCACCAATGTTGGCAAATAGTGCTCATCATTATAACATGGTGGGTGACAAAATTCTTGAAAAACACGGTAATATTTACTATCGGAGATAATTTGAAGGGCGAGATCACGGTGTACTTCAAACCATTGGGACCCTTTTCGCCAATCTTCAATAGTGATTACGGGCCACATTTGGCGGTTGTATCGTCCACGGCCCAGTTTCCTCGGGTCATCAAATGACCCTAGAAAGCTTAAGTTTGAGTTCATGAGGTAATTGTAAGTTGTGGTGAAGTTGAAAAGTGGAATACAGGAGTCAGAGAGTAAAACAAATCTTTGATTAGAGAAATCGAGAAGAGCGTTTGCTAATAGTCGTCTCTCTGCATCGATCATCGACATAGTTCCCCACAACACCGGCTGCAAAATATGAACATATATATGGAAATTAAACAAGTTACATATGCACAAACTAGAATGGTTAAGATCGATAATATGCACACACACGTAATCACAAGAGGCATGAAAATGTGGTTAAAAAGGTTAACAATTAAGGCTAAAACTTAGGAAAGTATTTTCTGTAACATGGATCCCCTTAACCCAACCTGCCATGTGTTAAGTGGATTGAGCTGTAAAAGAATGAACTCCGTCTATAATTAATAGATTAGGATCCGTAACACAATCTCACCTACAATTAATTACCTGGCTAGGAATTCTTCTTCCATGGAAGACGGAATCTTGAGGGACTAAAGACTCATTAAAAGAAGGATGAGGATGCACATAGATGGTGTAAAGACCTTGATGAGCTTTAAAGAACAATTCCCACAAAGGAGCAAGAGGCAATGGACCTGGTGTCAAGAACATGAAAGCCACCTTAGGGACATGCTTGTAAGGAAACCCTTGAATTCTTGGAACCATAGATGCCCTCCAAAGTAGTTCCTCATCGCTCATATTATGAGTGAGTGATATTTGTTCTTTCAATGAAAGAGTATAATTAGATGTTCCATTAATACTCGACGACAGTATCAGTATTGTCTGAGGTGGTGGTCGTGACAGTGGAGGTTGTGGTGGAAGAGAGGGTGGTGGTGATATTGAAGGTGAATAAACAGTATATATTGGGAGGTGTGTATTATGGTGTAGTAGAAGCCTTTTGAGATTTGTACTAGAAATGATCACACCAATTGACAAACCAATTATGAAGAAAAACAAGTGAAAGACATTCCACTTATTGGGTGGCAATTTTGGTTGACTGTCATCACCCATATTTGGTCGCATTAATTCATTGGGAGTTAGGGGTGAGGAATTATTTAAGGGACTGTATAAATTGGTAAAACAACCCAAAAGTGTTGAAAATTTTAGTTGGATTGGATCGAAAGTTAAGGGTTTGCATGTGTTCCTACTTTCGTAATTCGTACACAAAAGATTAATACACACCTTACACATGCATGACAAACGACAATGTCTTTTTCTTTTAACGTTAATTTTGGCACAATATTTTATAATGCTTATTGGCGTAATCCAAGTTTTTTCCTAACTCTAATGACTTGTCTTTTTGGCGTAATCGCCAATGCAACTAGTAAATTAAGGCATAGTTACCATTTTTTTTTTTGATAATTTACATCAAAAAGATCAAGCACATTGACTACAAATTTAAATTTTTTATGTTTGTAATTTTATCATTAAATATGAATGTCTATCATAATTGTAAAATGAAAAAAATATTTTTAATCAACTATTTGATCTTTTATATGTGACATATCCTCTCTTCCCATCTCACTAAAGTGAAATTTGAATTTTTTAAAAAATTAAAATGATTGATTCGGCACAATGTATTCATATCTTCAACTAAAATGTCAAAAACTCGAGAATCTTATTTAGAATGCGATAAAAATGGTTGACATATCATCTATAAACCCCCTCCCCCACAACTGCATTGAAAAAGTTTTATTTTTCAAAGAATTATGTAAACCATAAGTGAGACTCAATTTTTTTCACAATCACATCAGCATTGTTGAGGCTCTAAAGCTTTTGGTTATTTAATAATTATATCCGTAAATAACTCAAGGTAATATATATATATATATATATATATATATATATATATATTCTTGGTCTTTCTTAATTGGGTGTTATGTCAATTAGTATTTAGTACTCCACTGTTTTTAAATACAAATGCCCCTTATTGACTTTTCACAAGACAGTTTGACTATTTTTCTAATAGATATTTAACATATTTTTACTTTATTATTAATAATAAAGTTATAATCATTTGAAAGTACACAAAAAAAATACTACAAATCACGTGGTTTATGATTTCAAAAAAAAATTGTCAAAATTCTATTTAAGAAAATCAAATCAATTTTAAAAAGGATGGAGTGCATTATCTTACTAAAATTTGCGAAGAATTGAATGGAATGTCAACCAGTGGGAAGTGGGAACACCAAAAATGCTGCTTAAATCTAGGGAAATTACTTATTTTCACACTCCATCAATTTTCTTTGACTTTGATTATTTTTTTATTAGTGCTAAATAGCTCAAAATGATCCCCAAAAAAAAATTTAATGATCCATAAACCATTCGACAAAGACATATTTATCTGTGACATATTTTGGCTTAAATTGATTGAAAAATGATACTTTAGGTTAAGCACTTCATTATTGTTTTGAATATTACAATAATGTTCCCATTAAGCCTGATCAAATCAATCCATTAAGAATTTATGATTTATTGTTTTTATTAACTTTACGTAGTACAGTACTAGATAGAAAGTTTATACTCCTTTTGTCACACACAAAAAAAAAAAAAAGGGATCATTTGACAAGTTAAATTTTTTAAGATTATAGTATTACATGTTTATATCCTCAAAATACTAAATTTATAATTTTTAACTATTTTTTGAGACAAACTAAAGAAAAAATATATTTTATTATTATTATAATTATTACTACTACTACTACTACTATTGTTGTTGTTGTTATTAATGTTATTTTTATTTATTTTTTTTTTAGGGGGGGGGGGAGGGAGGGGAAAGGATACTAGGGAGAGTAGTATATTTAGTCCTCCCTCCGTTTCTAAATAATATTCATCTTTGACTCGACATATCGTTTTAAAAATGTAATTGATCGTATTATAAATATTGAGATAATGTGTGATTTCTTTTAATTTCCTTATCGATATGAGCATAATTAAAGTAGATAGAAAAATAATGGTAAAATGGTAGAATATTTGTTCTAAAAATAATTTTTTTGAAATAAATTAATTATTTTGGAACCAAAAAAAAATGATGTCAGTTATTTAAGAAGTAAGGAAGGGAGTAAATAGTTGGTCAGTTTGTTGATTTCAAGAATCAAGATACTTGTTTAATAAGGCGTTGGCTACTGCGACCCAACCCAAATATGACCAACCCCAGCTTCAGACTTGAAACTTAACCTTACTTTACGATTCAAACCGAAACCGTCACATTTAAGGAAGCAAATTACGGTTGTACATGGAAGAGCTAGGAGACATTAATTAGTATTACATAACTATACCTCCACCAAAATATCAACTCTCTCCATTTTTAAATAAGTTGTCCTCTTTTTTTTTTTTTTTTTTGGACCATTGGTTACTTGAATATAAGCAAAATCACCATATTAAACTCCCTTTTTTTTTTTTTTTATTCACAACTTTCAAGTCCTAAAAGTTTTGTACCAAAAATACCCCTTGTTAATTTCTTTTTGTTTTTCAAGATGGGTGCACATTCCCAATACACAAAAGAGCCACTAATAAAATGAGCTATAATGAATTGATGACAATGAGTTAAAATTGCATTAATTATCATCGGTCACTTGATGAGTGGGATTCTTAAATATATTTTAGTAAGTATACTTTTATTGCCTTAGTCTTCTTATAAAATCAAGACAATTTACTCTTTCTACTTGTTTAGGCAAACAACTTAACTTACTTTTTAATCTTTGTGAAATCGGTTGTCTCACGGTTTTTGTTTGCTATATATAGGTCCATTAGAGTATTACATAACTATACCTCCACCAAAATAACAACTCTCTCCGTTTTTAAATAATTTGTCCTCCTTTTTTTTTTGGTTAGTCGCACCATTGGTCACTTGACTTTAGATTATTCTTAGCATTAGTCCCTTAATTTTTTTTTATTAAAATTAAGTTCTAAAAGTTTCAAATTTTTACAGCCTCGATCCTTTTGTTGGATGTCGTTAGAAAAATATCGTTAAATTGCATATGTAAGGGCTAAAATAAAAATTTTCAAACCTAAATTATATCACAATTTTCAATTGAGTTCCCTGGATTTGAAAAAGGACAACAAGACCTTTTCCCCCAAATTCATTTACATCTCATTGAAATCAAACAAATTAGCAAACCAAACCAAACAAATTTGCCTCGTTTGACCACCGCTTATCATAATTCTTTCGGCTCCAAATTCTCCAATAAAACACCGAAACTATCGCCCAAGGCTTTCAGTTCATCTCTATCACTAACCCCAACTGTAACACCTTCACTCACTACAACAGCTCCTTCCAGCTCGCTTACTCCGACAACCCAGTCGGATTCGTCTTCATTCCATCCAGTAGTGGGTCAAAACCCCGTTTTGCGTTTCTACTAAGAACCTCGTTTGGTTCGATTTGACAAGAATTGAACTTGAGAGCAGGGAGCTCAGGTTTGACGATGAATTGACACGCGTGCTTGCATAGTAGTCATTGGTTGTCAGGGAATGAAGATTTGGAAATGGAGGATGGTGATTTATCAAATATTGACCCATTAAAGGTTTTTGAAATCCACCATTTTCAATAGTGACTTCGTTGAGCTTGTAGAAATTTTACCTGATTTCATAATGCTTTCTTTGATTCATGAATTCGGGGAGGAAGTATAGAAACGAACCCACGTTTGAATTTTTTAATTGCCATGAAAAGTAGGATGAAACAAAGTTGTAGAAGGCAAAACAAGTGAGATATTTTAGTTTTGCTTATAATTTTCAAGTGTTGTTTGTGTGTGTGAGTTTGGTTGTGTTGGATGATGGGCAATAATACTCGGGAACAACCGAAGTATTTCCAATAACGAATCTATCATAATTCACGAAGCTACCAAACGGTTATGTATCGGTGCTTTTGAGTGCTATGCCGAAAAAGAAAATGGAAGAAATGAAAATGAAAATTTAACAATTTGATTATAGTATCCATTCAAATTATACTCATGTGGCAATGACCGAAGGGATTGAACTTGTCAATCGAGTCATAACCTTTCAAGTACCATCAATATCTATTCGAACACCCTTTACTTATAGAAGTACATCTTGGATCTGTCGATTATGTTATAGCTGGAGTTCGACTCAAGGCGACCAGGTTGAATTAGGGGAAGATGTAGGTATTATTGCATGGCAATCTATTAGGGAGCCGGACACTCAATTAACATTAAGAACTTTTCATACCGATGGAGTATTCACATGAGGTACTGCAGAACATGTGTGAGCCTCTTCTAATGGAAAAATCAAATTCAATGAGGGTTTGGTTCATCCGACACAGACACGTCATGGACATCCTACTTTTTTATGTTCGAGAGACGTGGATGTAACTATTGAGAGTGAAGATTTTAGACACAATGTAAGTATTCCACCCAAAAGTTTTCTTTTAGTTCAAAACAATCAATATGTAGAATCAGAGCAAGTGATTGTTGAGATTCGAGCGAGAACATCCACTTTGAGTTTTAAAGAGAACATTTGAAAACATATTTATTATGATTTAGAAGGCGAAATGCACTGGGATACCAATGTGTATCATGCACCTGAATTTACAACTACCTAAATAAAGGAGGCTGTGGGGGAAGGTTCAGTGGCAACAGTGGGTCAAACATTACGTGATTTGATTGCAATTTTGGGGAAGAAGGCTTATTATTATTTTTCAAATTTTACGGACTCGATTGAAATTTTTAATATAAGTTATGTTGGAGAAAATTTCATTTTAGCTCATACTAAATGATGGACAACTTAACGGTATTTCCTTAACGGCATTCATCAAAAGGACTACGATTGTAAAAATTTCATACTCTTAGGACCCATTTTTCACAAAAAATTCTTAAGGGACTAAGGGTGAGAATGACCCAAAGTCAAGGGACTAATGGTGCAATTGACCCTTCTTTTTTTGTCTATTCTAAAATACTTCATATGATCCACCCAAAGAGTCACCATTTGAAAAGTTTAATAATTAAGAAATATATTAATGTAATTGAAGTTGGTCATAATTACAAAAATACATTATAACAATCAATATGCTTACAACACAAGGGGATGGTAAAAATGAAAGATTATGAAAGTTGTAAGCATAATTTTTTAAAAGTGGACTCTTTATGTGAAACATCTCAAAATAGTATAGTGAACTATTTGCCTGGAACGGATGGAGTGATTGTCATCTTTTAAAACTTTTCTTTTCACGAAAACAATTTTATCACTTTACATTTACTTTTTCTACCTACTTTAATTATGGTCATATGCACAAGGGCATTAAAAGAAACACACATTACACTAATATTTATAGTACATTCATTTTTTTTCTTAAACGATGTGTTGGGTCCAGCGAACGATTATTTAAGAGTGGAGGGAGTAGTTTTTTTCTTGTCAGAATTCACAAAATAAGAAAATGAATGTACAATTATATGACATGTATTAATCTTGATTCTAACAAATTTAGGGTTAGATACATATTTAGCAGATTCTAATTACAATCAAAAAGTATCTAAAAAGAACGAGAGTAGCTAGGATTCTCAAAGATTTAATGTATGTACACAATTAATTCACAATTTATAGACTTAATAATATACGAAATTAAACACCAAAGTTTACAAACAATCTACAAGCTTATACTTGTAAGATCTAGCCTCATGGCTAAAAAGATTTCACTAAAAAGATGAATCGTACAAAAAAACAATGTGAAATCAAAAAACACTCTCACAAGACAACAACAAGCAAAACATCACATAAAAACATATTAAGAAAAGTGAAGAGAAGGCTTCCAATGTTGCTTCCAAGCTTTTTCAATTTGTCGATCTCAATTTTCACAAAATAAGAAAATTTTCTGAATGCTCTACATAATTACAAGCTCGCATAAATATGCGCCCTCAATATATATACAACAAACCTATAAACACACGGAAGAGAGATACAATTCTACAAGGAAAGGGATCTTATTCAAGGAAAAAAATCAACACATTTCCAAATCTTGCAAGATTATCTTACAAAATGATCAAAGTCAAGATTCTTGGAATAACTAGATACTTGCCAAGATTTAGTTACCTAATAATATACCGAAATCTTTGGAAAGATTTTTCTACCAAAAATAATGTAGCCAAAATCTAGAAAAAGATTATGCTACCAAAAATAACTAAACTAAATCTAATAAAATATACTAAGTCCTAAATTAACACAAACTTAACAAAATCTTCTTTGACAAGAAAGGTGAAAACTTTCATGCCACCTGTGTTTCTTAATTTTTAGTGTTTAAATTTCTATTAGTACGTATTTCTTATTGGTTGAACATAGAGTTTTATGAGCCCCATACGATAAACCGATAAGACCCTCCGTTTTTCTTTAATTAGACGGTTAGAATGCAGAGATGATCTAATTAGCATTTGGTTTAGTTTTGTAAACTACGGTTAGACATCCGAATTATGTATAGGGTTCATTCTCCTTGGTCATTTAGGGGGTGTTCTTTGTGTCATTTAGGGTGTATTTGGTGTGGAAGTTTAACGTTGATTTTTGTGTTTTAGGTTTTCGTTTTGTAATACTGAAAAAACAAAAAACAAAAAAAGAAAGATGAGATGTTTTAGTGGCTTTTAGGCTTAATTCTCAATTTATCATCTCTAAATCCAACGACATTCCCATCAGATTTGTCATTCATCTCCACGTCTCTTTCCATATTCTCATCATACTCTTTGAAGGGACCTGACCTAATACCTCATACGTGGAGGGACACGTGGACGCCATCGTAGCCACTATGGTCACACTCCCAAGCTACAGACAAAACAATAAGTCGACCTCACTGCATAATAGACGACCATGATGAATAATGGTCGAGGACCAAACATACTCGGCATAACAACCGAAGATCGATGATGCTCAATAGACCAACCAAAGATCGGTAATGCTTGGCTTACTCACCGAAGATCACCAATGCCCGACATGACGAATGGGGAACAACCATGCTTGGCACCCAGCCTGGAACAAAGCTAGACATGTGGTGTTATTTCATTAGAAAGACGTGGGCTCGTTCTGTGTCAACCGCAATCCTTTTTACTAACCCAAACAAAATATATATAGAGCCAATGGACGATGTCTAGCTAGCTGACCAACAATAGATTGGTCTTTATGATTGTTCTCCATTCTTGGCTTGATCCCCAAGCCAAGACTTATAAGTAAGGCCTTCTAGCCCAAAAAATAGGCTACGCTTTAACTCACGCCTGCAAGCACACACGCACTCCCAAGGCTTGATATATTTGGCACCAGAAGCTTGAGGGCACACCTGAGTTCTGGTTCATACCTTAAGATTAATACCGATTCTCATATCGGAAGGTTTTAGATGGGAACACCCCCAGCGCCCTAACGGTGCTTTCCCTTTCAGGTTTCCACCACAGCAAAGAGATCCCCAAACTTTTTGGAGATTCTTAGAATTCCAAAGTTGTACTAAGAAGAAACCAAGCCCAGATATCTTATTTGTCACCTACACATCAGCTCAAATCCCCTACGTGGATTTCCAACATGGCCACGCCTTTTTGTGGCGTGATCACTCTTCAAGTTCATTCTCCTATTCAACACCGTTTGAATCTTTGTCATCCATTATTTGTAATGAATTCCACTTATTTGTGTTTGAGGCGATATCATAAATTGAATCCATGTTTCCCATCTCATACCAAATTGCATGGTCATTATCTTCAAATTCATTTCTTGCTTCTCCAATGCTACGACCGTTGTAATCATCTTCTATTTCCATCTCCATTTTCTTCTCACCAACCCATCACTCATTTTCATAATTTCTTGGGGGAGCTGCTAATTAACATTATTCAATGTTGTCCCAACCACAACCTTCTCTATTCTCTTCCTCCTAACTATTCATTGGCCTCTTCCATGTTTTTGAGAAAGAGAAAGAAAGAAAGAAAAGGCAAATCACAAGTTTGTTCTTGGTGTGAGATTTTTGGGTTAGGGTTTTGTGGAGAGATAGAAAGAGGCCGAGCAAAAAAAAAAAAAAAAGTACAACACAGAAAATAATTTTATCTAGGAGGCTTAGAGCATCTCCATTGTGGGAATTCTTCCCACAAATTCTTAACTGGGTCCCACTGCCACTTACACATTTTTCTCTTTTTCTCTACTTAAGAATTCATCTTCTCATTGTATACGATTCTTAACATATTCTTAACTAGGTCTCACTGTCACCTCATTAACTTTACATTTCATTCTTATTTTTATACTTCTCAACAAATAAATTTATTTCACGTTATTTAATATATTTCATATTTAAATATTTCGTATAAATAATTAGTTTATAAATTAAGACAAAAATTAATTTAAAAATAATAAATTACATTATTATTTTTAAATTTTATAATTTATAATTTAGTTAATAAATTATCTATAAAACACATATTATACAGAACTCGTACAATAACATAAATAGAAAATTACATAAAAACGTTAAATACATAAAATGATAAATTTACATAAAACATAAACACTTAAGTAGAGAAAATTTGAGATTTTGAGATTTTTTAAAAAAATTTTGATTTATTTTTTGGTTCTCAAACGGTTACTTTTTTGACTTTTGATTAAATTTTAAAAAAAATCATTTTTTTTTTGAAGTGTGCCAGACACAGGGACCCACCAGGCACGACTCGAACGCACCTTCCCAACGCGTGTGGTACACGCGCCCCACCAGCAAGCGCCGTGCACCACACTCTCCTCTCTCGCGGCTGTGATTCTTCTTTGGACAAAAAATTCTTAACAAAGAAACTTTTTTTTTCTCTCTTCAAAAGAATTGCCCAAGAATCAAACAATGGGGGAATTAATGGGATTCTTCACCAAAGAATTGGTGAAGAATGCAACGTTGGAGCTGCTCTTAAGTCGACATGCACATTTTGTGCCACTAATAATGGGCATTTTAGTTTTTTTGAAAATTTTTGTACAACAAAACTAATGGTATTAATTTTATGGACTAAATCGATCATTTTGATAAAGTGTAGCTATTAAAGTGTGGAAAAAAAATTGTAATGCGATTTTTCGACTTTTCGTAATAGTAAGATGACCAAATTAAAAATTAAGTCGTCACACTATTTTTTTTTAATATCTATTTTACTTTTTCAATATTTGATCTATATTATAAAAGAGTTCGGTGTATAACTGATAGCTCTGATCGAATTGTGTCAAATATAAACGACGGTTCAGATTAATCCGTAAGTATGTGAGTTTTATATGAACCTCATTTATGCGTTTTATTTGAAGGCAAAAACTTGTGTAGGACGGTCTTTCGGATCCTAGATCCGTAAGACGGAGCCCCATTTATAAATTCGTGGATTAATAACAAAACCTGTTAAAATAAATCACAAAAGTTTGTTTGATGAGTTGGTAAAGTGCAGACTCTTAAAGGTTTAAAGTGTGCTGGTCTAGTGTTTGACTCCCTCCAGCAACGAATTTTTTTTAATGCTCATTTCCTCTATTTGTTTGGTGCCCCTCCATTTTCAATGTTTGTTAGCTCCGTTAGCATCAATTGCCTTGAGATACTTGACAGATCCTAACGGACTTTGACGAAATGCTAAATGACACATTTAAAACCAAACGTGACACATTAAAAACACAAAAAGTAACACATTTTAATGTTAAAAGTGACACTATAAATGAAAATTTATTATATTTTTTATTAAAATACAAAGTAACACTCTTAAAACTAAAAAGTGACACATTTAATACTAAAAAGTGACACTCTTAATACTAAAAAGTGACACATTTAATACTAAAAAGTGACACTCTTAATACTAAAAAGTGACATGATTAATACTAAAAAGTGACACTCTTAATACTAAAAAGTGACACTCTTAATATTAAAAAGTGACACTCTTCCTTAAAGAATTTACCAAACCAAAATAAATCATATCGTGTTTCAAGTTCATCTACTACATGCTTAGATCATGCTCGCTCTGTTATGAAGGGAAGGTGAAAAAAAATTAAGGGAAGTATTGAAAAGGGTAAGAAAAAGACTACTGATTTTTCTGATTCCAATCAAGCCAAGGAATTTGGTTCCAAAACTCTTAATACTCGGTTATTTTAGACATATTTTCAGTAAATTTTGTAAGTTTAAGTAAGAAACATATACTTACCTTGAAAAAGTTATGGTTTTGTGTTTTTAACGATTGACGCTTGAGATTATATATTTTTCTATGAATGAGAAGATATATTTAAGTAGTGTTCAATTGATTATTGCTGTTAAAATCACTAGCTCAAAAGTGACACACTTTAGTCCTAAAAGTAACACACTCCAACCCTAAAAGTGACACTCTTATTGATACAAATTGTATGATTATAAAAATAGGTTGTTTTACCATAAGTGACACACCTAATGCCTAAAAGTGACACAATTAATACATAAAAGTGACATACTAAACGTGACACTTATGAATAAAAATTTAAAGATGAAAAGTGATTTTTTTTGCCAAAAGTGATACACGTAAAACTTAAAAGTGACACATTCTATGTTTAAAAGTGACACTCTGATTTAAAGAAACTAAGTAAAACTTAATCAGACCTAAGACAACAATTATCCAAAAGTGACACACTTTTGTTCCCAAAGCGACACACGCCAACCTAAAAGTAACACTCTTATTGATCGTAAATGTAAACAATGTCAAAATGACACAACTCGGTAACAAAACTTAAAAACAATCCTAGAGGATTCGAATCTTTGACCATGTAAATTTCAACAACTTATGAGATTTGATGTGAACCATCTCACCAAATTCGTTTTTATGAATTTTTATAACGTATTATTAATTTATTATGACCTAAAAATTTATAATTCTCAATAAGAAAAATTAAAACCAAATTACGTAGCTAAGGGGTGTCGAGCAGCACGTTCGTCCATCTTACCAAACAAATGATTATGCTTTTTAATAACATATTTAGTTATTAACCCGCGAATTCTTAAATAGGGCCCATCTTACAGGACACCACCTCTTATTTGAATTACCCCCTCCATCCGAGTTTTATTTGAATTACCCCTTAATTATAGATTTTGTTTATACCAAACATCAATTAAACCGATCCCATAACCACCGTGCGTATAGCTCGGGCACCGATACTGTTAACAATTAGAAAAAGACTCGCAGGTAAAAAAAAATTGCGAGGGCGCAGAGAAGGAGAGAGAGAATGGGAATGGAAGTGGAGGAGGAAGAGGAAGACGAGAGGAGAGAAGCAGCAATAGCATCGACTCCATGTCTGCAGCCTAATTTTAAACCTGCTGGTGTCTCCAAAGCTCAGCTCGCCAAATTTCAGGTTAGCCCCTTCCCCAATTTGGTTAATTTCTTTCTCCAATTTTTTTCAGCGTGTTAATGAAACTCGTGAATTATTGTAATGTTATTATTAATCATTTTGTGTTTGGATTATTTGAAAAATACAATTCTCTCCGTGCCTAGATAAGTCTCCAGTTTTGACTTTTTGATTTTTTTCAAATGAAAATTGTAGTGTATTTGTTTTTGTTTTGTGTGTGTGTGTACATTCTGAAGTGATTTCAATGAAGTCGATGAGCGGAATAGAATCACCGCCACGCTGTTTGGAACTTTTTCTTTCATCGTGCGAACTTGTTTAAAATTGCTACTGAAGTAGCCATACAAATTACTGAGTATATTGCTCTCACCATCCCAAGATAATAGTCCTACTTTTCTCTTTGGTAAGTCCAAAAAAAGTCCAATTTCTAAAAGACCATTTTTATAGTGCAATTCAAAGACGTTACAAACAAGTAAAACTACAATTTTAGACAGTTTGATTTATCAAATGGGACCTTTTGATTTTTGGGACAAAGGGAGCTGCTGACAAGGTTGTTTCATATTTCTGATGTAGCTGATCACAAGTGGGTCGGACGATATTCTATTGACTTGTTTTGAGTTGATATATGGGATGATGTGCTATCTGAATTCACTGTTTAGTAAAATGTGCATAATTCTATGCAGTGTTTTGTTTATACGATAAGGTAAACACAAAACTGCAATTAGGCTGTTGGGACTTATTGTTATACATGGAGCTGGGACTTATTTGTCAAATATGGAGCTGATAATCAATCTATCAAAAATAAAACGTGCCCTTCATGAGTTCAAAATCACACTTCTGGAGTTAGTTTTTATTAGCACTTGTAGTTGGGAATTATTATGACATTCATGGCTGTGATTGGGGTCTAATTCAGATAGTAAGGTGAGTAATCTGACATTACTATGGCATTCATGGTAATGGGTAGGTTTTAGATGCGGCTACTAAATTGACTTCTACAACTTTGGAAGTTCATTTGGTATGTATCTTTACAGTCTCACATGATTGGAGGGCGAGTATTTTGAAGTTCTGGAAGAATTGAGGGAGAAAGGCCAAAGCTTATATCTATAAGATGTAACTCTATTTTTTTCCCTTTGAAGTTCAAGTGTTCAACCATCCTTTCGAGATTTGGATAAAAATAATTGTTTTTGTATCTAAGTGTGTTACTTTTCCACTTTTCTTCACTTCAATTTGGACATCAGGGCTTCGTAGAATGATAAAGCATTTATCTTAATTATTTCATGAAAAGTTTCCATGCTTGGGTATAGTTAACCTCAGAATGCCGATGGCCACATTGTTTATCCAGATGCACCTAAAGGAGCACGTATTATCTAAATCACTCAACACTGACTATCAACTTTGCATGATCAGTAAAAACTGGTTTTGTTATTCTATTACCTTTTTTATATCCTTCTTGTCATCCTTACATCTTCGTTCTCGATTTTGTTTTCCGATTTTGACTCTTGCACTAATGTAGGAACTGCATAAGAGACGTTTACAAATAAAAGAAAGATCAAAAACCAAGAAGAAATCCAAAGGTTTGTTTTACCGATATATTTTGACTTGGTTAAGTTTCTGTAGCTTTCTATACTATACGAAACCCTTTCAGGGAGGATTCGCAGGACAAATAAATCTCAAGGGAAGGATCTAGATGAATGTGCATGTGAAAATTCAAGCAGAACAATTGAAGGTTCAAGTGTTCTCATCCCAAGTAGTGGCAATATCGGTGATGTTTCTTCCCAGCAAGAAAATGTAGCAGCAGAAATGGCATCGAAGAAGCGCCAGAAGCTGCACTGGGGGTATCATTTGCATTCTAATCTTTGGTTTTTCCTTATAACTATAATTAAGATCGTTGCTAATATGGCGATAGTGCACCAGACGCACTGGTATTTTTACTTGGCTTTGGTTTATTTTTTCCTTTTCGTTTGGGTTGTTTTAATTGTAGGCTTGACACAAAAGAAAGATGGGAGAGGAAATCCAACATGTAGCAATATCACCAGGCACTGGTTACTGCAATCCAGCTTATGATCTTGGTAGGGCCGCATTGAGGTTGGTGTATTGAGCTTAGAAGGGAAAACGGTACTCGAGTTTGCGTGACATTCACAGGAATAACATCTTTCAAACAAAAAGATCAAGTGCCATCACCCGACGGAAATATTAGACTTCACTTCACTTCTCCGTCTCATTTTGTTGAGCCAATCTGTCATAGTATATTTAATCGACTCAAATCGTGATTTGTCATTGGGCCTTACTAGTTGTAAAATGCTTTTCTGTAATCCTATAAGTTTAATTGTGTTCACTCGTGTTTTGAGTAATTTTGCTAGTCTTGCTGGTTGTGCTTTGCCAATTATGCTCGAGTTCTACACCATCCGTTTGAGTTCAGATCATATGCATTCTGCTGGAGTCCTGAAAAGGATATAATTTTTTCTGATTTCAGTCTGCAACGAAAAAATTGTCCAATTTACTAAAAACTCAAGGATACAACTGTCTTGAAATAATGCTCTACAACATCAGTTTCTGGAAGAAGAAAAAATTTACGTACAATTTAAGAGGAATCCCAGCAAAACAACTCACCTTACATAATCATAGATCCCCTAAATCACATTTCAATTGTGAAGAGTCTGGACACTGACTAACCCTAATTTACAATGTGATTCACGTTCGTGGTAAAACTAAAACAGTGCACAATATAGCCCATAACTGAGAGGTTGCATGGGTCAAAGGTCAATGAGCTGAAGAAACTTTTTTATTTCCATCAGAACTTTCGCTCTGTATCCTCAGATTGCAGGGTTAAGTTCTCTCTCAATTTCCTCCAATGATCGCCCCTTTGTTTCCACAACATTAACAGCTATGTACATGACACCAAGAAGACAGACGGAAGCAAATCCAAGGTATACTTTGCTTATTCCAAATTTAGTCACGACACTCAAGAAATACAGCCCAATGACAAAGTTTGAGATCTGTTCACATAGAAAGTGACAATATGTGAGTATATCCATAAAAAAAAGTACTTAAAACAAGAATCTAAAGGCATAGAGACTGATACCAGAGCATTAAAGATAAGGTAAATTTATGGGAGGGAGAATACTACTCCCTCCACCCCAAAGTGAGCGCATTTTCAAAAAAATAAAGTACAAATTCCCCTAAATTGAGTGTCCATGTTCCAATGAAGTTATTGAATTCACCTTTGTCAATTATGATGTCCTAAGTTTGCATTTACAATGACATAAAGTATACAGTAAGGGTGTTGATGTATATGTGCTACTAAAAGTACTTAGAAGTTAGAAGTCAACTTCCTTAATTTCCTTCAAAAGCTAAAAGTGGACACTAGTTTTGGAACATAGTTTTTAGAGAAATCTAGCACTATGCAAGTAAGCTGGGACTGCCATTGTTTTAGTTTCCAGTGAAAAACTTGATCAATGGTTCCAGCCAGTCCCAGGTTAGATAAATACATACTCAACAATGACAGCAGCAAACATGAGTTAAATACATCAATGTATATTTGTCTGGCAAAGTTATGCTCACTATTACTTGTGTGTGAGATGACTTACCCAATGCATTCCTAATGATAACGAAACTGCTTTTGCTCTAATCCGAGAAGCAAATATCTCTGGAAGTAGAAGGGCAGGAACAGGACCAGCACCAAGAGAAAATGACAATACATATCTGTGTACACCGAATTGAAGTCAAATCTCAGAAGTCACAGTTCACATGAACTGAAAATGGGTGATTAAAGAAGGCAGATTATTATATTGTATTATGTTCGTGTGTGTGTGTGTGTGAGAGAGAGAGAGAGAGAGAGAGAGACTCACAGTACAGTCCCAAAGACAGCGAGTGGGCCAGAATAGGGTGCCAGTACCTTCCAAGTGAAGGACAGGGAAAGCAGCAACATTGAAGCAGCCTTGAGAATAAGAAAAAACAAAGAATTAAGAAAATGTAAAGTACATTGCATTTATGAGCTAACTACAAGAATGATTATGCAGAGAAAAGAAAAGCAGAATGTTGTCCTTCCACAGTTTTGGGACAGGGTTCTACACCTGGTTTGGCGCCCGAGGCACAAAATTAAACATTAAAAACTTTCGTCCTGGTAGTCAATGAAGACCACCATATTTTGGGTGAGTTTGGAATAACCACATGGAGTATCAACCCCACTGAACTGAATTATTAGCCCCATTGGATCAAAAGGGAATGTGATTGCGACTTTTTCACTTCGAAAACCGTTCTACAACCAAATGGAATATCAAAGATTTCTGAAATTGTTATGACTACGGGGAAAAATCCAAAAGCTAAATACAGAGTACAAAAAACTCTTTTGTTAGTTGCAGACCGGGAATTAATAATCGCCTATAGATATATAAACCATGTACATAAGACTTCTCAAGGAACTATGAGAGGCTTTTGTTGCATATGCATGTCCATCTGCTGCAAGTTACCATTCCAGAAAAGCTTGTTATGAGAAGACTTTTCCTTCCTTGCTTGTCCATTAAAGAAGAAGCCACCATTGTGCCTGAAAGAAGATGAACATGCACTTGTGTGAATGGTCACATTTCACCAATGAATATAATTTGGTTTTACTTCTGGAACAAAAATCCAAAAGGAAACTAACCAACAACATTTGCCGCCCCAACCAGAGCACTGGCTGCCACATCAGAAGCAACCCCAGCACTACGGAACACAGATGTAGAATAATATACGACGGCATTAATTCCAGCTAACTGTTGGAACAAGAAAAGTGCCGCACCAACACTGACAACTGCCACAAGACGAAAGAGATTTATAGAATAAGTTACGATAGGTAACATCAAGACTATGAGCATAATGACATCAAGTACTTTAAATAAGACAGGTGTATTCTCGATTTTTGGCCATTAAAACATGATCTGGCACGCAAAACAAACAGGAATTCACACACTTGGATTCTGAGCATATCTGGTCAAATTGTGATTCTTCCTATGATTAGTTACAAGGAGCCATCATATACAATGGCAGACCACTGATCAAAATAATTTGAGGTTTTACCTTTTCCATACCGACTACTGAAAAGATCCAACCAACCAGCATCTGGCTCAGAAGAACCTTGGCCAGTGGCACTTAAATCAGCCATAACCTCCGCTACTCTGTCCTTTCCATATAATGTTTTTATAGCTTGTTCAGCTTGAGGAAATTTTTTTTGCTGAGAAGCAGATGTGCTCAGATCAGTATTATCAATAGTAAGCAGGTAATGTAGAGTAACATATTAGAGAGTTTGGAAATAATACAGGATACAATCCCACAAAAAAGGGGTTCAACCCACACATGACTAGGTAATTTGCAACAAAACCTGAACAAGCCAGCGAGGACTCTCCGGAGAAAAGGCCATTCCTAAAGCCAGAAGAACCGAGGGGATAACTGCAATACCAAACATTGTCCTCCACCTGCCAGCAGACAATCAAAGAAGGATCAGACTTAGAACTACTCCCTGTCATATAGAGGATGATATAATAGCAATTATCCATTTTGTCAGAAACGTGTCTCTCTCTAAAATAGTATGGCACTCACCAAAGTACGCCTAGCATTACAGATCATTGTAAAACAACCCAACAGTAAGCGACAAAAGTTTGAACAGCATTGAAAACTCTTTAAACCTGCTTCTGGAATGTGAGAATCAACTCGACTCCGATCAAGGCAAAAGAATTACTTCTTTCAATTCTAGTTCAATTACCAAAGGTAAAATCCATTTGGGGACAGAAGGAGTACTAAGCAAGTGATTGCAGATGTTACCTAAGTATCATCCATTTCCCAGCTAGGGGAGTGAGGAATGAATTTCACAAATCGTGATCTTTTTCTTCTTTTCCTCTTAAATTTAACCAAAATGTGATCAGCAAATACAAGAATTAAAAAAAGAATTATACTTGGGTTTTGAGTCTGAAAGATGCCTGCTTGCAGATGAAGAAATGTCATAAATATTAACATGAATGTAAGAACAAGATTCAGAATAACAAGTTTATACCTTGATGTACCAATCTCATATTAGGATTTTCCATATATTAAGATACGGCATGTCTTTTGGGTTTGAACTTGTCATACAGATATCTTAAAATAGGAGCATCAGCGGTTTATACTATAGGTACCAATCCAACAATTCCTATTAATATTTCATTGCTTGATGAGCATATAACTTGCGGAAATGATCCATATACAAGTGTACAGGAATAATTTATCATAAAAATCAGAAATGCTCTGCTTGTTTCACATCAGTTTTGGTTCTCTATTCTGTTAAGCAAAGGTCCTGCAAGCAGATGCATGACACACACATTGATTTCAAGCCTAAGGCCCTCTTATATGACCCAGGAAATAGTGAGGGCAAGAGAAGTGCTGGATTAACCAGATTGAATGGTTGACAGACCTTGACCCCAACCAGATTGGACGGTGGTACTGATTAGCAGTCCCAATTTATTTTGCTAGATTAATCAGCTATGTGAAGATATTCATGTGTCTCTCTGATTTCATGACATAAGGAATAAAATGTTGTAGGACCCTAAGACTCCATCTAAAGGAAAAGGATGTGATGATCATTTCATCAGACCGAGTAGGCGAGCAGATCATGCAAAAAAAAAAAAAAAACCCCTTCTGTGTTGATGCTCTTCTGCTTCAGCCTTGATTGGTTGCACATCAAGTGCAAGACAGCCTCAGTTAAACAAATCCACTAGTTAGAGCAATATGCCAGTTCACTTGCAGCATTGTGCCTATACAATTTGAAGGTTAAGAAGGAATGTTTGTGCAAATCTTGGGACAAGCACATGATAACCACAGGCTATCAATAAGTACCAACTTTACTTCTGTGGTTCAAACACCAGGGATGGTCCTCGGCATGTGCGAGATGGGATATTGAACAGGACCCTCAAAATTAAGGGCCCCAATTCTACGGAAAATAGGTCTGTAGCGTCCAACTTAATTTTTCTTTATAATTATTTCACTCTCAACAACGTAACTCCTAAGGGTGGCTTAGTGGTAGAGTTGGGGCTTACAAAATGTGAGGTCTCAAGTTCGATCCCTTCTCATGCTTCTTTAAGGAAAAAGAAAACTCTTCACAATATAGCCACATTTTGACAAATCACCATTTTCCTTATGCATATCATTTTTATTTTTCTCAAAAGACTTTCAAATCAGAAAATTCATTTGAACTTGGTCAAATTAGTATTGCATAAATAAAAGACGATCACTTAACGAGAGTCAATATCCAGTAATCTTCAAGATTTGGTCCATTCACGGTTGTTTAACTTGTGCAACGGTGCACAGAGTCGTCTAGACTAGGCAGGTATGTATGGCTAGTCCTCTCTAGTCTCTACTGTTTGAATATATTCCCATGAAAATCAAGTTAATTATGTTCTTCTTAGATTGCTTTACAACGGTTGAGATAATTATGTTCTTCTTAGATAGCATTACAACATAATTAACTTGGTTTTCATGGGAGTATATTCCCTCTAAAACTTTGTACGGCTAACCCTTCAAAATTGGGCCACTATGACTGGATGATTCTGCTATGCAGTAACTAATACTGTTATTGGGTTTCGCTTGAATCACTTCAATTCTAATTTTTGAATAGTTTTTGGCTTTTTGTTGGTAATTTGGTAGTTGTATTTGCTTCATCCCAAAAAAACTATTCATTCAAAATAAAAATAGAAACTGCTTTGATATACTTTTCAAAAAAATATATCCAACTATGGTATTTTGGGTGACAATGTGACATTTCAATCTATGGTTTGTCGGTTTGGGTTTTGATTCGATCAGTCAATCTGCTTTGGTAATTGATAATTTGGTAGCTTTTGTAATTTATTTATCTTTTGGTAGTTATATTTTATTAATTTTAGGGCCTAATTTTAAATATAAGACAGGGCCCTCAAAATGTAAAATAAAAATAAAAATGGGAAAGAAATATGAAAGACCAAAAGGGATCATACTTAAAAGAGAATTTACATTATATGTGAGTGAAGAAATTTAAAGCAGAAGCAATTAAAAAAGAAAAATAAAAATGGGAAAGAAATATGAAAGACTAAAAGGAATCATACTTGTGGAGAATTTACATTATAAGACCATAAACAACGAGGGAGCTAAAGCTGGTGCTTAAGGGATTCTCCTAGATTGTGGGAAACAACAAAGGTTCTTATCGGTGCTTATTTAAGCATAAAGTTGTTCAAGGAGCTAAAGAGGCTCCCATGCTTAACAAAAAAATTCACGCCAAAACAACATAGTATAGCGAAATTTGTACACAAAACACGACCGTTTTGGACAAAGCATCCGACAGCCTATCCCTGCCCACTTCCTGCAACCTGTACCTCTTGTCCAGACCTCATTTCCACTTGTCCAAAAGCTATTGGACCAAATTATTTTTCAACCACAACATTTCTTAACCAATTTTCAGCCATAAAAAAGTTTTTTATTCTTTTTTTTCTTCATGAATTAAAGTACACATTTTTACCTATTAATAGGGACTTGGTTTGTATCATTTGGATATCAGAAAAAAATTCTACAATTTTTTCAAGTTTCTAGCCATTTTTGTCTCTTCCATCTCTTTAAATTTGATTTTTTAATTAATATTTAATATTGCTATTAAATATTTAGATATAAATTATTTATTTATTACTAATTATTTATTTATTACTAATTTCGAAAATATTTTTATTATTTCAAATATATTAATTTAAGAAATATTTAATAAAATTTTATGAACAAAATTATTGGTTGATATAAGTAAGATATAAAAATATTAAATTAATGGAGATAAAGATGATGGGGTTTGTAAAAGTATTGGAGTTTATACATTGTTGGAAGAGTATTTTTATTGGGAAGCTTAAGTGGGGAGCTTAATGGCATTTTTGTAATAAAATAGAAAAAAATAGAGCTTAAGCTCCCCAAGTGGGGAGCTTTGTTGTTCATGCTCTAATGATACAATAGGTATGTACAACAAGCAAAAAGCTTTACACGTAGGATGTGGGTGTTTAATAAATTTGCAAGATGATTACTGCATTAACACATAAACTAACGAAGAAGTACCAAGTGTTGTACATTTCGAAATCGTAAAGGAGAACCATATATTTTCAAATCCGCAGACACTATTGGCAGTTATCACAAAACAATGGTGGTAATACTCAGTCAATCTCAAAACACCAAAATAATTCAGATCTGTGGCAGATTCGACATTTCTTTTTTTTTTTTTAACCTCACTATTTTCTGTGAAAATCCCTTCTACTAGAAAAGTTATACAAACACTTCTCAAACTCGTGAGCTAGAGAGATTGAAACATTCATCAAGTCAGTATACTACTTCTGGCGTAAGTAATTACTTGCAGTAATATTTAAAGTAAGTAATTACTTGCAGTCCCAAAATAATTGTCCACTTTGAAACTTACATTTTTAGAACATCACTTTTACCACTTTACCCTTACTTTTTCACCTTACTTTAATTATGGGCCACATACACATGGGCTTTAAAGGAAACTACACATTAAACCAATATAAATAATCAAGTCAATTGTTTTTTCTTAATCTGTACGCCGGGTCAATCATGACAATAAATTAGGGACGGAGGGAGTACTTATTTTGCAACTATGGCGGTTGTAAATGATGCATAACATGCAGGAAACGATATTCGCAATTTCTTTCTGCGTGTTTATGGAACTAGTTCAACAAAAATTGTAGAGCTCCTCGCCCTGAGAAATAAATATATCAGCATTCAGCCGCGAGTCTGACTTCATTTCCAGCCAAAGCTTAGCTCTCAATAACAGCAACGTTGGTGCTTCTACACTTATCTCCTCCTTCAACTCGGAGAAGTTATTCAGTGGGACAGCACAGTCATGTCACAAGGGTGATGTGGAGTTATGCACCAACCATATACCAACACTCGGGGAGGTGGGAATGAGGTGTCCAATAACTCTCCTAGATCTTTGCGAGCTGTTTCCTTTTGATTGGAAGATATATCGACAATGTCACACCACATCAACAACTTGATGTGGTGTGACAGTCCCACTGTATAATTTTCCTTGAACTTGGTCCACTGTCAAGAGAGATGAAAGTAAGAGAGAAGCCCTATATTCAGATGGAGTTGGGACTTGGGAGAGAGAGAGAGAGAGAGAAAGCACTTGGGTTGGAGAAGAGACGAGAAGGGGACAGCTAGAAAGGTATTTAACAGAAGGGAAATGTAGTAGTAGCTCTCGTGTAGGGAGCGAGCTAGAACATAATCTAAAAAAAAGGAAGTGGATAGGAGGAATTGAACGGTCACATCTCTGAAACCGGCAGCCTACGTAGAAGCGGATGAACACTAAACTTACTGTTCATCCGAGCAGAGTTTAAAAGAACTACTTCAGCAGATTATGCCAAGATGCAGTAGAGAAAGAAAGGAGAAGTATGAATGTTGCTTCCTAGGGTGCCAATTGTAGCAATCTGTCAGAAAAAAAGTCTAAGCAAGCAAGCAAATCAAAATTCCCTTGATTCCATTTTAAGATGATGTAGATATTTCAATTTTCCCCTTTTTGTAATATTGTTAGCAACGAATTCCAAAGTAATTCTTGATATTTCAACAATGTCTTCTTGATATTTTTCATATTCTTCCTTTATTTCATTAGGCAGCCAATTCTCACTAATTGAATCATGTTAATTACATATAATGCATGAATGAAGAAATTACCAAAGAGGATTTTTTGCCAACGGTAATCCGGCCACTAATGCTGCAAGAATCCCAATGCAAATAAATAGTTGGTTGACAGAGCCAAGGGTGCCACGGATTTCAGTGGGTGATATCTAACCATAAAAAATGATGTTAGAAGAAAAGTGCAAGGACATTTAACAAAGTGAGACACAATACTTGTGATAATTAATTTTCTACCTCGGAGATGTAAAGTGGTACAATAGCAGAAGAGATCCCAATTCCTATGCCAGCAAGCAATCGGCCAACTATCATTGTCTGTACATTCTGAGCAGTGGCGCTGGACATTCAATAACAACTTTAATAAGAGTGTCAGGAAGACAACTCACAACCAATTGCTAGATAAAACCAACAATATTATACCAAAGAAATGCTCCAACAGTAAGTGGTATTGCATCCAAAAGGAAAGCCTTTGTTCTACCAAATTGGTCAGCCAACGATCCGCCAGTAAATGAACCGATAGTGGCACCAGCAAGAAGTGTGCTAACAATCCATCCTGTACAAAAATCACGTATCAGCTAAGAAGCATGACTTTAAGACTATTAAAGTATTTCATTCAACCATTTGTAAGCATTTTCTAAAACATTAGACATGAAACGGATTTGGGAAGTCATAAAAAAGGACATATCCTTTTTACCAAATACAGCTATCAAAGATACTCTTTCCGTCCAAAAAGGAAGTTGCATTTTGAATTTTGAAAGTCAATTCGACAATTTCTCAAATCAATTTTTGACATGCTTTTACTTGGTTGTAGAGAAAGTATTCACCAAAAGTACACTGAGTCTCCTGTTTTATAGGTTTTGAAAAAACAAGTAAATCCACATAAATTTTCAATTGAAAAATGGCCTAGTTGACTTTGAAACGTCAAAATGGGACTCCTTTTTAGGGACAGAGGTAGTACATGTTAACTGCTAAAGAAATGAAAGGAAAACAGCAGCAGCAACGACAAGAGGTGAAAATTGAAACATAAGTTAAATTCCACATCTCAAGCCATGATGCTTGCCTTGTAAAACAGTGTTTTCAACAATCCCAAGATCCTTTGCAAGGTACTCCAGTGCACCATTCACCACCCTGATACAAATGAGAGTGATTCAATGAAACAGCAAATTTATGTTTCTTTAACTGATGAGAATGGTAGATAGATGCTTATCAACAACTAAATTGAGTGCATGCATGACAGTGCATGAACATAAATAATTTATCTTCAATTGATAAAGTACTGAGAGGAAAAAGGGAGAGAAAGAAGGCATGTACTACGACATTACCCTAAATGATATCCGAACAAAATGGCTCCCAGACAAGCAACCCCAACATACGGTAAAACTGATCCAGAAGATTTGCTTTGGTTTTTGAGTGGAATGATATCTTCCAGATCTCCATCTACAACTCAGAAGAATTTTTTTCTGGTAGTTAGGAAATAATGAGTTGATAACCTAGAGTATCACAGACCCGAATAAAGGAAAATGATATTCATTTAAACAGGGGAAACTCTAATGAATGAATAAAAGAAAGTTAGTATGTATAAATTACAACCTACATTGCAGTGCAAACTGACAAAGTCAATGTCCAATATAATCCATCAGACTAGATATCAACAGACTTAACAGTAAAAACTTAAAACAGGATGATGTTTCACAGAGAATGGCTCAATGTTGAGTTTTTAATGGAACGTTAAAAACCACGAAATATTCCATCACAGTAAATTAGATTGTTATCTTCTTTACAACTAAATAAAATGAAGCATGAAATTTGTTAAATTGACTCTTTCTTTTTAAGAAAGAAAATTATGCCCAGTAACTTTTTTCTGCAACGAATTGAGTTTAACTGCTACTCTGTTAAAATGCCATAAAATGCAAATGAACTAATATCTCTTAGCTAAACAACATATTCATCTCTTTGTCTCCAACCTTCTATAAGCATATGTAGATTCCCGAGTAGGCAAGTCAATGAAAAGAAAAGGTTTGAAAGATAGTTCATTTGCATCTCAAAAACCAGAATGCTTACTATCAGATGTAAACTATGTTAATAAAGGAGTAAAGGATTAAAGACTGCATGTCCAAAAACTTGTGCTCAGATACACAGGTCATTCCTATTAAGGAATTAGTAAATAGATCACAGTGTTTGAAAAGTTGCAAACACTACATATTTAATCAGTCCATCCTAAATTATGTTAACATACACGAATAGCACAAATCTATCAATAAGAAAGTTAAAAAATTCAAAGTTCATAATTGAATCAAATTTTGATAGCATCAAATCAAAGACTAGGAATTAAGATTAGAGCTCCTCTAGTTGAAAATTTTAATATATGTAATTTGCAAGAAATCAATGCTCTCAAACATGGTATAAATGACATAATCAAAACATTGTAATAGTGACCAAAGTGTACAAGGCCGTGGTGCAAATGGAAAGAAAAATTTGGCATCAAATTGAGATCTCAACACTGAAAAATGTAATAACATCAAACTAATCGAACAATTTAAAAAAAATTGAGAACTATACAAACAACAAACTAATAATGATCAAGGAATCAATAGTAGAAACAAACCAGAAGCTTGAGCCTTGACTGATCTGGACTTAGCCGAAGTACGAAAGACACTCTGAACACTGGTTCTAACGCGACCGAGCTCGACTCCCATGGAATTGGAACCGAGGCGGCGCAATCCGAAGCAAGATTCCCTCTCCGTCATGCAGATACTGTTGGAAACAAAATTCGTCTTCCTGAATTGACTATATCCTGGTAAAACCCTGCGGTTTTCGATTTGAAAACCGGCGCTCGCCTTCGCAGCATATGTTGAAGCTTGCATTCTCACAATTTTGCCTGGTATATATGTATATATATAACTCTACATGCGTATTTAAATTTAAATATATAAATAAAAAAAAGTCAGTCAAACACAGACTAAACAAAACAACAATGCATATTGAGTACTACGAGCGAGAGAATAAACTAACAACAACATCCATTGATGAACTGAAAACGCAATGCTGCAAACAAAACGATCCAATTCGAAATCGAATGTGAACTTACGAATTATGATGAATTCACCGTGTAATGCGCCGGCGTTGTACCGGTGACTGAACTGAACAGCACGATCTGAATCTCTCTCTCTCTCCCTCCCTCTCTCTCTCTGCTAGTTAGTCGTCTCGGTGCTTTGTGTCTGTCGCGCGTTTTCCCTCTCCTGTTTTGATTTAGACTGTGGTGAGCTTTGGAGTTACCGCTAAATTTGGAAAAGATTGATACAGTAGTATCAGAATGGAAAATATAAAAGGTTTGAATGGATTGGGACTCATGTTTACTTCTTGTAACTAACAACGAAGTAGGTGGATAATATAACTAGATTTAGTTTAAATATAGAGTAGTTCTCCAATCCGTACATATGATTAGTCGAGGTAAAAAGATTTATCTTATATAAAATTATATTTTATGTTTGTATTTATGATACGACATTAGTATGAGACATCGGCATGGGACGATGTTAATATTTAAAATAATCAATTTAAAATGAACACATCTCGATAATCAATTAAAATAATATAATCATCCAACAGTGAAAAAAAAATTAAAAGTTAGTTTTGTAATTTTTTTAGGAAAATAAGGACGATACCCTGCTAGATTTTATTAATATAAATAAAATAACAAATTTGAGAGAGACAACCAGCCTTGCCCTTATAGGAGAGAGGACGAGGAGTTTGACCTCGAAAAGGAAATATTAACAATATTGTTAAAGAAAAAAAATTGACATGTAAAAACAATATTGTATTGTTTTTTCTCAATAACGACAACCTAATCTTCTTCTGGAGGCTCTTATTTTACAACAATGTCTGGTTTTGAAAAACGAGATACAATAACTTTGTTTAGTATTTCTATCTACACATAAGACAAATATGATTAAGACAAATTAATTGTATTATATTTTATACATATAAGAGATTAATTAAAATATAAAAAATATATCATCGTACAATAGTATATGCATATGTTGAGGTGGAATTTGAGATACTTGTGGAGTGGGTATCAGAGTTGTAGGTGAAGTTGTTGGGACCTAATACTGACACGGGATATTACAGAGAAGGAAAAGGAAAAATAAGAATGAAAGACTTAATCCTGGCATGAGATATCTCATATATTTTTACCAGGATTTACAAATTTAACAATATCTTTGCAAATAGTTAACTTTTTAGAAAAACTTAATCCTGGATCAGTAGTTATGTTTTGTGAAAATGAATCCTGGCCATTAGTTAACTTTTCAGAAAGATTGAGCTTAATTATAATATAGACTAGATTTCGTGTCATGCCTATAACACGATGCAAGTATGAGACGTGATCCATATATATTTGGAATTTTGTATGCATCGGATCAATGTATACTATTTAAAGAAAATAAGACATTCCAAAAACTAAAAAAACCAATGAGAAAAACTTAGCACAAATACTTTTTAAAAAAATTAAAATATACATATTTAAAATTACAACAATTAGTTATAGAGCTTGCGAATAATTTTTTTAAAATAAATCCAGGATGAACAAAAAATATTTTATTTTACAACCATATACCATATACCCGTCCTTAATCCAATTTAAAAAAATATATATACCGTTATCCTCTCTCTTTTGGACACATCAAAATCTCGATCTATACATGCACCGCCTCTCTTTAGGCTCTCTCATCTTTCTCTTTAGTAAACTTAGCACAAATATATACAAAATTAAATTAAAATACAAATATTTAAAATTACAACAATTAGTTATAGAACTTGCGAACAATTTTTTTTAAATAAATCCAAGTCGGACAAAAAATATTTTATTTTACAACCATATACTATGATATACCCGTCCTTAATCCAATTTAAACAAAAAAAATCAAAAATATACCGTCACCCTCTCTTTTAGACACACAAAAACTTGATTTATACATATACCGTCTCTCTTTAGGCTCTTTCATGTTTCTCTTTCAACAAAGAAAGTGTGTTATCTTTATTTTCTTTGTAATTTTAAACATTCGTGGATGGTAAACCACTATATTCATAGGTGCGTCTCAATATCAATATCAAGCAATTAAAATATTGTTATGTTTGAGTATAATAAATATAGATATTCAAAACTATATTCAAAATTAACTATAGAACTTACGAAGAATAAAAAAAAAATTCAGGTCGGACAACAATTAAATTGTGATTCAGTTGATTACGATAACAATTAATTAAGAATGACAATCTAAATATTTGTAAAATAGTAAATCCTAGTAAAATTATATTGAGATTCAATTGATTATTATAACAATTAATTAAAAATATATAAAATAATGTTTAAAAAATTGAGATTCAATTTATTATCATAGTTATATTTGGTAAAAATGAATCCCGACTAGTAGTTAACTACTGGGTGAAATTATAATATAATAGATAGATATTCGTAAAACTGTCTTACATAAATTTTTGTGTTAAATATATGTATTCATGAAATTATTTTAGCTCTGATTTTCTAATTAATTCTAAACGCTTGAAGGTAATTTTCAATTTATAGGCTACTGTGGTCTATCTTTAAATTTATTTGAATAGCTTAATTTATTTATTTATTTTTAACTGGACGTGGAAGAATTAAACATGGGACCTCATTTTTGCGATGCCCACTGGACTACCCCCTGCAAGCTAGAGATATATTAAGTTTTTTTAGGCCAGAGATATATTAAGTTAATGTCGAACAATTTAAATAAAACACAAATTAAATATTAATAAATATAATACGTATTATTATTCCATTCGGTTTTAAAAAGAGCCTATTTTTTAGACCGCTTTAAATAAGTGGAGTATTAATTTTGAAAGTTTTTATTTGTTAAAAGTTACTTTTAAATTATGGACCCATCCTCATTAGATATTTTAAAATATAAAATATATTACTCCGAATATTTATATTAGAATAAAAAAATAATTTACTTGTAGGATAGAGGGAAAAATTGAATTAAAATAAAATAAAAATTGGGGACAGGAGAGAAATTGGGAAGGACTGGATTTGTATGAAGTTAGTTGGATTTGTGATTATTAGATTGTGGGGTTAGGCATTGGAGAGAGAGGCAGAGAGGTACCGGGGGCACGTGAAGTCCTCTGCTTATGAGGACAGGAGAGAATTTACGGCATGAGACGAGGCCCTATTGTTATTATTGTAGCACTACTTTATTTGGATAATGATTAGGTAGGTGCTAGGCTACTACGTGACAGTGTTGATGAACTCAAGTGGTAAGGTTTGTATGACAATTGACAAGTGTATTGTTGTTGTTTGATTACCTTGGATAACTAAAAGTGGAATTTATTCTCTATTAAATTTTCTCAATGATGAATAACTTTTTATCTAGTCAGCAACCGCACTGAATTTTGTGTGTTATCCATTTCATTTTTCATTTTATTCCACTTCTTTTAAGTAGATTAACGGTGGCAATTTGAGGCACGATACGATTGGTCAATATAAATACGATATAAAATTATAGGGTTTGGAATGCGGTTTATCGGGTCTGGATCGTTATAAGGCCAGCACGATAAAAAATAAGTTGTTATCGAGCTGATTTGATACACGATAAGATACGATAACTAAAATATATATGTTTTTAAAATATATTTTTTAAAATTTACAAGTGATTGTTCACTTCTTTCGAACTATTATCATAATTATTTCATAGTTTTATCATTTGAACATTTATGACTTTTAAGCTATTAGACTATTTATATTGAAAAATTTTCAAAGTATGTATTAAAAAATCAAAATTATATATTTTATAATGTTTATTGGGTTTAACATGCTTAACAAGCCTGATTAAATAAATCGTACTTTTTGCTTATCGTACCTATCGTGTCGTGTCGTGCTTTTCGTGTTTTTATCGTGTCGTGTTCGGGTTTTAATATTAGGCACGATAAGTTTATCGTTTCGTATTCGTGATCGTGTTTGTGCTTATCGTGTTGTACTATTATCGTGCCGACCTAATAACAGTCGAGCACGATCGATTTGCCACCCCTATATAGGACTATAGCCTATGGAGTACTTTTTTTTTATTAAATTACATATACCTTCCACAATTATGAGTCAATTCAAATTGTCCCCACAGCTATCGATTGAAGCAACGTATCCCTCTCAATTATCACATTTTTTTCGATCGCACTTTCTACGAAGGTACAACCGTTTGACCTGATGAAAAATGTCCACCAATAACTTATGTGACCGTTTTCAACTTTCTTTTTTTCTTTTTTTTTAATCATAATGCCCTTTTTGTTGGCCCTGAGGTATAAAAATATAATTTATATTTGTCAGTGACTCAATTAAACATACGTTTCTAAAACACCAATTCAAGAATTGTAGAAACTTACATCCTCGCAAAGGAAAACTATCATCAACGCCCCCAAAGTTCTACCAGAAATAAGCCAAAATTGAAAGATATCAAATTTGTTCAAACTGAATATCTCGGTCATAATCTCGGCAGTTATACCATTTTATGGTGATCCCATATCTCTGTATCATTTTGTGGTGATCTCATATGATTTGTTTTATTTGTAAATATCCATTCTATATTTGTAGCAGCTAGGGCACATGTATAAATTCACATGCATTGTATACGGATGGATTAAGAGATAAAATAAATATTTCTTTCATTTTACATGGTATCAGAGCGGTGTTAGATCTAGGCTTTCACACATTTTTTTATGGCTAATCCATCAGACGACAATGGTAAAAAAGGCGAGGTCCCTGCCATTGCTTCGGGTGGAACAACCATAGACGTAACGTCACCCTTTTTTATTTCGGCATCAGACAACCCCAACACGGTGTTCGTGAGCGACCTTCTTCGCGATGGGAACTACACAGACTAGGTAGACGAGATGTCCAATGCCCTATTTGCGAAAAACAAATATGGTTTCGTTGACGGAACCATTTCAGTCCCGGCAGAAGGTGGATCAGAACTATTAGTTTGGAGACGTTGCAATGCCATGGTAAAGGGATGGCTCAATAGCGCAATGGAGAAAGAAATTTGGAACAGTGTCAAACATGCCAACACTGCACAAGAAATTTGGGAAGATTTAAGGGAGCGGTTTGGAAGTGAGAGCGCACATAGGGCTTATGAATTCAAGCGTGCCATAGCTATGACACGACAAGAGAAGCTTTCGGTTTCCGCATACTACACAAAATTGAAGGGATTATGGGATGAAATCCAGTCAATCGCACCAATTCCCAAGTGCAAGTGTTCGGGCTGCACATGTGACACTCCGAAGAAACTAGTCGAGATGAGGGACAGGGAAAAGCTGTACGAGTTTTTGATGGGGCTGGATGCGAGTTTTGGGACTATTAAAACCCAAATCTTGGGCATGAAGCCAGCTATAAATTTAGGTATGGCATACCACCTCGTCTCGGAAGATGAGAAGCAGAAAAGCATCACCACGGCTGGGAAAATTGAAGCCGGAGCAGCTGCTTTTCAGGTGTACAAAGGGCAGCATTCTGGGAAAGATGACAACAAGACAAGCGGGAAAGAAAAACCCAAATGTACACATTGTGGGAGATTTTACCACACCGTAGAGAACTGTTTCGAGATTATTGGTTACCCCGAAGGAAGAAAGAAAGGAGGAACCAGCGGCTCTAAGGCTAAAGGGGCGGGGAAGGAAAACTTGGCAACAAGGGGAGGCTGTCCCATACCCGGATTCACGGATGAACAATACAAGCAATTGGCACAATTCTTCTCCGACAAGTCCAAAGGCGAACAAGATGGTTCCCTCAATGCAAATATGGCGGGTAAGGTGAACGATATTAATTCATGGGTAATAGACTCGGGGGCAAGCGAACACATCACTTGCGATGGTAAAATTCTTGAAAAACAAGTTAAGCCAAATACATCGATGCCAGTCACGATTCCAAATGGAGACAAGGTTCTTGTGGAAGGGCATTGGAGATGCAGAACTCCCGAATGGGATTAAAATTCAAAATGTTTTAAACATGCCTGATTTTCAATGCAACTTATTATATGTCAGTCGACTGACTAAAGACCTAAATTGCGACTTGACATTTTTTCCTGATTTTTGTGTGATACAGGACTTAGCTTCGAGGACTCTGATTGGGATGGGTAGGCACAACAATGGTCTTTATCATTTGGAGCCGGCAATGAAGCAACAAAGAGTTATGGTAGCAACTGTTGATCAACGGGTATGGCACAAGCGATTAGGTCACCGTTCCATTTTAAATTCTCAGTATTTTCATAACTTCTGTAGTAGTGGTTTTGAAAAGGAAAATGGGCATTGTGATTCTTGTTTAAAGGCAAAAATGACGAGACTACCTTTTCCCCTTAGTAATATTCAAACACAATCTTGTTTTGAGTTAATTCATTGTGATATTTAGGGAGGTTATAAAACTCCGTCTCTTTCTGGTGCATATTATTTCTTGACCATTGTCGATGATTTTAGTCGAGGTGTTTGGGTTTATTTGATGAAACATAAACATGAAGTGCTTGATTATCTCATTATGTTTTGTAAAAGGGTGAATACGCAATTTGATAAGAAGGTCAAAAGGATTAGAAGTGATAATGGAGGGGAGTTTCAATCTAATGAAATAATGGTCTATTATTCTTCTAATGGAATCGTCCTTGAAACATCTTGCACAGACACACCACAACAAAATGGGGTAGTTGAGCGAAAACACCGACACATCCTTGAAATGGCGAGGGCACTTCGGTTTGAGGCGGGTTTGCCAAAGGGATTTTGGGGAGAGTGTGTTTTAACATCTACCTACATTATTAATCGTTTGCCCACAAAAGTCCTTAATAATAAAACCCCATATGAAATTTTGTTTCAAAAGAAACCCACTTTTGATAATCTTAGAGTCTTCGGTTACCTTGTTTATGCAAAAGATAACAAAAAAGGGGGAGACAAGTTTGACCAATGGGGTCGTCCTTGCATATTCTTAGGATACCCGTTCTCTTAAAAGGGGTATAAGGTGTTCGATCTTGAAACGAAGAAATCTTATGTTTCTCGTGATGTTAGATTTATTGAAAATAACTTTCCCTTCAAGGAGTCAAATGAGAATGTTAAAGTTGATAACGTGGGTCGTGACACATGTGGTATAAATGATGAGGACTTTATGGACATCAACATACCCATTGAAGGACCGAGCCAACAACAAGAAAATGGCACAAGTGTATCAGGTCACCAAAATTTAGATGTCTCGAGGTTGATTGAACAGAATGTTTCACCAAATGAAGGACCTAGAACAAACAATTCTGCACAAGCTCAAGTTGAAGCCCAACGCCGAAGCACCTGTGCCAAGCATCAGCCAAAACATCTTGAAGAGTATGTTGTACAGCTGCCACGCTCCATTGACCATGCGCCGCCTACTCCCAACTCGGAATCCTCGATAGTACATCCTCTATCTAACTTTGTTTCATACCAAAGATTTTCTCCTAATTATAAAGCCTTCCTTGCGGCCATCACATCAAATGATGAGCCTAAGTATTATTATTAGGCAGTCATGCATAAGCATTGGCGTGATACAATGAAATTAGAGATAAATGCTTTGGAGGCAAACAAAACATGGACACTCGAGACGTTACCGCAAGGGAAGAAGGCGGTTGATTCAAAATGGGTCTACAAGATAAAGTATAAACCAAATGGTGAGATCGAAAGATACAAGGCTCGGTTGGTTGCGAAAGGTTTCACACAAATTGAAGGTATAGATTTTCAAGAGACGTTTGCACCGGTTGCCAAGTTAGTCACCATTCGAAGTCTACTTACAGTGGCAACAAAGAAAAATTGGCAAATTCACCAATTGGATGTGAACAACGCATTTCTCCATGGTGACTTGACTGAAGACGTGTATATGAAGATTCCGCAAGGTTTCGCGAAGGAAGGAGAGACAAGAGTTTGTAAGCTCCAAAAGTCACTATACGGAGTTCGCAACGTTTCCACAATTATACTTGTCATTACACAGATGTCTTGTAAAGAAACTCGTGCCACAAGTTGCACAATTTCATTCATAAAACACAATTTTTCCAACATATTTCAGATTCATACTCTCAAGTCTTAACGGAAGGATAATGAAACTATGTTTAAGAAAATGAAAATTATGTGGAGTTTGAGGTAGGTAAAAAAGGTTAGAGAGATAGAGAGAAGGGACGGAGGGAGGGAAGATGTAAATGAATCTATCTAAACATGTGTTTAATTATGGGGATAAGAATAGACCTATTTCAGATTCATACTCTCAACAGAAGGATAATGAAACTATGTTTAAAAAAATAAAAATTATGGGGAGTTTGAGGATGAAAGTAGTTATGGTTTTCTATGGCCTCGCTTTTCCATCACTCAATGTTTTTATTAATTCGAAGGCTAGGACTTTAAGAATTACACAACCATGTTTGTCCTCAATTGTATTCGAAGAGGTGAAGTTCCTTTTTTTGGTGTGTTGTGTACGTTGATTCGATCGCTACAAAATTCCAAGCATATATTCATTGATTTGCTTACTGCCCGCTCAATATATTAATCAAATTTGACATCGACATCGTGCCATAGGCACAAGCACAAAATCTAGTATTGGTTATAGTATGTTGCACAGACACTCCTTCGACCTAGCGTATGTACTCATATCCGTGACACCAATATTTCTGAATAATTTAGGTGGAAGTCGTGTCTATTCAACCGCTATATTAAAATATTATTATAATTATGATAAACTTTTATCATTGTTATACATGACAATAAATATAAAACTTGTTAAACTTGGACTTTTTGGGTGAACCCGTTAGCCGAGGACTATTAGAGCGTCCACAATGGTTATTCTCCAAACTACTCTCCTAACACCTCGTTTTCTATTCCATTTACACTTTTTCAACACTCTAAAAAAGAATCCACTCCAACAAGCATTCTCAATACAACTCTCTAAAAACCTCAAATTTTAACTAACAAACATAAGAGTATTACCAATGTTAATGTTAATGTGAATGTGAAAATAAATTAGGTATTACCTAGAATTTATACATTTAAAAAAAAAAGTTTCATCAATACAGCTGTGGATATGAAGTGTCAACCAATTTTTTTCATATTGTGGATAACGATGTTAATATTTCACATTCTACTTGATGGTATGAATACATTTTACTCAACATTGTTTTTTTAAAAAAACTCTTTTATATTAGTGGTTCCTTTATTTTATTTTTTAATTTTTTTTTCAAATTTCATTTTAATGGTGGACGCATTTCACATAAGACCAAACCCACATTAGCATTAAAGAGCTCCATTTTAATTGTATGTAAATGAAGATTTTTTTTTGTCAAATATAATTGAGAGTGTTAATTATCAACGATCACACGGGATAAAATATACGATTGCATTGGTGATGCTCTAACTACAAATATATTTTCCATCTTTTTTATTTTTATTTTTCCACCACAATTGGAATAAAATAGTTTATATTTTAAATTTATATTTTCGTAATTTCAATTAGCTTTCTAAAAATATATACCCATCAAGGGGAATTACTTTTAAAATTTATATTTTAGTAATTCTATTTTCCCATCATAATTGGAATAAATATTACTATTTAAAATAAATACTTGATTTTGAAGATAAAAAGTTGGTTTGGACTTTTATTACGAGTTTAATTGGAGCTAAAAATCTTTAAAATAAGTTTTAGATAGTTGATATCTGGTGTTGTACCGTTGTTGTGGTTCCTCTTACTCGTACAAAATAAAAATCTAAACCCGATTATACTAGACACAGCCCAAAAATTCAAGTTTGACAAGGGATTTCGAATTTTCGATTGACAAAGCTCTGTCCCTTGTGAATGATTATTAACAGAGCTTTGTCCTTGAACTGAGAAATTATACTGTACCAAACACCACCCGGATATCCCCGTTTATCTTTCTCCAACTTCGATACGATTCCGGTAATACCCAAGTAAGCAACAATCAATGGGTTCTCCTCTCACTCTCTCTTTGCATTAATTAGTCCAATCCTCCATTGTTGCGATAAGCTCTGACTCTATTTTTTGTAATCTGTTTTGTAAGATACCCTGTAGTGTTCATATCTCCATTAACAATTACCGAATATCTTCATTAATTTTGCCATTTTAGGTCAATGTTTTATGCTCTATCCACCCCTAAATCCTGCTTATCAACTACTTATCCAAGAAACACTTACTTCCGGGTAAAGCAGTTAGCTCAAAAAGGGCTACTTTTTGTGTATCGGCTTCATTGCCGGAGCCAAATGGGGCTAAAGTGGAGTATACACCTTGGCTGATTGTTGGATTGGGTAATCCTGGCAACAAGTATCATGGAACTCGCCATAACGTAAATTACTACTCCATGAATTTTTTGTGTTTGAATTTCCCATGATTTTGTTGTTTACGTGTGTTTGATTGAAATATTATATTACTTTGTTGATTAGGTTGGTTTTGAAATGATAGATCGGATTTCTAAAGCACAAGGGATTTTGTTGAACACTATTCAATCGAAAGCATTGATTGGAATAGGTACTCAGCTTTCCTTATTGTTCAAGTTTGAGCCATTTAGAGTTAGTTGAATGATTGTTTAATCCTTCTTTTCTGCAATCAGCACAGGCTCTATCGGAGAGGTGCCAATTCTGTTGGCGAAACCTCAGGCATATATGAACTTCAGTGGAGAATCGGTTTGTTCACATCTACTACTGTTTCTATTGCTTATATGAATTTGGGAAAAGCTAAAATCTGAGTAACCTGTCAATCAACGTATTGAACTGAATTTGAGTAATGCTATTTTTCTCAGTATTTGAATGTGAGAATTTATGGAGGCAAACTGGACTTTTAATGGAGAAAGCTTCAGTTTTGAAGGCCTTTCTCTTTTGTGACTAGACCGATACATGGCCAGATTGTATATTTTTCATTTAATCCTCTATGAGTCCCACAAGGCCTCCCCCATTTTGGATCTTAAAGTATGAGTAGTTATCGTATGGGTGAAATGTGTTGAACCTTCCATCTGTTGAAGGTAAATCAGTTATGAGGCTAGTTCATGTGATAGCAACCAACATAATGTCAGTTTTGAATGGTGTTACCATTACGAGTTATGAGGCATAGCATTAGTAGCTTTGGATTTCATTGTGTTTTTTGATCACTTTGGATAGAGAAAATGGGTGCTGCATATCTATTGAGGATGATATTATCTTCCATGTTCTAGCCCTGAAGTTTGTGCGCAGCTATTTACATGTCTACGTTATGGCTTCTAAATGCACAGCTTTAGGACATATAATTCAATGTCCAACATCAAGTGTACAGTGTGCTTGTATATGTATGCAAATAAAAATTCTAAGTATCAACTGCAAAGTTTTTACATTAATGCCCATGGACAGACAAACCAAGCAAACTCTGATGAGTAAGACGCTTGATTAATTTTGTGACATCACATAGCTTACCTGTAAGTAATTAAGCCATATATATCCATGACTTGACCTTGGATTGTGTTCCCATAATGCAGTAATATCCTCATTCCTTAATCTTTGAAGTTCATGTATTTATTTATTTACTGACATATAGCACAGCAAAATGAGGGTTTTACATTAGTAAATAGGTAATGCTACAACATAATTTTTTTGGTTACTCTTTTTCAACATATCTATGCAAATGTGGGAGAGATGGCAAGGGTACTCAGGCAAAGACCTCTAGGTCCTTTGTTCCATTCCCCACACCAACAAGAGGTCACACTTACCTATCCAAAATAAAATAAAATTGTGAAGTGTCAAAGCACTCATGCTTAGCTCTCCTTTTGGAATAGTAGTATTGCCTCATATCCACTGACAATGTCCAATCTCCATCTTGTTTTGTTGTTTTACTAGGTTGGACCACTTGCTGCATATTATCAAGTACCATTGCGTCATATTCTACTGGTATAGTTTTTCATTCCATAGTGTAACGTATAAAACTCTTTTCCTTTACGTCTGGTTTTTCATATTTTTTGTTTATGACTGTCTTTATAGGTATACGATGAGATGAGCTTACCGAATGGTGTTCTGAAGCTTCGGTCTAAAGGAGGACATGGCCATCACAATGGGTATTGTCCCTGGACCGTGCTTGAAGCAAAATATGCACAATTTAGTTTCTTTGATTGATAAGATCACTACTACCTCCATACTTAAATGTGCGCGACTTTTGACTATCATATCTAGGCTAAATCGATTTTTACAAGCTATTTTTCAATTGTGAAAATTGTCTAGAAAATCACGATTTTATCAAAGGTAACACTCCTTCTGAGATGGAGTTAGTAATATGGTTACTCGGACTGACTATGAGTCCTTGCAACTCTTTCCATCGATGAAGTGGGAACGCCTTGTATATTCATCTCAAATACTCAAGATAATCCCATAGAAATGTGCCCATTCTGAGGAGGATGGTTTAGTGGCATTTATGGGAGAACATGTTGGATAATTTTTCTAGAATCACTTGGACTAGAAAAGTATTCATGTGAACTGTGAAGAGGCCTGAATGGTCAATAACAAGTGTGTCCTTTCATATTCTCTGCTAGATTACCTGTAATAAGAAGAGGGACTGACAAGTGCTTGAGGCTCCAACCATTATGGGGTCTGAGGAGAGGGTCTAATAAATACTATGTAGCTTTAGCCCCGCAAGGGTAGAGAGGTTGTGGCCAGTAATTATGTCCAAGTTATGATGGAGAAACGTTTTTGCTGCACTGCGGCTCTCCTTCTGCTAGAGTTGACCCCGTGTGTGGAGAAACGTTTTGAGATCTAGACTAGCGTTATGATGGAGAAACGTTTTTGCTGCACTGCGGCTCTCCTTCTGCTAGAGTTGACCCCGTGTGTGGAGATATATCCATCCTGATATGGTAATGCTAGTCTAGATCTCAAAAATTTTGTGTGTGTTAGACCTTTGAGTTTCAATTTGGCACAACCATTATTATCTGGCCACATTGGGAAGCAATGAAAGGATACTTCCCTTGTTAGGATCAAATTCACCTTTGTTTCTCAGCTAGTTTACAATTATTCAGAAAAGAACCATGATGTCTGTTCCTTTACTTTGAAAAATACTACTCCCTCCATTTTCAAATTATCGTCCACCTTTCATTTTTCGTCTGTTCTTAACTTTCCCTTTTAGGAAAACAGTTTTACCACTTTACCCTTACTTTTTCTACCTACTTTAATTATGACCATATACTCAAGGGCATTAAAGGAAACCACACATTTCACCAATATTTATAATATAGTCGATTACTTTTTCTTAAACTGTGTGCCGGGTCAAAGTAGATAATATTTTGAAAACGGAGGGAGTATTATTTTTATATGTGAGCTCATAGTACCTAGGCCCGACTTTTTTTTGATATAAGTAGCTTGACTTCAAAATTTTAGAGCGACAGCATAATTCATTTTTCCAAATCTAGGATATATTTTATTAGTTGGATCTTGTATTATATAATTATATTATATACCTTACATTATCACCACCATTGCTTTTTTTGTACCTTGTCATTTCTCTGTTATCACCAATAAACTGTGAAATGTCTCTCATTTATGTTTTCTTTACACCTTCCTTCGTTCCATTCTGGGAGTCCCTTCTCTATTTTTTGGTAGTCTCATTTAGAGTCTTTCTCTAGAAATAAGCTTACATCAGGTATTCTTTTGGCCCTTAATCATCTATCAAAAAATGAAGTTAGGATGATAATGGTAGGTCATGATAAGTAGCATATATGCTAAAAGTATTTGTTAGAAAAGGAACTCTTCAAATGGGGAGGGATTATTTTTTATCCTTGATTTTTGTAAGATGTATCGTGATTATTATACTTTGACATTCTTCAGCTGTGCATAATATGAATGAAACTCAGGGAGTATAGTTTTGCATGGTAGTTTCATGCAAATCAGATCTGTATTCCCTAGACATCATAATATCTAGAAACATATTGGGTCCTCTTGCATACACAGAAAAGTCATTTCTATCAGTCATCTCTTGCTGCAGAGTGAAGAGCGTCATAGAACATTTGGATGGTTGCCGTGGATTTCCACGTCTTTGCATAGGTTGGTTATTGAATGCTGTTTACTTAGTTTTGTTATAAGTAGAGCCAGAATAATGTTGTGCTTTTGTAGGTATTGGAAATCCACCTGGCACCATGGACATGAAGGCCTATCTTCTGCAGAAATTCAGTTCAGTGGAACGAGAAGAGGTAAAAGACAGTTTAGCATTAGTAAAGGGCTGAATGTATGTCTTTAAAGGGCCACACTTACAATATTAGCATTAGTTAAGGACTGATATTTTTAACTGTTAAGGTTAGGCTACTGGAATGCAAAAGATATAAGGATTTTGGTAACAAGTTTACAATTTGAGAAAAGAAATATTTAGCATTTGAAGTTATCACCAATGCATATATTTTTTTTGATAAGTTATCACCAATGCATTGAAAACACCCACCAATGCATTTTGCACTGGGGTTGGTTTCTAGTGGCAAAAATATATTCTTGGATTCTTAACAAGTGCCATAGGCCCATAAGGGCTAAGAGCCAGTCCTGTGCACAAACCAAGATCTATTAGCTTGAGCAAACATAAAAGCCATTATACACATAAAATTTGTCTGGATTGTGAACTACCTAAGCTGGCAGATTTTTTGTATCAGAATTATTTTATTCACCTCCTCTTAGTTTTTTGAAATATATACAGAGTACCCCTTACATATTCTATCAAGGATGAAATAATTATTTGGTCCCTGAACTATCCCAATACTATGCGTTTGGTCCCTGTACTTTTTTTGAAATGTGTTTGGTCCTTAAAGTAGGTTTTTAGTAAGAGATTCCCCCCTCATGGGGTTACCGTCAGTTTTGCCATCAAAATTTTATTGAATTCCTGAATTTACCCTTAGTAATGTTAATGGTTGAAAATCCAGATCTCCATTCTCTTCAAATCCATTGGTCAGGTCTAAAATCGATGCTACCCAACAAAATCCCTCAATAAGATGGATAAATAGAACGAGAGAGATGGACACAGAGAGCTTACCGTGGCTAATGGAAAGCTGCGGGTAGCTGGTAAGTGAGAGAGACTTACATTTCGGTAAGATGTGTGGGTGTGTGCGCGCGCAAAATACATGGATAGGATTCCGAATAAGATATTTAGGTCAGGAATTATTTGTGGGAGAGGTTAGCAATGTTGAGGCCGCCGGTGGAGTGCAAAATGACGGCAAAAAGGTTTAAGAAGGTTAGGCCGAAGAAATCTAAGATTACTGTTTCTAAGGCTGCAGCAAAGATGAATGATTCTCTCGCTTTTATATATTGCCGTTATTCACCAATTTCACCCATAAAAAACAGAGCCCTAAGGAAGAGATTTAGATTGTAAAATCCTAGTCGTGTAATTGAGATTGGGGCTGATATAGTTCAAAATCAAATCCAATTTATCTCGAAAATCCAAGGCATGGACTGTATACTCCATTATCAGAACCTGGGCGAGGAGAGATGGGGGGTAGGTGATGGCGGCTAGATCTGCTACAAAGAATGGAGAGAGAGAGCCGGCCAAAGTGAAGACGCGCGGTGGAGACAGAATACCCAACGGTAGCCTAGAGCTCAGCCCTAGCGGCCTCCTCGGAAGCCAAAATGAAAAGCCTCTTGATCTCCTCCCTCTTGGCCTCCTTCTCGATCTTCATCTTTCACAGCTCCGACCAAACTTCCATTATCATAATCTTGGTGAGGAGAGATGGGGGGTTGGTGATGGTGGCCAGATCTGCAAGAGAGAATGGAGAGAGAGAGCCGGCCAAAGTGAAGACGCTATGGAGAGTGGGGGTTGGTGCCGGAGGTCACCGGACCGTGGAGATGAAGAAAGAGAGTCGGTGTGAGGTTTCCGAATCTGAATTGGAAATGTGAATGATTAGATGTCCTTAACAGAGATCTTTGACCTTTGACCTAATCTCTTACCATGGTTTTGATGGTTGTAAAGGCAAATTCGGGAATTCAATTAAATTTTGACGACAAAACTGACGGTAACCCCATGAGGGGGGAATCTCTTATTAAAAACTACTTTAAGGACCAAACACATTTCAAAAAAAGTATAGAGACCAAACGCATAGTATTGGGATAGTTCAGAGACCAAATAATTATTTAATCCTTCTATCAATTATAGAAACTACCCTTTTAGTACTATTAATAGCCTTTATATGACTTAAATGCCCTTCAATGTAAAATATTTTTCAATAAAGTCAACTAAAGAATATAATTTTACAATGATGGTCTATAAATATTTATTTATATAAATGATATTATAAAATATGAATTAGAGTTCCCGTTTGAAAGTAAACTTTTTAAGAAAATGACACTTGTAGGAGTTCTTTAGTAATAAAATGACACTTTTATGCCTTAATTTTTGAAAGTGGACTCTTTAAGTGAAAGATCACAAAATAGAATAGTGGACTATTTGTCCGGAATGGATAAAGTAATATACAAAAGAATATATATATGGAAGGATGATTAATTAGAAATGAGTTTATTTGATTTTTAATAAGCCTCCGATGTTGAAGTCATTCAAATTCTTAGTTGATTTATATAGTACATTAAGCTATGTTTTTTAGATAAAATAATAGACCTTAGAGTGCTTCTACATTTAGTATTGCAATAACCAATCAAATGCCTTCAAAATAAAAGAATTATCTAACGTCAAAATTAATTTGTTTCAATAAACTCTTGGACATATATTAGTGTTTTCTTAATGATTGATATCCAATTGAATTAGTCTTTTATTGCTTATGTAAAAAAAGATAAAAAATATTTTATATATATAGGGGAAAATAAAAATATAATATGCATGAACATATGCATATATATATATATATATATATATACATATATATATATATATATATATATATATGCATATGTTCATGCATATTTTTTTGATAAGTATATGCATATTAATTTGATCTTTTAAAAAGAGGTGTTTAACAAATACTTAGGTAAAGACCTTGAGGTCTTTGATTCCAACCCTCGTACCAACAAGGGGTTACACTTACCTGTAAAAAAAATAGTGTTTAAAGGGGTAGTGCCTCAATTAGGAAAAATGTAAGGGGGCACTATGTACACAATTTAATAAAATCAGGGGGGTTAAATAAAGGTCTCTTTTTGTATCACTCCCTCCATTCCCCTCAAAGTGTCTAAAATCGAAAGCCAAATATTTCAAGGATTACCATAAAGTTACCCACGAACCCTTGGTGTAAAGATTAACTTTATTTTAATCAGGATGATATTGGAAACTCAAAAATGTTATAAGCTTTGTTTTTTAAACATGACTCTTTTAAGTTAAGCTGAACATTTCAAAAACAAAAGTTGGACTCTTTGAGTTGAACAAAAGGAAAGCATGTCATAGTCTGAAACTCTGAATATAGTATCCATCCATGCCTGCTAACTATAATAAGCTTTGTTTCTTACGCCACGGGCATGGCGGTCCCCCCTCCCTATCCCATGATCTTAAAATGGATTCGCTTGTGAATTTGCATTGTTTTTGAGCTTGGACATATTTAAATTAGCAAAAGCATGATTTGTGCAGCACAGAAGCCAAGTAGTGGACAAGGTTTAGCTAAGTTGATACAGTGATGAATGAACTTTTGAGTCATTGGAATTCTTGGTATCATGGAAGTACCAGCCTTCCGAGGATAAGGCCATTATATGAGTAAATATGCCAATTTACTGTGGTTTTCGTTATATCTATGAACTATTCTTCTGCACACCCCCAACAAGTTAACCTGCAGGAGTTATTAATGTTATCACCTGGGGTACTTGTTTGTAGATATTGCAACACACATGCTGCTGTTGCATGGAGTGCTTAGTTTCCTCATAATGCTGAAGCTTTTGATACGTTTTTTTTTTTTTTGCAGGTGGACGATGCCCTGGAAGAAGGGGTGGATGCTGTGAGGAGCGTGGTACAAACAGGATTCAATAGTAGGATAACGAGGTTTAATTTAGGGCAGAAGTACAAGTTTCACAAAGTTTGATCACCAACAACTTGGAAATCAGAAGGGATGTATCGTAGATTCGTACTAGATTAATCATCTATTACAAGTGTTATCAAGAATCTGTTTATACTTTATACGATGTATCCAACATTTTTGTGATTTTCACGTGATACATTAGCATATGATTTCTGCTTGGCTCCAAGTTTTAGGTATTCCGTAGTGTTATTGCTATTACATTTCCTTAAAAGAACTACTGGTCGTAGCCAAACTAGAATTTTAGCAGATTGGGAGGACACGTTACACCTTCAATAGGCTTTCTAGTAAATCTATTTTCTCAGTCAAATATTATTATTTTCTAGTAAATCTATTTTCGATTATCAGTCAAATATTATTGTTATTATTCAAATTAATATTTATTATTATATTTATGATCAAGTAATGAGGGTACATGTGGATTTGCACACAAATCTAATCTCTCTATTCCTAAATTCATGTTTGATTTTTTTTTTGAGTTAACCGACTATTTTTTAAATGAGAATTTGACGTAGATTTTTTAAATCATAAAACACGTAATTTATAATATCAAAAAAGTATCATGAATTATGTGTTTTATAATATATATATACACACGTCAAACTTTCATTTGATTTGATGAGATATTTTCTCTTGGTCAAACAAGAAAAGTATACTAGTATAGTGATCATTCAATATCCATGTCCAAGACAATTTAGTAGATGAATGAAAACAAACAAAATCCGATGAGATTAAGCCAACTTTTTTTTTTTTTTTTTTTTTTTTCATATTTTGATCAAAATATTGAATACTACGTGCTAAACTTCTAATTTCTTGGGGCCAATTTCTTGCCATATGTGAAGTCTGTAGGTTGCCGTCTTCTTTTGCTGGATTTACTCCACAATTACAGAAAATCAGATTAAGAAAAGAGACGTTTATACAACTCTTTTGCTTATTAAATTAGCACATGAGTAATAATGGGGTTAAGTTCCTAACTTCACCAAATATTTTAGGCCAAAAAATTAATAAAGACCGTTTTACACGTATTTTTGGTAAGACGGAACACCAAAATGTGATCTATACGTATTAATGAGGAAAATAAGGATTCATCTTACGATTTAAGACTCACGATACTCAATAATTTATGATCTCGACCTAGTATGTGGTTATAATGTGTTTCTATTGGTTGCCCGTGCACTTATCCTAATATTAGAATGTGTTTCTATTTATCGTATAATGATTTACTTTGTCATCTGCAAAAGAAAAAATAGGTCTCATTTAAGATGATCTTACGAATTTAATTCGTAAGATGATACATCACTCTTTCACAGCTTAACCTACTAAAATACGATAAATAAGATAAGATAGATCTGTTTAACAAAAAATATCCATTAGATCGTCTTACTAAAATTTTTACCAAGGAAAAATGAGAATCGGAGAAGAGCGGGGAAAAGGAAACGTTGAGTCACCTCCTTTTTCCCTGTCCTTTTTCTTTTTTTGGCAAAGGAGAAAAAGGATAGTAAAAAAAGATCAAATATACCGAACGGTCTTATAAGTTATAGGCGAATCCAATGACAGCTTTATCCGAGATCAACTTCGGATCCAAAACTGACCCACCACTCCAATAAGAACGTTGATTCTCTATCCTAATATTAGACCGTTGGGACCTCAAACAAAATCTTTTAAAAATCAATTTGCCCTACACCAAAATCCAAATCCAAACACAAACAAACAAACACCCAAATATTTTTCTCCCCCTGCAAGGCTCTGCAGCAACACAATCGCAGAGCCCCTTAGTCATCAACAATGGCAGGAGCAAACAGCTCTCTGCAACAGACCCAAACCCTACATAATAATCTCTTCGCTGCCCTAGATCCAAAATCACTCATCCTTTCTCAGTTCTCTGACTCGGAGAAACCCAATCCCCTTCAACTCACAACAGAAGGCTTTTTCATGGAGAGAGGTCCCAGATACAAAGCCTACGCCGATTTGAGAGAATACAAGCTAAGATTGAAGTGCTCGAAAAACCCACCACCGTCCCCAGATCACGAATTTCGATCTTACTCCGCCGAAGAAACAAGTCAAGTTTCAGGGTAATTCGATGGGTACACGGCGAAAAGGGTCCTCTGTTTTGACTCAGTCTGTTCCTGATTTCTCAGCTGCGTTGAGGAAAGAGAACAGGAAGCCGGTTAGTACACTGCCGCCTTTGATGGAGAAGTCTGCTACGCCGCCATTGAAGAGTTCTTCGAAATTGTATGGGATTGGGGCGAAATCGGGAGGGAGTAAGTCCGCGAATGCTGGTGAGAAGAGGGGTGGGGGACTGTTGATGGCAAGGAAGAGTTGTGTGAGTGTGGAGGAATTGAAGGGATTGTCTTCGTCTGCGGCAAATGCCATTAATGGGGAAAACAGGGGAGGAGGGAGGAAGACTGTTTTGGGGTATAGACAGGGCTACTGATTTGATTGCGTGCTTTCGGAACTGGGAAGTCTGGGGTGTTTTCATTGGTTCATTCTTTGTTTTTGTTTTTTGTTTTTTAATCTTTGATACATTTCCTTGCACTTTAGATATTGATTATGGCTTAGTTCAGTTAGATTGTGTAAAAATTCATATTGAAATTGTTTGTAACATACATGAGTTCATGAGTTGATTCTGATGTTTTGGTTGTTCTTATTTTCTTGTGGAAAATTGGAATTTTCTATAAAGGACATGATTTGATGACTTGTCTCATATAATCTTGCGTTAGTTTGTTGATCCTGATCATCTTGGTAAAGTTGAATCAGTCTACAAAATGAGTAATTTCTTAGATTAATAAATAATGACCCTTTCAAACAAAATGAGTAATTTCTTAGATTAATAAATATAATGACCCTTTGAAACAAAAAATCTGAAGGCTGTGTACATATCAATAGCCTAAATCCCAGCAAAATTCAGTCCGCTACTTGTAGCACCTTGGGTCACTATATACCTACTACAAGTAGACCCAAAAGTCAATGATGTTGACACTGGAATCTCCCCTATTTAAATACTTGAGATCGAGGCCGAACCGAACTCACATCTACCCAATGTGGGGTTGGAAAATCTCCCCAACTTTAAACCCACTTATATCTAACGTTCTCGTCGAGGTTACCCGACAATGCGATATTCAAGAGGTGGCTCGTACGAAAAATCAAGAGGTGGCTCCCACCTCCGGTGTAACACTTTAACCCGCACAACACTTTGTTCCCACATTTTTGACCAATACCCACTGTGATACTATTTGTAAGGCCTCGAGTTCGAAAGCCCATCGCGCTATGCATAGCCAACTAAACACACAACACCTTGAATCATCAAGTCTATTACAAGGTAGCTCAAAAGTTTATGAATGATGTTAGTACCTAAAAATAGTGTATGAATACCTTATAAAACACACTCAAATCTCACATCCACCCGATGTAAAATGAATGGCATTCCAGGGTCAATTGAAGATGGCTCTAACTAGAACAATACTAGTGTTAATATATTTGGCACGATAACAATTTTGGTACACCGCTACATAATTGGCACAGTTAATATGTTGGCACGACTAAATTTCTGCTTTTAATATATTGGCTCGATAACAAGTACATCACAAAGTTGATGGGCATAATACAAATTAGCTTTCGCTTAACAAATACCATACATTTCTTTTGTACAAGCACAACTACCATTTGATTTGGATCAACAAAAGAATTATTCTTTCAGCATGGGCTAGTAGTGACTACAAGAGATCCCATAACCCAGATTGCACTCCACAAGGTCTACCACAATTTCATCAATTAAACTGTGGAGTATGACCCTGTCAATTTCAACACCAGTCTCAAAAGCTTCAATCTCAAAATCTGTCCATTTACCTAAGCCACAACTCATCTCCCTCTCTATCAGGTCATCTGGAATCAACCCAACCAAACTCAGCCACCCTCTAACCTCCTCCGCAACCTCATGAATCATTCTCTCAGAATTCATGCAGGAAGGCAGACTTGTCCACGCTCTAAATCCAGATTTTGAGAATCGACCATAACTCAAGTCCAAATACTCGATTAAACAGTCAAAGATAAATCCTCTGAGCTGATTTCCTTCTTTGGTGTCCTCGAAACCGAGAAAGTTGCTAAAATTAGTCCACATCACACTCACAAGAGTTTCTAGTTCATCAAGTAGAAAGCTGCTAACTGAAAAGCCTTTGATTTCGTGAGAAGTGTGAATAGCTGCATTTCCCAGTACCAGTTCAGCATTGAAGATGACTTCCTTTGCATGGTTGAGCTTGTTTCCTTTTAATCTGGCTTCAGAAAGATCGATATGGTATAAAACTTCCGACAAATAGTTGAGAAGTTCAATCACTAAATCCCGACCACTCCTCTCTTTGGTTAATGAGGTACCAGAATAAAAATCATCTGAGTCTGGATTCAAATGTTGTGGTTCATCATACGAACAACTCGTCGAGTCGTGCAATATGTGCCCTAGAATTAGAATTAAACAACATAAACTAAACAGAAAATAGTAGAATTTCAAAAGAGGTGGAATTCTTAATGTTTCTGCAGTAAAAATAAATTTAGTCCCTTACCAGAGCTATCATCTAGACTGCTGGAGAAGCAGCTCTCGTTTGAAAAAGAAGCTTCGAGCACACAACCTGGGCTAAGATGATCAGTGTCGCACATATGCCCAAAGGAAGCTCCAGCTGTTTTTGGTTTGCTCTGATCAGAATAATACCCATAAAAACCTACTTAGTATAGACATCAAACGGATGATCAACAGAATAGCCTTAAAGTTTCAATACTGCAAACAATTGATTCACTAAAAAATATAAGGAAAACACTGTCGAAGATCACTGAAGGTTATTGATGGGTCACTGGAAAGAAAAACACACCTGGAAACATTTATCTGTTTTCGAGTTTAATGTCCGGCAACGATATTCTGAAACATGTTTTGCATTAGGCCCGCAATCCATGTCACGTTGAGGAGGTCGCCTCTCCGCAGTTAAGGCAAATATTAGCTCTTGAAGAATCATGGTGGATGTTCTCTTGGGTTGAATACCACTATTTAATGCTGATTCATACTCTTCTTGAGTAGTCAATTCCTTCAGCTTTTGGTCCAGAAGGGCGCCTAAAGTATCACCTGTCAACGGATATGGTTTCTGAAAGCAAGTATTTCCGTCTGTTTCATTTGCTAAAGTCTTCCGTGGAGAGACATTCTGATCCCTTCTCACCCCTTTGGAAGGGATTTCACTTCTGTGCTTCATGGGAGAACTAAACGTGAATGTAATTGCTTCATTGTCCTTGTTGCCGCTCCCACCAATAATTCTAGGCTTATCAAAGGTAGCATTGACAATGCGGGAACTTTCACCTAGCCTGCTGACATTCATTGAACGCCTCTTCCGCACGGGGGATAAGGAATCATCTCGTTTGTTAGCATATTTCCTCCCTGACTCAAACTTAAAGTCATCCACTTTGGCTGGCACCTTTGATCGTGTGCGCCCACTCAAACTTCGATTCAAGGCAACAAAGTCTTTGGTCTGACTAACAGCATTTGTAGCTGACATGAACCTGTCGTTCGGCTGGTAATTTGGTCTCACCTCATTTTGCCTTTGAGGCTTTTGCTTATAGTTAATTGAAGTCGGTGACGTTTGAGGCTTGGAGTTTTGGTTTGTCGAATGCCACTGAACCTGGCATCGGTCAAGTGGCATCATTCTATCTGAAGTAAAATCAGCACGACGTCTAATGTTGTCGACTGCTCGAGCAAGAGATGCTGAGTGCTCATGACGTTTATGAAAAACTCTTTCACTCTCTTGCTCAAGGGAGGAAATAGGTGTTCTTGGCTTACTCATCTCTGACATATAGGAGGGTGGTGAGACAAAAGTAGATGGCTGGTCTTCAATATTTGGTCGAGAGTTCACAACATCGAGCAAATTGCCACAGTTTTTGCAAGAAGATTGTCCCTTCAGTGACTTGGCCTCATTCATATAATGGTTAGAAATTTCCGGAGACGAAGGCTTTATGGACTCTGACATGAACTCATTTCTGGAGCCATGGCGAATATTATGCGAGTAAGTAAGAGCCGATTTCATTCGATTCCTAGCCTGCAACCCAGGTTCCAAGATCTTAGTAGCAGCACCCATCAACCGAGAGGCACTCCTCCCAGAAAGATTTCTAGGACTCTTCACTGGAGATGCAAGTTTGGGATGATGCTGCTTTCTCGACCGCGATAAAACATTCTTCAAATGCAATGTCTCAGTTCCAAATCTCGTCACAGGATATCTCTCAAGAAGACCCGTCTTCTGAAGCTTTGGAGGTCTCACTTCATGTTTTGTACCCCCCTTTTCGAATTCTTGATTTCCCCTACCAAATTTACAACGATCATTCGTAGAGTTCTCTCTCTGATCTCCCTTAATCTCAGAGGAAGAAGCCTTCTTCAACTTATCCTGATGTGCCGTTGGCATTGACTCCAAACCCATAAGCCTAGCAACCAAACTAGGAGTTTTAACACCATTTCTCTGTTCAGAATCAACATTAGAAACCCCATTTTTCTTCAAATTAGGGAAACCTCCACTGTTTTCATCAGCAATCTAAATTCAAGAGTACCAAAAAGTCAAATAAACATCGAGAAAAAATAAAGTAAAAACACAAAAATGTTCCAAAAAGGGAATGATTGATAGATAATAAAGCAAAAACTTTTAAGTTCACAAAAATGATTACATACCAAACGTAGCTTAGGCTGCTTTTCATCACCTCCAAACTTCTTTGCCACTTGTTTTGCACGACCTAAACAAACGAACAATCGAAAAAGAAAATAATTAAGATAAAGGACAGAGTTGAGTTGTTTAAACATGTGGAATGATAAGAGATAACTAATATAAATAAATAAATAAAACTGACCTGGACCAGGTAGCAATTTCTTGGAGAAAAGCTTCTTCTTAGCAAATCTTCTGTTCCAATCAAAGAGCTGAAAGAAAATTCCCACACACCCACCACTCCTCTGAGGTTTCTTCTCTACAACAGCCAATGAAGACGCATTTACCCCTCCACTTTCACTCATATCTCCAACATTCAAGAAACAAAAAACCAATACAAATCCTTTAACGCTTTACAAAATCTCTTCACCTTAAGCTTCAAACAAACACTAAATCACAAAAAGATCCGCAATTTCCATAGAACAACCCCTAACTCCTTCTAAAAGAACAATCTTTACAATACCCAGAAAGTTTCCAATAAACCCCTCATTCAAACTACCTTCCCCTCTCTGTAAACTCATTCTCTCTCCCTCACCGTCCACTAGAGAAGAATATCAAATTTCTGATTCTGGAACGAAACACACACTATCACTCTCTCTCTCTCTCTATTTGTCTAACTTACATTTTCTTGAAAAATCTTGAAAGAGAAAGAGAAAAGGAATAGTAAAAAAGAACAACCAATGACAGAAATCTCAACAATGCACGAAAGAAAACCTAGAAAGAGAAATAAAGCAACTTAGACACGAAAGCACAGGAATCTCTCTGGAAAATCCTTCCCCCAAAGCCTGTCCAGAATACAACTCCACAGTGACAACAGGGCAGGGCAGGAAGAGAGAGAAAGAAAGGGATAATTTTAATCAAAATAAAAAAGAAGAGATCAAAAAAGGCCTAAAAAGCATAATCATGTAAAGAACGGAGATGGGATTTTGAACAAAACCCCAGAAAAATGTAAGTAAGCTCGAGGATTATTAGCAGTATTTCGAATGGTAGAAGATAAAAGGGGGCTAATCTAATCTATGATCTCTGTTGAAAGCGGCCGATCTTTGGCATTTTCACAGCATTTGGGACACACTATAAGCAGTACAGGCTGACACTGCGTGTAAGTGTGTGTGACTGGGAGGGGCCGGGAGGGTGCGTAGGATTAGGTAGATAGAGACAAACTGTAACACCCCCACTCGCACTTTATCGTACTCCTCCAATGGTCAACATTGTGTTATTTGTATGCAGTGCTTAGTGTACGAACTAATTTTTTAAAAAATACTCCACGTCCCAATTTTTTTTAAAAAAATACTCTCATCGTCCTTCTGGGTTGTCTCATCCACGCCTTAATTGAATTATTAATATTAATTTGGTATATAATTTAATTTAAAAACTTATGAATATGTGACCCATAATTAAAGTAAAGTAAAAAAGTAAATGTAAATAATAAAAGTAAAGTAAAAAGAAAATTTTAAAAAAATAATTATTTTAAACTGACAATAATTTGGAGAAAAAGGAAGGAGGACGATAATTTTACTGCAAAGTTCAAAAGTCTCGTCTCTTAACCCATTATTAATATTAATTTGGTATATAATTTAATTTAAAACTTAAGTGTATTAGTATATGTGACTTATAATTAAAGTAAAATGAAAAAGTAATGATAAAATAATAAAAGTACTATTCGAAAAAGAAAAATTTTAAACAAAACAATTATTTTAAGACGAACGAAAGAGAAAAACAAGATAATAATTTGGGGCCGAGGGAGTAGGAACTTATGAACTACTAGAACATGAGAACATCCCTTCAAGTTAAGGTTAATAAGGCATACATTACTTCTTGTTTGAGTCATTTTATACTTTCAATGTTAAAAAATTGTCAATTTGCAAGGGTTATTGTGATGCACACATCATAGAAATCAAATTTGACGAATTGACTTGGAAGAGGTAGTTAAAAAAATAAATTTTAAGGGAGATTACTATCAGTGAAATTTGAATTTCTCAACTATGTTTCCTAATATCCTTTAACTAGAAAAAGATAAGTTTATAAGACTTAATTTCTGTATAAAATTGTACATAAAATGCTTTGAGTTGTACCCACCTTGCTAAAAAAATACAAAGGTATCTTGTATGTATAAGCTATAGGATTACACTCCTTATATTACACAAATCTAACGAGAAATAAAGGCTTTACTATTGAAGTTTTGAGATAAACCACTTTCTTATAGGTTTGGTTGGTAATTGTTTAAGTGTCCTTTAACCTCTCCAAATTTCTAAATTTTAGATATGGTTTTTAGTAATATGTGAGTTATATACTTATATGTAATGAAAAGTTATGTAAAATGAAACACTTATTTGAGGTTTTTTTTTTTAAAAAAAAAAACACTAAATTAGGAATGAAAAGATTATAAATTATGTGGCTGATAAGTAATTGTGTATAAAATAGTACCCTCCGTTTTCAAATAATTAATTGTCCTCATTTTTTTATTCGTTTCAAAATAATTGTCTTTTTAAAAACTTTTTTTTAGGAAAATACTTTTTACTCCATTCGTCCTTAAATTATCGTCCTTCTTTTTTTTTCGTCTGTCTCAAAATAATTGTCCAGTTTGAAACTTACATTTTTAGAACATCACTTTTACCATTTTACACTTACTTTTTCACTCTACTTTAATTATGGACCACATACTTATGGGCTTTAAAGGAAAATACACATTAAACTAATATAAATAATCAAGTCAATTGTTTTTTCTTAAACTGTGTGTCGGGTCAACTAGGACGATTATTTAGGGACAGAGGGAGTATTATTTTTATACATACTTTTTCTACTTACTTTAATTATAACCACATAAACAAAGACATTAAAAGAAACCACATATTATACCAATATTTATAATACAGTGAATTACTCCCTCCGTCCTAAAATTATCGTTTGGATTGACTTGACACATAATTTAAGAAAACACATTTAACTGGATTATTAATATTATTTTGTTGTATAGTTTATTTTAAAAGTTATGTGTATGTAGTTCATGATTAAAATAAGATGAAAAAATTAAGGTAACATGATAAAAGTATTATCGTAAAAAGTAAAATTTTTTAAAAAAACAATTATTATAGAATGAATGAAAACAAAAAACAAAACAATATTTTTTTTGTAAACAATATGTTAGATTAAAGAAAATAATATTATAGAAACTAGGGGTGGCAATTCATGTTATCGTGTCGTATTTCGTGCCTCATTATCGTGTTTTCATATTATCTATCTTATTTAATCATAATTGTAACAATAAATATTAATTTGAATATATTAATAATTTCGTGTGTTTCGTGTTGTGTCGTGTCGTGCTTGACTTATCGTACCATTTATCTCTATAATCGTATATTATAATCGTGTCGTGCTGATTCGTGCTATCGTGTCGTACAAGTCATTGTCACCCCTAATAGAAACGATAGAAAATGTGTATTACCCAAAAAGGTAGAAAATATAACAATTAATGTTAAAGGTCCAAATCCTCTTGCTTGATTTAGTTATGAAAATTGAAAAATATGATGGTTAGATATCAATCAATCAGTTTGAGTACGTTATGAAATAAATTTGGAATCTACTTGTTTTCTGTCTTGTCTTCTTTCATCAAATTATAGACTAATTAGTTCAGCCACACGAGCGTTTTAAGAGTTGCAGATTTTATTTTCAGCTTCCATTTCAACTTCCATGATTCTTAATGGACAATGTGTGACAGAAATTGCCATATACTGTACTAGGATTAAATTGGGCAACAAGGTTATCTTTGAGTCTAAACAAAGCTAATTTGCCGAATCTTAGGGGGTCTATATGTAAGTTACCCAAAATATACTCTAGCATTCAACAGAATCTGTGTACGTTGTGTCTACGTCTGTCTGCTCATCTTTCTTTGTCACGTACTGATTTTAGATTAAGTAGACTTGACAACCGGATAATTGATCCACGTTTCGGAAAAGAGAGAGCGCGTGAATGCGACAAAGAGATGGCGCGTGAATGTTGAAGAAGCTTAATAAGTTGACAGAAGAAGGAAAGTTATGAGTCATGTCATGTAAGGTGTAAATTGTACAGTAAGAACTTTTTTTTTTTAGTCTTGGATAGAAATAGAATAGTATTCTACTGTTTTAAGAATGATGGTACAGATATTCTTTTAATTTCTTATTAGTTCCAATATTAAATGGACTAGTACGGCTTATGTAGTTATATGATTTAATTTGTGAATCATTGCCAATACTCATTAAATAAGACACCAAGCCAGATTTTTTGGATTTAAAGTTGAATGCACAATGGTGAATGATCTATTTTAAATTGGGCCATACTTCATACTAATACTCCATTCGTTTCTAAATTATTGTTAATTTTTTTTTTGTCCGTTCTAAAATAATTATCTAATTTGAAACTTATTTTTTTAAAACATCACTTTTACCACTTTATCCTTATTTTTCACTCTACTTTAATTATGGACCACATACACATGACTTTAAAGGAAACTACACATTAAACCAATATAAATAATCAAGTCAATTATTTTTTTCTTAAACTGTGCACCGGGTCAAATATGACGATTATTAAGGGACAGAGAGAGTACTTATAAAATATTTAATATAATATTTTTTTTATAAAAATATTATATTACTTTTGATAAAAAAATTTACAAAATTTTAACACCGCACCAGACCAACACCTATAGTCCATCACCTGCCCTAGCCCCCAGACCTTCCACACCGCCTGAGTCAAGCCCAGTCCCTCCCTCAGTCATCCCACTCCGCCTGGGCCAAGCCCAGTCCCTCCCCCCACCCCAACCCACACCTGCCCCAACCACTCCGCCTGGGCCAAGCCCAATCCCTCCCTCAGCCTTTCCCCCAGTCCGCCCAGCCTCCACCACCTCCCACCCAGCCTCCGCCACCACTCCGCAAAAAAAAAGAAGCTTTTTTTTCATTTAATTAAAAATCAACTCCCACACACCTCCACCACCCCCACCTCCACTACCAATCTTCTTCTTTTTTTCCATTTAATTATAATTTTTAATTTAATTTTAAAATTGAACAAAGGGGCAAATTGGTCTACTTTTTTCAAAAATTGTTGTATTAAGTACCTATGTTTTAAATGAAATGAAGTTAAAAACTTACGTAAGCCTAATCCTTAAGACGGTTGTCTTGTCTAGTATAGCAAGGAAAATTGAGTTATGTTTGTTTCAGGCATGCGCAATCTCTTTATAGAAACTACGGATTATCCATACAAGTTAAAATAGGAGAGAAAAATAAAATTGAAGCGGGTAAATAAAGCAACCTGGATCGCGGTATTTGGATAAAATAAAAAATATGCAGATTGAGGCGTTAAAGAAAAACAGAAGTTATTTAGATGGTGGACATGTGGCACATTGTGAGGGTGCCACCGCATTAATGAAATCTAAAAGTTTCATTATTTGCACCGGTGCCCTTATTTTTTTTTAGGAACGTGAGTTGTGGTCCTATGTCAGCCTCTATTAATCTCTGTTAGCTCAATTTACGTTTCAACACTTAACATGACTTGACGGACTTGTATGACTTACACATTAATGGTCTACAAGAACACATTTAAAGGCAAAAGTGACAAGTTTAACGGCAAAATGACACATTGAAGGTCAAAAAATGACACATTTTTTATGCATAATGACTTACGCGTTGAGGGATCAAAAGTGACACATTTAAAAACAAAAGTAACACAATTTCATACATAAAGACTTAACACATTTATTGACTAAAAGTTACACATTTAAAGGTTGGAATGACACATTTTCATACATAATGACTTATACATTAAGGTATTAAAGTGACACAATTAAAAACAAAAATGATACACTTTCATACATAATGACTTATACATTAAAAGACTAAAAGTGACACATTTAAGGTCAAAAAGTGATACGGTTTTCATTTATAAAATTTGAGGGTTGGTGTTGTAATTTTCAAAAGTGGAGGGATGATGTTGTAATTTTTGAATCTTTGACTCATTTAACATGGATAGCTACATCTCATGAATATTGGCCAAAAATATCAATATTTGGAAATTCATTAGCATCATTAAGGGGTATAAAAGTATTTTTGTTTCATTTTTAACATGAAAATTAATGGATGTCACCGGATGTCTCCAGAGGGACTAAGTGCTAATTTGTTACAACTTTTTTGGATTAACTTTTGGCTTTTAGTTTAAAATAAGTCATATTTAAAGTGTTTGTTTAAGCTTATAAGCTAAAAACCAATAAGTTTGGTATAACACAATTTATACATTAAAAGGTCAAAGCCAAAATTTTAAGTTTTTTTTTTATTATTTGAAAACGCAAAAACACTATTAATTAATAAACTTTTGATTGTTACAATCTTACCATTTTCTCATAAATATATAAAAAAACTAGCAATATTAATTTTAATATTTTTTAAAAATAAATATTTAATGCGGGATAAGGAATATTATAAATTATTTATTCATTTTGTTATATGGTAAACATTTTCAACCTGCGCATATTTGACTACTCACGTTAAAAATTGGTAAGGAAATAATAAAAGTTAAACGTAAAAAACTACACATACTAATGGTGTAGAAAATAACTACATATTTATTTATTGTTTTAAGTAAGATTAAGTAAATAAATATTAATTAAATATTATCCCATGTTGAGTTTTTTTAAATAAAGGTGAGACTTTTTTTTTATAAAGGACTAGTTGATTAGAAAATTTAGGGTTCATGCTCAATTTATAGTAAATAAATAATTTTTGACTTATTTAACAAATATACTCATAAGTCGTTTTTTTATGCAACAAATAGTCTAGCATCAAATCAACCATAAGTCATTCAGCCAACAGCCTAAGCTATCAGCTATAAGCTACTAGCCGCGACAAACGAGCCGTAATGTATGCCTGAAAATCGAGTTTTAGGATCAAAATAAGAAGCGTCAAAGAGGTTGAAACTAATCAATTTGAGGTATTAAGTTCAGAGACCAAATTGTGTATTAAACCTTTTGAAATTAAAGTTTACCTTTTCATTATTTATGTAATACAAAGTAGTCCCTCCATTCCTACGAGGATCCAGGGACCCAGGGTGTGTGTAAGTTGTAACATAAAAAATGTTGGGTAATCAAAATTGAAAAATGGTGTCATGATTTAAATATTGGGTTTTATGTTGAACAGGAACTGTAACACTATATGAAGTCACTGAAAATGGATGTTAGTTGCATCGACAAAGCGCTCGAGGCCTACGTTCTTTCTTAATAGGGTTAATGACACCATTGGTCCCTTGAATTTGGCTCATTTTCATTATTAGTCCCTTAACTTTTTTTTTTGTCAAAATTGGGTCCTAAAATTATGAAATTTTCACAACCACAGTCCTTTTGATAGATGTCGTTAAAAATATATCGTTAAGTTGTCATGTATGTCGCATGTGCGTTAAGTAAGGGCTAAAATGAAACTTTTTTCAACCTAGCGGCTAACTTATACAGAATTTGCAATTGCACCCTAGGATTTGAAAAAAAGACCTAGAGGCCTTCTTCCCCAATACAAGAATGGAGTCATGGGTTTGATTTTGAAATGGTGGTCCACTCTGTTTAGGTAATTTAATGGCTTATGTTATCATGAATTATTTTTTTAACAGGAAGGTAATTGATAATATATATATATGATCGCTCAAAGGGCCTAGCCCAGCCCAAAGGGCCCAAGCAGGGGTCACGTGCTCAACGCATGATCGCTCTGCCAAATGAGGGGCATGTGCATACCATCGGCTACAAGCATGACTTTCCAGCAAGAAATGATTCATCCCCGGGCAGGTGCCAAGTGTTTAGCGAGTAGAGTCAGCCTGCTCGAAGGTATGGATAATGGTCGTCCAGAACGTGGGGAACTAATGCCGAGAAATCCGCCCCCACATTCTGGATGTGGCCTTAAACGTGTCCGCTAGTTACGCTCGCATAGTTAAGGTTCTCATCATGGCCTTCATGACCAAGCCTATATAAACCTTTCTGATAGAAGAGGAAATGTACGCTTACAAGTTTACAGGCTAAAACTCTGTCAAATTATACATGCACTTGCTGGTTTACTGATTATCACACTAAAGTACTTTTGTAGGGAAAGACCCTGCCTAGTTCACGGTTGTTCTTGATCTCTTTGACAAGTTTGGGCCTTATAACACTGATAGATTGAAAGTCATATATTCGATTACCTTAACCCAGTGTATCCGCATAATTTTGGATACATCAATATATATATATATCCGACCCCCCCCCCATCATTTCCTTTTTTTTTTTGTCTTCAAACCCATATCAATCCAGTCACACCCCCTTTTTTTTCTCCATTCCTATACCCTCACAACCAACAAACATACCAACTCCTACCAATTCCCTCCTTTTCGACCCTCCCTCATTTTTCCATTCCCCTCATCATCATTTTCGATTTTCCCCACATCATTGCGGACGCTCTCAGTCCTTCACTCAATATCACTTATCTGCCTTCCCTCTTATTCTCCTTCATTCTCGAACACTCTAGCTAATAATTAATAGGAAAAAGAAAAGGAAAGTAAAAGTTGGGCGTGTGGGCGTGACTCGTAAGAGTAAAGTGAGAGAGAGAGAGACTCACTATGTGACAGAGAGAAGGTCAATATGGGGTATGACTGTATGGGTGCCTGGGTGGGACGGTGGGTAGCTTGCCAGCGGTAGAAGGGTGGAAAGAAACCTAGATCTAGAAGGGGAGACTTTGAGATACCTTTTCCTTTATTTTTAGTTTTTAGTTTCTTTACATGTCCAGCCTCCTACCTGATAAAAAATTGATTCATGATAACATCAACCATTAAATTACCTAAACAGGGTGGACCACCATTTCAAAATCAAACCCAGGAATTGATTATTGTATTGGGGAAGAAGGCCTCTAGGTATTTTTGTCAAACTGTAGGGAGCAATTACAAATTTTGATATAAGTTGGGTTTGAAAAAAGTTTCATTTTAGCCCTTACTTAACGCACGTGCGATACACATAGCAACTTAACGGTATTTTTTTAACGACATTCATCAAAAGGACTACGGTTGTGAAAATTTCATAGTTTTAGGACCCAATTTTGACAAAAAATTGTTAAGGGACAAATAGTGAGAATTACTCAAAGTCGAGGGACCAATGATGTCATTAACCCTTCTTAATGCTACTAGTCAATGGATTACGTAGGGGTGTCCTTTGGCAATGCACGGTATATGCCCATCAAGTGGTGGATATCAATTTTAAAAGTCCATTACAATAGATCAACCCATGGACTTAAGTAGACAAGCTTCAGGCGAACAGTAGACAGGCACAGACTTCAATAGGCTTTGATGTATTATATTGTTTTATATAATTATATGAAGTTCAAGATAAACCAAGTACTTTTTAACTGTTTAAAACTAGGTTGATTCAACGAAGAAAATGGACGTTTGGGACATGGAGATTAAGGACTTAGGTATTTAGTGCAACCTTTAGGCTCCATTGCTTAACTTGGCAGCAAGAATAATTCCATAAAGCTAGTAAATGTGACATTCAAATAAAAGGATTAATTAAAACTAATCTTATCATTTCCATAAATCTAAAACAAAATTGTTATACTAAAATTACCACGATCCTTACAACTACACCTTGAAGAAGGGTAAAGTTGTCTTTCTTCAAAACAATTTTGTCCTCCTTCAATGCTAGTTGTAAAAAAAGTTATAACATTGTTTTATAAAATACTAATATTTTACTAAAATGAAATGGAGAAATTGAGAATTGAATTACAATCTCATAGAAATCATGAATTGAAAAGCAATGGTTGAGATGAAAGTGACACACAAATGGTATATAGTTTGTGACACAAAATATTTGATTCCATTATTAGCATACAAAACAGTTGAAAATAACTACCTAACAAATTGACATGCAAAAGTCTAATATACCCTTAATGATATTTGAAAATAACATTATTGCTGAGTAGCTAACACAAGGGACTGAAGGGAAACACTTGGTTGAAAGAGCTGCTTGAAATATCGTCTCCTTTGCATCACCATTTCTACTTTCCTGCTTATACCAATAATATTCATAGCAAGTCATTTTGACTAAAAACTTCAAATTATATTTTTTTGAATAATAAATGATATATTTCCAAACTGTTAAATAATGTATGACTTTTAATATTACGAATAAATAACAAATTACGGATTTGTAACCAAGATCTAAGCGCAATGAAAGCATTCCATGCAACTTTAAGCCCAAAATAAGCTAAGCTAACTATGTGCTACGAGCCTCACATATTCAATCCATAACTCCAAGATTTTCTTTTAAAGAGAAATTGCGAGCCGGTGCCATTTCATAAGTTTTTAGGAATAATTGCGGACTGGTCCCCTTTTGTGAAATTGTAACTGTTCCACTCCCCTATTTTTTAATTCAACTGCTAAAGTCTATTTTAATAAAAGTGTTACCAAAATACCTACCATCGTCTTCAATGAAATAAGAAGCTCGAGAAGCTTTCGGGTAAATACGTCGAGGTTAGCCATTGACTACTCTATTTAGCACCACTCTTAAAAAGGAGTATCAACAACAATCATAATTCATTTTCCAACAATCCATTTGCAACCTAGTTTTTTTCCTTACAACCTAGTTTTTTCCTTCCTCCAACATTGATGTACAACATAAGTTCAATCACCAACAGAGGAGGTTTTGGTCAATACATGTTGTTAGGGTTTTTTCATAAATGCACGTTAGACTTGTGTTTATAAATCCACCGCGGTATATCATTTGCACGTTAGGTTTCTTACTTTCTCATTCTTAAATGCATATCCAATTCTGCCTCTGTGTAATTTAATTAGGCATCGTATCTTCTAATTCGGCTTGATATTTTATATTAATTAAGCATCGTTCATAAATTATGGTAACTCACGTGTCATTATTTAAAAATTAAGCACCGATGTTTATTAATTAGGCATCGAATTTTTTTACTCTGCCTCGGTTTAAAAATACATGTGTTTATTAATTTCAAATTTGTGCGCCGGTGTTAATTAAAAAAAATCACGTGTCATTTAACATACGACACAGTGATATATAACCAAACGAGGCAAAATTGTAAGATGCGACGCTGCACAAAGATATTTAAATAAGGATACATGAGTATTTTGTGAAAAAATAACTACGACGCAGTAATATATAATCAAACGAGGCAAAATTGATTTTTTTAAGTGGATCGTTGCCTATTTAACAAACACACATCTATAAAAAAAGATGCATGATTGGAAGAAGCATTGTATAATTAACAAACAACGACGTGCATTGTTTAAATAAAGACATGATGCACATTGTTTACATAATTCACGTCATTTTTCAAGTTTCATTATTTATTAAAGCTAAAACTCATCTTTGGGCCACCCAACTTTTCAAAAACTTGTAATGTGGCCACCGAAAGTTTAAAATTTTCATACTTGCCTCTAAACTAAAGTTATATTGCAAGCGAGCCTATTTTTTAACGGACGTTAGACTTAGACGTTAAGTTTGAATCAAATCTTTATTTTACCCTCCAAAACATAATTTGTGTTATTTTATAAACCCTAAGGGGTCAAAATGTTTCTTCTCCATCACAATCCCGTCCCATCCGTGCTCATCAAATGAGAAGCTCTTTCAAATTTTGAAATCAACCAAACCGTGCTCATCGATGGCTGATTTGAATATAATATAGTAGGGGTGAGCAGAACTTTTCTAGAACCGGACCGGACCGGACCAGTCAAAAATTGACCGGACCAATACTTTGGATTGGTCCTGGATCTGAATTTTTACAGAACTGGACAATTGGGTCGGTCCCCGGTTCCAGAAACCAAAAACGCGGAACCGGACCGAACCAGACCAATGTGTATTTATTATTATTTTATTATATATAATATACTAATATAGTATAATTAATATATATATATATATATATATATATATATATATATATATATATATATATATATATATATATATATATATATATATATATAAATTGATAAGAAGATAAGAAAAGGGATACAACTTACAACCTAAAGAAAATATATAATAATTTGATTCAATATTCAACCAAGTTTCCTTATTTGATTAAAGAGAAAATAGGAGGGAAAACATTGTTCTTCCCTATTAATTAATTTCATGTCTCTTTTTGTGATTCCAAACATTATTAGTTTGAAGGATTGTTACATGTAAATTAATTAAATTAACCATAAGGGGATCGGAGAGGAAGATGACTTGCAATAAATTTCCTTACAACTTTCTTTTTCGTTTCTCTTAATTAATTTGGAAGTAATAATTTTTACCTTTAGTTTATTTTCACAAGAACAACGAACACAACAAAATGTTGTATAAATGAAGAACATGATTTGATTAGATTATTGATAAAAAAAAAAGATTTGATTATTGATCATTATTTTTTAGAAAATCTAGTTATCCTCTTGATCAAAGATACGCATTGTATTGGTTCGGTCCTGGTTCTCGTACGTCTTCAATTGGTTATGGACCGGACCAATGTATTCGTTCTCATATATATTGGATTGGTCCTGGTTTTATATTTTTTAAGAACCGGACTATTGGTCTGGTCCTGATTCTATCAGTTTTTCCAAAAAAAAGTGGACCAAACTGGACCAAGCTCACCCCTATAATCTAGGCATCAATATCTCTCTCTATGTCCATCCTCACCCCCAAGTCCCTAAACTTCACTTATCACCGCCTCTCTCTTCCCAATCCGGTGGCGACGTCACTGCTTATAGAAGTAGTAATTGCCATTCCCAATGAAGGTGCAAGAGTTCAGTCGTTTGAGCACAAGTCAAGCAAGCCAGATCCATTGAATTGGTTGATATTCTGAAGGGAGCTCCTCCAGAATCTCCAGAATGGAGTAGCATTCCCAAAGCTATGAATCTTTTACCTCCCGAAGTTCAGTCCTTCATTGGCGCTTTACGTCCCTTCCTTCGCTCACTCATAGCCACTGTCGAGATTGCCCAGAAAAGACTCAATTCACCAATTTTGATAGACTAGAGCAACTTCTTCCACTGCTTTATTGGATTTTGCATTCTAACTAGTCAATCATTCCCTCCCCCCTCTCCGACTGAGGAATCCGGGGCATATCCTAAAACCTGATGAAGCTCTACCGCTTTTTGCAAAGGGGCTTTTCTTTTTTTGCACCAACAGCTGATGAGCCCAAGATTTCAACGAATTTTCTTTTGAATTTTATTTGATTTTGTTCTATTTTTGAGTTAATTATGTCTTGAAAATATTATTATTTGTGTATTTATACTTTAATGTAGGTTTCCAAGGTTTAATCGAGCAATAATGGTGTTTAGCACAAGGTTCAATGCAATTTTGGGCTTTAAAGTTGACTTACAAATCATTCGGTCAACGTTCGTTAAGTTCGTCAAGCAGTCCAAGGAAAATCATAGTTAATAGGGGCCAGCGAAGCTAACAGCGAACATATTTGCAAAGCCTGGAGGGGGAAGGACTTCCCTAGCCAATTGCACAAAGATAAGGGCACCAAAGTAATATTTAAAAGACTAGGGGAGGCCGGCGCCAAGTCTGGAAACTTCCTCATCTTCGCGTTGTCGTCCTCCCAGTGCGCCACGTCACTGACCCCAGCCTCCAGCAACCCGCGTCCTGCCAATTGCACCCAAGTCGACATGACCGGATGTGGCTCTTCTACCCTCTAGTCCAGCCCATTCTCTCTCACAGCCACACCTGTTTCATTCTTGGGCAACCCGCGCCTTCTTCACCTGGAGCCCCATCTTCACAGCCGTGCCCAGCCTCAATTTTTATTCCATTTTCACCTTCAATTTCTCCTTTATCTTCCTAAACTGCCCCTGGCCTTGTTGGTGACTCAATCCCTACTCTTTTAATCTCTTTAGCTAGTCTCCATTCATTCAAAAGTCCCCATTTTCGGGACATTCCTCCCAAAATAGGCCACCAGCCCTCTCTCCACCATTTTCTCACCAAATCTGTGAAGATTGATCACCTTTGAAGGTTTGGAACTTCAAATCAACGGCCAAGGATGCATTTGCAAGAGATTTCAACCCCGAATTCGAGTAACATTTGGTTTAATTCTTTTAACCTATCTTTTGAGATATTTATTGTATTTTTCAAGGTTGATTAATTTTGTAAATGTTGAATTGATTTGTGCTTAAATTATTAATGGAATGTAATTATTTTATATGTCCAATGTAGTGATTTAAATTTAATCTCTCTATATCTCTATTTAGTATACTTTCATGCTTAGTTATTATTTTGTGAACTTAATACTTTTAATTGATTGACCATTAATTAAATGATTTATAAATGTTTAGGATCCGCGAGAGCTACCTTTACCTTTTGGACCAATCAATTTAATAGTTGGTGTTTTTGTGATAGTCATCGATAGATAATTTGGCTACCGACATGATTTGTAGAAAAACAGAGAGACTATCTTTTTGCAATGTATTACCCATGTGCTTGGTTATTGTTGCGTGTTTTTAATGCTTTTAATGGCGTAACGAACCATTAGATGATCATTAGAATCATAGGATACGTAGCGAAATCTCTTCCCATTAATTCCGAAAATCACGATAATCGTTTGCGTGGCGTGAGACCGAAAGGAGATCGTGCGTAAATAGTCATTGAATGTTTGTTTTCACATGCGGTTATTTTCTCCCCTATATTATGTGTTGCGATGATATGAGCCCCGTAGTAAGGATGAATGATAGCTAGATTTGCTATACGTAGCAAAAACCCGCTGTGAATAAAGTAGTGCGCCTGACTACCAAGACTTGAATTAAAGAAAAGCAGAAAGATGATTAATTTAGTCACCGGCTAGATTAGAAATATTGCACTCCTATTTTTTTATCTTGATTTGTTGTTGCCAAACCACTTGCGCGTTAGTTTAGTTTTAATTGTTTTCTTATGTTGTTTATATTTTTTAGTTTTTTTAATTCATTTTCTTTTCATTCAAATATAATTACTTAGCCTCATTTTGGTACTTAGTTGGAGTGAGAATCACGTACATTCTATATGGGATTGATAACTCGTACTTATGTACACTTTATTACTTGATATGGCGGGGTATTCTTACCCGAGTTGCGTTTTTGCGCACATCAAGTTTTTGGCGCCGTTGCCGATGACTGATTTAATTTTTGCTCCTATATGCTAATATCGATATCAAGCGAAGCTATTTGTAATTTGAGACCTAATTTTGGTGGGACTTTAATTGTAAATTTCGACGCCCAACTTTTTCTTTGCGAGACATAATTTTGGTGGGACTTCAATTGTAAATTCCGACACCCAAAATTTTCTTTGTGATGCCTAATTTTGGTGGGACTTCTATTGTAAATTCCAACACCCGACCTTTTCTTTTCAAAGCCCTATTATCGCGCATATTTTACGTTGTTTTATTTGCGCATTGGTTATTCATTAAGCGTATCGTCGTCATTTTATCCCTAAAAGTGTACTTTAGCGATTGAAAAAAAAAAATCATGGACTTTTTCGGTTAAAATTTCACTACATGGGATCGACCTGGTTATCACCCAAGTTTTTAACTGCTTAAGTCCTTGTGATTTTTAATCCGAAAAAAAGTCACTTCTATGGGCGAAAAGACGACTATGTCATGAGCCAGAGGCGCGCTAAGGATAGAGTTAGTAATGGGCTGAGTCGGACCGGCCCGGATCCAGTAGGTCAACTATTCCTGGGCTAGACTGACCTGACCATAAATTCAACAGGCATATCAAAATGCTAGCCCCGTGATAGATGTGTTTTACACGCATCTACGAGACATTTATTCAGCTTAGAAATAGCGATTCCACGAGGTTTTTGGCTACTAATATCTGTTTTGGAGCTTAATTGTGAGTGTTAGGGTTTTGGATGAAATTAAGGAAGTCTTGAAGGTTTTAACTGAAGAATGATGAAGGGTGCAAAATGCAAAGTCATACGAGAAGAAAGACCAAGGAGGTCAGAAGACCTTGCGATCGCATGCCTAGAAGACCTTGCCCCCGCAAGGTTCCCAGTCTAACTACCCGGAGGAATTCAAGACCTTGCGGTCGCATGTCTCTAGCACCTTGCGACCGCAAGCCGCCGACTTCACTAATATGGGAATTTCAGTCTTAACTTAATTCTTGCCCTGTAACTATTAGTATAAATACAAACCATGTAGCCCTAAGTTAGAGGTCCTAATTTTAACATTAGTATACATTTTTTATTAGTTTGTATTCATAGTTTAGAGATGATCGTTCATGCTTTCATTCATCCAATTGATTTGTTCATCATTGACGATGAACTAACCGCTCATATTTAGGAACTGAAGATAATTTGTATCGAATCTTTTGCTCTATATTAATTTCGTATTCAATAAAGTCTTGTTGATCGCAGAGTTTATCAATCTCTTTGCTATTTGGTTTTTTTCTAATTAATGGTATCGCAATAGTTTAAAGACGTAGGGATGCGAATAACTGCAAGACCTTCATTTATCGTATATTTGCCCACCTATGTGATAAATTAAACTTATCGACGAATGAAAATGATAAGTTAGGTTTAGGTTCTTATGTTCTTTCTCTTCAGGTATATCTTCGGTTCAATTATTGGATGGACACTGAAATATAATTCAACTTAGTGACACTAAGTTTGCAAATCGTGGACCCATATCGTAGCACTCTTTTCCTTCGTGAATAAACTCAAGGCATAGTGATTGATACATTAGACAAAAGAGTATTAGAGTAGACACAAGTGAATCCTAACTCCTAGATTCCCCTCCATAATCAGATCTTCGTAAACTGTGTTTGTTTGCTGCTAAATAAACTGTTGCCCTCAGATTAATCGATTACTAGTAGAATAAATTAGTATAGTTACATGTTTACTTGCTTTAATTGCTTCTTATCTCTGTGGTTTGACTCTTAATTTCCGATCACTATACTCACATTGATTCATACACTTGCGAGACAAAAAAATAATACATTACCCGTCCCAGCCCAAAATAAAATCAATCATAAAGTTATTAATTTTACAATTCAAAGTTTAAAACCATGTGATGAAAAGTCTAATGTATGTAGCACTTGAAAAAAAAAATCAATAAAAGAAACATGACGTCTTCAATAAAAATATAAAATCGTGTTTGTGTCTTATAAGTTTCTTAATTCTTAACCAAAAGATTAGAAAATGTCAATGAAATAGCACCCAATCATGTAACGTCAATTCAGTGTTGACTACTTGACATACAACTTTAGAATGAAAAAAAGCACTAATATTCTAGCAGAGTAGCAGTAAGACTTAAGTTTCACTCATTAAGATTAACAATATTGGAAGACCGGGCTTTTTTGCAAATAAAGAGAAAGGAAAGCCTTTTTATTATGAAAGAAAATAAAAATAAATAACTAAAATTGAATATAAATTATAAGAAATAATTGCTATTAATAATGTATTTGTAATTTTGTATTAAATATACTAAAGAAAATGTATTTTTTTTAAAAGTTTGGATGGGGTGGGCCAGACTGAAAAGGCCCGGGCTTTTTGATTCGAGAGCCCGGCAAATCCATGGGCCTAGGCCAAAAATGCCTGATATTTTTTGGGTCATCTATATCCGAAACCCTACCCGTCAAAATAATGGATGCACTGGGCCGGCCAATTGGGCTGGACTTTTTTTGCCAACTCTAGGTAAGCATCACTAATCTAGCATATCGCGATGCATGAATTTGTTCATCGCAATTTGAATTGCAATGCAAAATTGGATTTGCAATACAGAAAATCCCAATATACAAATTGGATTCTCGAGGCACAAATTAGATTAGATTTTGTGCATCGCAATACAAAATCGATGATGCAAAAAATCTCACTGCACAAATTAGATTCGATTAGGGCATGACGATGCAAAATCGATGCATGAACTGATACTTTGGGCGCACGTGTTTGGTTCATTAAGGATATCGTAACCTTTTCACCCAAAAATTATCTTTTTCCGATAAAAAAACATGGTTTATTGGAGCGGTTTAAATTTTTTAAAAGGGACCTGCCTGAATTTCACCATTTTCTTTTCTAAAAGAGTAATGTTAAGCGTACCTAATAAATACTTAGTACATTCTTAAATTATTGTTCTATTTGACTATTTTGAGTCAAACTAACTATTTTTGAAAAGATAAAACACGTACTTGGTAATACAAAAAAAGTCAATTTAAAAATATAGCATCTAATTTTGTGTATCTTGTTGGCTTCATTTTTTAACTCACGACTAAGAGGCTACAATATTCCAAATAAGATGACTCATAACATATCAAATCTTTTTGTGCTCAAAATTAGACATTCATTATGTGCATATATATAGCATTACACTTTGTTAATATTGATTCCAATAAAAAATAATTGTGCTACGTACACCTAGTTATTATTACTTAATTTTATACACAAAATAACATGTCACATACTCACATTATTGGCAACTTGTAGACTCGACTGTAATTGACTAATTGGCAATGTCTCAAACTTAAAAGAGGGTCAGGTCAGCTAACTACTTCAAGCTATAAATGGCTTCCCCACTCTATCGACCCAAACACGTGTTTGCCACATGTTCGACCCAAACAAAATTTATATGAATTATATCCCTATATTTCCAATGCAAAACAACTATCCAATTTGCAAAACTAAGGGAGTTAAATAACATATAATCCATTTGTTCCACCCATAAATCAAATGTGGAAAAATTTAATAATTGAGAGATATATAACTAGTATTATAGTTTATTCATAATTACAATAATGCTTAAGAATAACTAATTTGTTAATACTTTCTCTGTTTCGAACAAAGAGTCTATTATTTCATTTTGAGATGTTTTACTTAAAGAATTCACTTTTAAAATTTAAGATATAAAATTTTTATTTTATTATTAAAGAGCTACTAAAAATGTCATTTTTTTTAAAAAAAAATTGATTTTCAAACGAACACTCTTTGTCCTAGATAGAAGAAGTATCAAATTTGGAGGTAAAGTTAAAAATTTATGAAAAAATTGTAGACGTAATATTTATAAGTTGATCTTTTTATTTAAAACGTCTCAATATAGTATGGTGAACCCTTTAACTTAAATCTGACAATGGATCGGATTTTGATCTAGATCCAATGTTATTTTTAGGATATGGATTTAATTTTTAAATCTGATTATCTGATTTTGTTCTGTATCCGAAAATCTGAAAGCTTAATAAATCAGATATGGATTAAGGTGTTTCGATTCGATATAAAAAATATATTAATATTATACATATAAAAGTTACTAATAAATGAGTTTTTAGTCATTAATCATTACTAATTCTAGTAAATATAAATTTTTCGATGAACTCTAAAATCTTACTAACATTATTATTTATGTTCGTGTAAGCTAAAAACATGAATTTTTAATTTTATTCAACTTTTGATTAAACAAAAATATCTCAATATTAATTTTATTCAGTACTTTAATTAGGAGCAAATAAAATCTAAATAAAATTCGAATTCGATCCGAATCCAAAAATTTAGGATATAGATTGAGCTTTTGAATAACTGAAATATAATCCTATCTGATCCATGTCCGATAATGTATTAACAAATCGGATAATGAATTTGACTGATCCGATCCGAATCTGATCCATTAATAGACATACTTTAACCGGAAGGCTGGAACATACTAAGTGCTCTTTTGTTGCAACTTATTTGGAGTGAATTTTGGCTTTTAGCTTTTGAAAAATCATATTTAGAGTGTTTGTTTCAGCTTATAAGCCAAAAGCCAATAAGTAAGGTATAACACCCTTTATGCATTGAAAAATCAAAACTAAAAAACCAAAATTTTAAGCTTTTTTGATTTTTTTTTTAAAACATGAAGACAACTATTCATTAATAAATATTTGATTATCCACATTTCATCCTTTTTTTGAAATATACATAAAAATTTAAATACTAATTTTCAAGTTTTTTTTAAATAAATAATTATAACAATTCATAAATAACTTTTCAACAGCTGTAACAAACAGTCTATTATACAATCAATCATAAGTCATTCAGCCACCAGCTTAAACTATCAGCCGTAAGTCATAAGCTATCAGCCACAACAAACGAGCCCTAAGTATATGTTGAGAGTTAAGAGTAATATAGCATTACAAGTTCACACTCTAAAATACACTCCTTTCGTTCCAACAAAATAGTTGTATTTGACACGTTAAATTTTTGAAGGTTATAGCTTTATTTATTTATGTCTTTATTAAATTGAACTACAGTTATTACTATTTAAAAAAAACAAACTATTTTTTTGAAACAAATCCATCCCTATGTATATTAAAGTTGGTGAGAAAATCTTCAGATATATCATCTATCCATCTTTTGAGTAATCTAGATTATTTTTTTTTTGTCCCTCGGGGCATAGTCGAGTGGTAAAATAAGAGGGACATAAGATTCTTGAGACACGCAGCGTGGATTCGATACTTGGTGGAAGCAATTTGCTTTCTTCTGAGGTTGAACCTTGTATGTGTTATTAGTTGACATGTTCTCAAACCCTGTATCATTCGGGCACATCCCGCGATTTTCCTGATAGTAGCAATGAGGGATCGAACTACTACCCCAGGATTCAACCTGGTTAAAAAAAAAAAGTAATCTAGATTTTCATAAATTTATCTTTTCAACTTCTCATTCGTTCAGATAATAATTTTAGATAAGTACTATAGTTAAGATGCATTGTATATTACTTCTAGTATTGTCCTTCATAAAAGAGTGTAAATTATTGAGTTTTCTTTTCATTTTCATATGAGATAAAGGAAGTTAGAGATAAAAATAAGTTGACCTCTAGATTATTTCTCTGACCCATGTGAGATAGATTATTTCTGACAAGTGAAAACTTTGTCTTCAAACTTTCTTTTCCTATCAATATAAGATAGAGTAAGGCTTTTTAAACACTTTTAAAACTCATTTTATGTCGACGATAAAAGTTTGTTAAAAAGAACAAACTCTCAATAATCTATACATACTATTATTAAACCACAAGATTACTCAAAATAGTATAGTGAATCTCTTACCTTGAAAGTGATGAAGTGTATGATGAGATTTAAGAGTAATATACCATTATAAGTGCATACACTAAAATACACTCCTTTCGTTCCAACAAAATAATTTCATTTGACAAGTCAATTTATTTAAGGTTATAACTTTACCTATTTATATATTCTTTAAATTGCACTACACTTATTACTCCCTCCATCCCAAAATTATTATCTTAATTTTATTTTTCGTCTGTCCCTAAAATAATTATCTTTTAAAAAAAAAAGATATCACTTTTACCATTTTACTCTTATTTTTTATTCTTACTTTAATTTTGAGTCACATATTCATAGATTTAAAAAAAAACCACACACTATTTCAATATAAATAATTCAATCAAATATATTTTCTTAAACCTAGAGCTAAGTCAACACAAATGATAATTTTTTTGGATGAATGGAGTACTATTTTTAGAAGCAAACGATTTTCTTAAGACAAGTCCTATGAAAAAGAGGATTTTTTTTTTGGTAACGATAACAAAACAAAAAATAGTTAAAGCTTGATTTGGGACATGAGAAAAACTTCAAAATAAATAGACTTATCTTAATACCAAAGAAGTTACTCCCTCCGTTTTGGATAAAAAGTCCATTATTCTATTTTAAAAGGTCCATTTTAATAAATAAATACATAAAAGTGTTATTTTATTACTATTAAGCTACTAAAAGTATAATTTTCTTAATACATTTAGTACTTGTTTGGCAAAGCGTTTTGATCAAAACGCTGGCAAAAAATATAATATTTTTTCTCTTTAAAAGTATTTTAATATAGGATTTCAAAGCACATTGTTTTAAAAATGTGCAACGTTTTAAAACGCTACAATTTAGAGCATTTTTCAAAATATGTTGCGTTTACAACTATTCTATTTATGAAAATAGCATTTTGAAATAATTTTTCAAACATATTTACAAGAAAAAAGCAGCATTTTCAAAACGATGTAGCAAACAAAACCTAACTTTCAAACAAGGACACTTTACCTTGGAACAGAGGGAGTATATTTGACATGTTAGCTTACCAATCAAGAGTAGTAAAAACATAAACAAAATTGACCAATTTTTTAACAAGCATGGTACTTAATTAAGCACAAACTTGACATAGACTTAATTACTGTTTCATCCAATTGTCTTGATCTCACAATTCAGAAGAAAAACAATCAAGAATAATGCAAAAAAGTTATGTTACATACACCTAATTTTGTGCACAAAATAAGTAACATCCTATATATCGACTCCATTATAAATTTTAAAAGCAAAGTGAAGTAGATGAATATAAAGTTTAATGTTATTTTGTCACAAAATTAAGTAGTCATCACTTATGGCATCATGGCTATAGCTCTAACGCATTTATCACCTTAAACAAGAGGTCCAAAACCCATTAAAATCCCATATCCAAACCCTCAGTCACGACCCAACTACTCTTTCACATATAAGTCTTTCTCCCAAAGCAAGAAGGAACAACAACAAAAAAAAAAAGCAAAAAGAAAAAAAAGAGAAAAAAGCAGAATAGGACATCCATGAAAGCAAATCTTACCTGTTCTTTTGTAACCTCCAATTGCATGTGCCATGAATTATTATTGTAGATGTAGCAAACCTTTCCCCACCTTCTTCCATACTGCCATGTCTTCTTTACAATCAACTCACTCTCTATTCCTAACCTCTCTTACTTCAAATCCAATTAGTCAACTAATCAAACATAAATTAATACATAAACCCGAAATTACTAATAAAGATGCCAATCAAGTTGAAATGATCGCAAGCTAACAGGAACTAATGAACTTGCCAATCATGAAAAAGTTAAAAAAAAACTTGGGATTATTTTTTCTTGTTCTTGTCTTTGCCACTGGAGAAGATTGAGCCTAACCCAAACATGTTGGCTGAAGGAACATTCAAAACCGGGTTGACCCGTATACCATTGTTGGCATTGCCATAGGACCCATAACTTGTTTTCTTCAAGTGGGGGCTTCTGTGAAAACTGAGTCTTTTGAGAATGCTGCTTGTGGCTTAAAGAACCTTCCTTTGATGATGAAGATCGTTTAGAACTGGTCGATGAGCCAGTTGAATTGCTTCGAGATAAAATGGGTAAAGGACAAAGGGTTCGGGCGTACCCATTACCGCAACTACTACTTCGCTTAAACCCCCAAAATGACTTGGAAGTTTGCTTTTCCTCTGTTTCTGGAATCGGTAATTTGGAGTCGTCAGCATTTTCTTGATGTGGGTGTGGGAGCGGCAGGGGCAGGGATGAAGATTGTTTAATTTGTGGTGGGGTGGTGGTTTTCTTGATTTGGGTAGGGAGTATTTTGCCATTTGAGAAAAGCTCGTCGGCCATGGAAGGTTGTTGATCGGAGTTGTCGTTAGTGCAGAAATTGAAATCGAGACTTGAGGAAGAGATTGAACGGAGGAGTTGTTCGACGGGGACGATGTCAGATTGGGAGAGATCATGGGAGAAAGAGATTCGAGGGCTCATTGCCCTACTAGAATTCTCGGAACAGAGCTCTAATGCCATTGGGAAAACGGGAGGTTTTTTGAAAGAAAAAATGGGATGGAAGTCAGAAGCGAGGGGATTTGGAAGGGAGTTTGAATTTGTGGGGAACTGAGAAATCTTAGAGAAAATAGGGGAAAGAAAGGTGTGAGAAAATGGAGGAGTGACATTACATTGATGTTATAGGGTATCCAAGTAAACTTAAAAATGAAGAAAAGAGAGACGCTTAGGAAAAGTAACTAGTACCAGGGAGAGAGAAAAATGCGTACTGGTTACATTACATAGGCAGGCGACTTTTGAGACGTGGAGGGATGAATCTTTGAATACAGAGAGAAATAGAGAGAGAGAGAGAGATTTGATTATTAAATGAAGATGAGTCAAGTTTAGGAGAAGGATTATACAACGAACAGCTTGTAATTGTAACACTTGGTATATTGGAGTTGAGTAGCAAAAATGTAGAGAGGAAAGACGTTTTATGGGTATTTTTGATATTTCTAGTAAATGATCCTTTTAAATTTTTGATCCCGAACCTCCATGGGTTGATATGTTAGAGTTTTTGTGATTTTTAAATTCAAACTAGTCTTTGTATCCGTGTCTATGGCACGGCGTGAGTAGGAGAGGATGTCAGTATTGGATGGTGTCAATATTTAATAAATCAATATATGTTTTAATCATGTTTCAAAAAAGTCTAAAATAACAAATTGAAAATGAAGACATCTCGATAATCAGTTAAAACATTATGATCATTCAACAGTGGAGAAAAAAATTAAAATTTTTATTTGTAATTTTATTTAAGAAAACAGAGGCGATACCTTGTTAAATTTTATTAATAGAAATAAAATTACAAATTTGAGGAGGACAACCAGCTTTACCCTTATACAATTAATAATCTTTCGTTAAAATATAAACTTTTTTTAACACATACACCAAGAGTATTATTTTTTTAATTTTTTTAACCGCGCTTTTATATTTTATACATATTATTAACAACGTAAAATCGTCTTTGCGTGGAAGGGAAAGGCTGGATGTTGAATCAAGAAAATGGACATGAGAGAGCTGAGATGGTTGTGAAGCGAAAGGAGGAAGAGAGGGAAGTTGGAGATCGGCAGAGAGTGGAGGTACTTTCGTGGTAATCCCAAGACAAAAGATCGTAGGATATCGGTAAATAAATTGATCTCAGCCGCTTTTTATCCCAAGTTAATTGCGAGCGTGTTTCCCAAGCTGTATTATAATATAGATTCTTCTGTATATTCCTTTCAGAAATTATTTATTTTTCTTCTTATGTTTACTTTTTTTATTCACTAAATTAAATTGATTCAAACTACTAGTTATTTTACCGACCAAACTAAGACAAAAGAAAAAAGAAAAAAAAAAGAGAGAAATGATTTGCAGTGTCATGTCAATATCTTACCATATCATTGGATGTGTATGTATTAATGCGACAATTTTATTGGAGTGCCAACCTAAAGAACCGCATCAAACTACAACTCAGACAACCAACTCCAAATTTTCAACCAAATCACACATAGTAAAATTTCTTGTTTGTATATGACATTTCTGTTTATTCAAATTAACTTTTGGAGAACTTTAGAGCATCCCATTGTATACATGACTCAAACTTCTTAACCATCTTCTTATTAAGAAAAGAGATGAATACAATGAAATATTTCTTCTTATTCTTGTCATGTAGGAGAGAGTTTCATCTTCTTATTCAAGAAGAAAAAATTGGGCTAAGAATGGGGGAGAGAGGGGCGATGTGATGTACCGTTGACCCAAAGCTGACACATGCACCACACACGCGGGGAGTGGGCGTGGGAAATGGTCCGACGTGGGGCCAGTGCATGACTTTTTAGTTTTGATCTGTATTGTTGTTAAAAAAAAAATCATACCATTCCTTTGTACCGAAAATTGGCCAAATTGAAATTTGTTTTTATTTATAAATTCAACTTTATTTGTGTTTTAATCTTTATTTGTTATTTAAATTATAAATTATATAATTTATGAGTAATTTATTATTTATAAGTTCATTAACTTCTTTATTTATAAATTAATTTATATATACATAATATTTAAATATGAAATATATTAAATAAATTTATTTGTTTGACAAGTATAAAAATAAGATTGAAGTGTAAAGTTAATGAGGTGGCAGTGGGACCCAACTAAGAAGATGTTAAGAAAATTATACAATTGAAAGATATATTCTCAAGTGGGTAAGAAGAGAAAAGTGTATATGTGACAGTGAGACTCAACTAAAAAGATGTGTAAGAAGATTATACAATATAGATGCTCTTATTTCAAGTTAGGATATGGAGTTGAGAGTTTATATATATATATATATATATATATATATATATATATATATATATATAACAAATAGACTTGAGATAAAGCTCCGTTTGTTTCATGGAAAATGACTTCTCGAAAACATTTTCCTTATTTTATAGTATTTGGTAACCTTTGAAAAATGTAGTCAACGTAAAAAAATCAATAAAAAAATGAAGTCTTCTTTTCAGGAAAACAATTTACAAATTCATTTTTCGTAAGTTATTTTTGAAATGTTCGAACACCCCTCCGCTTCATTCCACAATTTCACATTTACATACAAACAATATTACACTCAACAATATTATTTTAGAAATATAAATTGAGTTTTTTTTTTTTTTGTATTTATGCACACTATTTATAAATTATAAATTTAATAAAATATTCATTACGTCCTAAAACTAGTGTCCATTATATTATTTGGGGACGTTTCAAATATTCGATTTTCTTTTTTAAAAACGTTTTTTTCTTATCAATTATTTAAAAAATTTCTTTGTATTTGTAAGATGGAAAAAGATAGACTTTATTGATTTGACATCACTAATGATAAATTGAGAGTTACTAAAGGAAAATTATTTAAAAATTCAACATTATCTTAATAATCAGTGTATATTCAATATGAGAATTAATATTAGAATATACTCTTTATATTCATTCATAAATTATTTTTCGTAACATTTTTCGTGTTTTTTTCAAACACCCGAAAATGTTTTCTGATATATTTTTAAAAGATTTACAAACGCCCGAAAATGACATATTTTCATTTTTCAGAAATTATTTTCCAAAAATTATTTTATGAAAAACATTTGTCGTGATGAAACAAAGGAATTCTAATAAATCACATATATATAATATAATATAAAGAGAGGTGCGATTTTTGGAAAGTTCCTACCAAAATGCACTTTCTAAAAATGATAACACTTATACATTATATATGTGCCATTAATGTTTTGGGAAATGAAACAGATTTGTAATCAAAATTAATTAGATAAATAAATCTGAAAACATTTGGCATTCGTTCTGATCACGCCAAAAATGTGGTGATCTTGTCGTGTGATGTCCGGGGTGCCGAAAGTGGCGTCGTGTTAGTGACGTCGGCGTCGTTGTCCGACGGTCGTCGTTTGGTGGGATATCTGGCATGTTTTTATCTGCAAAATAAATCACCGTGAGTGGGTGGGGTGTCCCTACAAACCCTCCGGTGTGATAATCAGTATCGGTTGTGTATTTCATAGATAATAAATAAAAATGGAATGTGTATACGTGTCTGTATAAACTGGCTGTAGGGAAAGATGAAGGAGAGTTCTTCTTCCTTTTCTGGTGAGAGAGAAAAATAGTGACTGCTCTTTCAGGAGGAAGTCTCCTCCTATTTATAGAAAATGTGGTCTTTCCATACTGGGCTTTAGTATGTGATTGGGCTTGGGCCCTTCTTCTGGGTACGGGTTTGGCTCAATCTTCTAAGTATAATTTCTGAGTACACTTTTGGGATTACCTGTTCGGGCCTGATATTTTGGTGTACTTCACGTCCTTTGACTTGAAACAATTGACAACCGTATATATCAAACAATTTCAACCTCATTCACATTCGGTAATATAAAAAATAGTTATGATTTTTTTAACTATACTGAAATTTCATTGTGCTAATAGATAATTATTTATTTCAATTGTTGAATTTAATAACATTTTATCAATTGAATGAGAAATGAATAAATTATCAAAACAATTATATGAATTATCATTGAAGATTAATTTCTTTGGTTGTAATTGGACGCCTAGGGGAGTTAGACAGTTCCTTGGCTCTTCACTTCTTGAGCAGTTTTCAAATATAAAATCACTATAAATTTGTTACAATTCCTTTGTTGAACATCATTGCTAAGAACAACGGAGGATAACACACCAAAATAGAAGAAATCTCTAGAAAAAATGTCCCACTCTCTCATTTTGATAAAAGACATCAGCCTAACCAAGGATAAACCTAGATAGCTCAAAGGTTTTTCGTGAAAAAATGTATATTTTACAATGTCAAGGTATCTTTCCAACCTTTAAGACTTTCTGTATTCTTTATGTTTTGATTCCTTAGGATTTCATATACTTGCTCTTCTATTTTTTTTCTAGAGATCACAGACCTACTATAAACTGAAAATAATTATATATACGAAATTATTAAATTCCCAAGGTACCTTTGTAATCAATTAATATGTTAAACATATGCAATGCCTATTATTAAAGGATTGGAGAATAAATTACAATAATCAACAAATAGTTAAAGTAATTTATAGCAAGCAGATTAATCGTATTGTTACGCATTAATTTAATAAACTCCATATTCAAGTGTATGTGTTAAATTTAATATAATTTAATGATCTTCACATATTTCTTGGTAACCAGTATATATTATATTTATTTATTAATATATACCGTGACTACGAATTTCTCAATTTTGGTTTTATCAAATCAAAATAATGAACAGTTATAAATCAAATCTAATTAAATCAAAAGGAATTTGAAATGTAGAGACCAAAAGCAAATAAATTAGTGTTTACAAAGAGACCAATTTTGAAGTGAACAACTACATTAGATACAAGTCATTTAAAATAGATGTATTTAAATTTAAAAAATGTTATTAAAAAACAGATCTTCAAAATACAGATCTAAAAATTAGAGATCTATATTTTTTTCTATACTCAAAATATATATTAAAAAAATCAGGTATAACGTTAAACATTAAAAATATAAAAAAAATCTCTACTTATTTAAATTGTATTTATAAAAATAACTAGGTAAAGAAGTATAAGGGCATGTTTGGTTTGACTTATCTGGAAGTGCTTATAACTTATGACTTACTATAAGTTGTTTTTGAAGCGTTTGATTTCACTTATGGTTAGATAAGTCATAAGTCATGTACAAACTACTTAAAGCACATGTAAGGCCATAAGCTGTAAGCACTAAGCCTAGTGCTTAATTCTACTTTTCAAAAACATGTGAGTCCTCTTCTTTATTGAAATTTTATATATTTCAAGATTGTCCTTCTTAATAATAGTAATAAAAACAAAAAGTAATAATAATAATTATTATTATGATTATAATAAATAATAATAATAAAAGGAATTGTAATAATATTAATAAATAATAATATGAATAATGATAATAGTTATATAATAATAAAAATAATAAATATAGTATTAATAATGATAAATATAATAATAATAATTATTATTATTAATAATGATAATAATAATAATAATACTAAAAAGTAATAATAATAATAATATAGTAAAAATGATCGTAATAATAATAGTAACACCAATATTAATTTCAATATTATAATAATAAAATATAATATTAATAATAATAAAATCAATAATAATATAAATAAAATAAATATTATTATTAATATAATAAAGTAAATACTAAAATTAATATGCAATAATAATAATAATAATAATAATAATATTAATGTTAATAAAATAATAATAATAATAATAATAATAATAATAATAATAATAATAATAATAATAATAAATAAAATAAATAATAATGATAATAATACGATTAACATTAATAATAATAATAATAATAATAATAATAATAATAATAATAATAATGTAAATCACATTTTGTGATGATGCTATTTTAGTATTTATATTTGATTTCAGCACTATTTCAACTTATTAATCAAACACACACACTAACTTATGAAAACTAATTAATACTTTTAAAAAGCTAAATCAAACATCATCAGTTATTAGTCATCAATCATAAGTCATAAGTCATAAGTCATCAACACATATCAATAAGCTAAATCAAACAAGCACTTGACTTTTATTATAAGCCATGTATTTTTTTCAATCCACTAAGTAAAATTTAGCTCTAAGATTTTTTTTTTAAAATCGAAATACAAAGTTGAATACTATAAAACTTGCTTTATATATAAAATAATAAATCTAACAGACCTTACTATGAAATGATTTGATCTGATTCAACTTTGGTTGGGGAAACTTGGCGGATGAATTCTTGAAACGAAGGGTTTGAAGAGATGAAGAGTCATTCTCTCATGTTCATAGGAGGAATTTACTAGGTTTAATGCTATAGAAATAAGAAAGGTAACCTTTTAGACGACTTGATTGAGTGAGAGTGAGCCGATATGTATATAGGTTAGAGTGAGTGGGGGTGGGGTTTTTAGGTTAGAGAGTGAAAAGCTCTCTATCTATATGACAAGGGAAGATGCTTATGTTCCTTTTTGGGTCAGATTGGTTATAATTAGAGTAATATTTGTTGTCCATTATTAATAAGTAAGAATAATTTGAATGAAATCAATCTAGAAATTTGGGTTTTATGAAAATTTGAGTATTTTTAATTCTTTTTTTGTTGTTTGTTTTAGGGGGAAATTTGGGCCCGTCTACTATGTGAAGTTTTCAACCGCTACAGTTTATATATATATATATATATATATATACATATATATATATATATACATATATATATATATATATATATGTATGTTTTTAACCGAAAAAGACACTTTTGAAGCAAAAAGACTACGATACTCTTAATGAACTGAAGGCGCGCTATGAATCACATAATCAATGTATCAATTTAAATCACATAATCTAATTTATGCATCGTACGTTAAATCATAATGTACCAAACATTCATCTCTCTTCTTTCATGTACACAATCAACAAATGATTCAAAATTTATCACCTACATCCTTGATCCCACATCCAAATTGATACATCAAAATTTACAAATGATGCATTGTGATTCAAAATTGATGCATCGAGTTTCAAAAAGGGTGTCTAAAAACTAACAAATTTCTATTTGGGGGCCTTTCATCAAACAATACATGCACCGTAACGCAAACACAAAAATAAATTTATTTTGAGTCATACAAGCAAACACAAAAATGAAGAAGAAGATGAACGAGATATGAAGAAGGAAGAGAATGTGAAGACACAATTATGTAGTAATCACCATTCTTCACCACTCAACTTCCTACTGTATTTTCTTTTTATACATAACCACCATACTTTTTTTTTGCGTTTTCGAGCGAACGAATTCGACGATGAGGAAGAAAAAGAAGAAGAAATTTACACCGTGTATGTGATTTGGGCATTATTGAAACAATTGAATAAAAGTGAACTTTTTCGGTTAAAAAAACGATCTACTTATGTTGTTGAAAATGTGAGAGAAATGACTGGTTGCAATTACTTATTTGTTTTATGTAATTGAAATGTTATGTATAAATTATGTTATTGCATTTTCTAATTTTTTTTGTTTGTGTTTTTTAATTAAATAGTCATATAAAAATTATGTTGTAGAAAATGTTGTTCTACAATATTTTAGAATTGAATATTATGTTTAGAGTGTTATACCAAACTTTAATTTCTCATTTTTCAGATATAACAAATGGTGTTGTGTTGGACTATTTAGTAAAGTAATTTTCATTTATGAAATTTTATATGATTGTATTTTCAATAGCCAATATTTTTTTATAACTACTACATTAATACGAAATATCGGAAACCATCATTTTTATCAAATTTTGTCATTCACATGCATATGTCTATTATCAATTATTGACTTAACGAATGACGAAGATAGTTCAATTCCATTCAATCCTCTATTTTTGAACAAGGAAATACATTTAAATAAATTTATAATAACTTTTTCAAATTTATGTGATCTATCTTTAATTATACTTTTTATTAATTTTTGTTTATTTTTTTATATTAAAAATTTTAATTATATATTATTTAACTTTAATTAAATATATATTTTTATATACGTGTACAAATCGTACGACGGACGGAAGCGGTTAGTTTGAAAAAAAAAAAGAAGGTTTTTCTGTTTGTTTCTAGTCTACTTTAAGGCCTTTTTCATTCAATGTGCTTATTAATGGTTATCTACAGTGTTAGATTTACAATGTCAAATGAAGCAGCAGAGAGTTGGTTTTGTCATGAACATAACTATCTTAATGAAGCCTTATAATCAGAAGTATTTAAAAGTTAGCTGGAAATTAAAACTCCGTAGTAAAGTAATTAAATTGGTACAATGGGAACAAAACGAACAAACAAATCTGTGGAAGCATCTTTGCCTATGGCTGCTCTGCCAAGTCAGCTTTCTCTAGCATTACATTAATTTATTCAATTGATTTTTTTTTCGTCCTCTCTCTCACCTCCTCAATATTTTTGGAATATGTCGTTACAAGTACTCTTTTTTTTTTTCAATTTTTTTATTTATTATTTTTAATGTCTTGAAAGGTTACAATTATATATATATATGATGCCTTTGGTATGGCTCGAACAATTGGTGCCTCTGGGGAGGCTTTGAACACCCGACCTCTCGGTTGAGAGTAGTTAAGTCCCAGGGTGCCTCTGGTAGGGCTTGAATATTCAACCTCTCCGTTAAGATAAAGTGAGTAAACAGTTTTCGTTTGAAAATCAATTTTTTTAAGATAATGATATTTTTAATAATTCATTAGTAATAAAATAACACTTTTATAACTTAACTAGATTTTCATGCCCGTGTCTATAGTACAGTATCAGTATATCTGATTTCGTCAAGTGAAGTAACAGTGACTAAATAGAAAGTACGATTTAAAAAAATATTACAGTTGAGAGATACTTTATTTTAAATAATATAGTTGAGGGATTGATGTTTTATAAGAAGTGACACTTCAGAAGATTAATCGCAGGGTGTGACTTTGTAATATATTAAGTTTTCATTATTTCTCATGTACATGTGACCATAATCAGTAGGAATAAATAATAAGGATAAAATGTTAAAAACGTTTTTTTTTTCTAAAAATCAAAGTTTATAAACAGAACAATTATTTTGAAATATGTAAAAAAGGAAAAATATGACAATTATTTAAGAACGAATGAAGTAACTAGTATTAGACTTTGTCATGAGTATAAAAGTATAGGCAAACAACACAAATGGTCTTTGTAAAATTTGAGTTTTTCGGTTTGGTCCCGATTGCTCGCAATTGGTCCTCTACTTAGGATGTTTTTGCAAATTTAATCATTTCGTTCAATTTCATCAGTTAAGTTTTTGCATGTGTGCCACGTGACTTTGACCAGGGGTAAACTTGTCACTCCATCTGTTCTGCCCAAACTCCATCTCCATTCTCCAGCTTCACCATCTTCTCCTAAATCTTGGTTTGGTGGGGCACTCTTAATTGCCTGATCCTCGCGTTCGATTTCACATGAGAAAGGGAGTTCTTGGTACTAATAAGATGGGCCTTTAGAGTTCTTTGTCAACCGGCCATGATGATGACTTTCCCGTCAAGGATGAAGTCTTCGGACGAACCAAAGAGGGTGAAAGCGTTGTCGAAGGTTGGAGTGGTGGTGGTGGAGAGGTCGTCGGATGGGTCTTTGGTGAAGAATTAGAAGGTTTTGTATTTGAAAGCGGTGGCGATTTTATGGGACATTAAGGGTATGTTTGGATACCCCAATTCTATAGCTTGAAATTGGAATTGAGGTCTCCAAAATCAATTTCATTATTTGGGAATATAACTAAAATTTGGAATTGAAATTGTGTTGTAATTCTAAATCACTCAATTCTATAAAATTAATTCCATCCTAAATCCTAATAATTTAAATTCTAAATTTTGATAAATTATTAACAAATCATCTTCTTTTTACCACCACCAAAACAACTTTCAACAACTACCACATGTACCACCTCCTATTGCCGCCAACACCTCCGGCCACCACCGCTGCCTCCCATCAACCTCCGCCACTGCTGCCGCCTCTGAAAACCGCCGCCTATAATTACTTTTGCCGGCTGCCATCCACCGTTGCCAGCCCGCCGTTAACCATCACAACTATATGTTATTTATTTTTAAAAATATAAAAATTTTTATACTTTTGTCGTTAGCAATATTTGAACCTTGTCATTCATAATAAACTAGTTTTTTCACTCGTGTGTTAAACGCACGACATATATTTTTTTCAACTAAACTACACAAAAGCAAAATGAAGAATAAAAACAATATTAAAAGAATGAATTAAGGAAAATTGTTTAAATAAAAAATATATAATTGTAAGACTAACCATTGTAGATTGTGAAAAAATTTCTTCTACACAATATTTGTTGTTTTATTTGTTCGCTTATCATCTATATCGCATCTCAATATCTCCAGAATGAGTTGTTACCCGAGAAACTACGACATATAGATGTCCATAACTTCCATTGACTTCTTCAATAAGAGTCTTATAAACGATAGTAATTGACGTTGACTCTTGTTAATTGCTATTGCTTACGATATAATGAAAATTTCTTTTTATGGAACTTGAAAGACAACACAATATTTGTTGGAGTATGAAATTGTTTGGATAAAAACCAATAAAATAAGTATTAATGTTTGTATAACGTATTCTTCATGATTTGCAATGCATTAAAAATATAATTATTTTAAATTTTAAATTTTTAGTTGTTAATAATCATAGCTTAGATCAAAAAATACATAAGGTGGGATTATTTACTAAATAATTAATATTATCAATAGAAAAAATGGCATGAAAAAGACGTATACAACTTAATAATACAAATTTTAAAATGTAACACAAAAAAAATGTTACATTAAGTAAGAGACAATGCATTTTTTTTGTTTAGAATAACATAAAAAAAATGATTTGAATCATTTTCATGATTTCTAGAACAAACACTTGGCAAAATATTTGGGCCTGTAAATGACAAAAAAAATGATAGAAATTGATGTATCATGAACTAATTTTGAATCAATTAGAATTACCTAATCCAATTTTACATCGCGGTGCACTAATTTTTGCACCGCGATGCATCAATTGGAATTACATAATCCGATTTTGTACTGCGAGGCAAAAGTTGATGATGCATCGCGTTGCAATATTAAACGAACCAGACCTTCATGTACATTCTTTCCAGTACACAATTAACAAAATAATTCCAAATTCATGCATCTCCCTTCGTCCCAAATCAAATCGATACATCACAATTCACAAATGATATATTGTCATTCAAAATTGATGTTTTCAGAATTAACTAAAATCTATTAATGCATTTCATCAAACAGTTTACATGTATAGCAACACAACATACAAAATAAATCTATTTTGAATCAAACATACAAACACATTAAAAGAAGCAACAACAGAATATGAACAAGAAGAAGACGAAGAAAAAGAATTATAGGAAGAAAAAGAACACACTGTTGAAACTGAAGATCGATAGACGAAGAGAAAATAGAATATGAAGTTAAGGTGGTGGATTAATTGAATTCAAGATGAACAACACAAGTGTTATTCATCACCCGACCTATACATTCTCTTTCTTTCCATCCGTGCAAATTCCAACTACAAATTTTATTACGTGGGCATTTTAGGAAAGGTGTAGCGATTGAAACAAAGAACGGGAGAGTGATGTGGTTAACAGCTTTTCAAATTTTAACTCCACACATGCACACTATTGGATCATATAACTAAGAAAACATAATAAGTTGCATTAAATATTTAAATTGATGTATAAATTTATAATAGGGGTGTAAGTGATTCGGTTTGGTTTGGTTTATGCCAAAATCACAAACCGAATCGCCTCCTAGTGGTTCCAAAAATCTCAAACCGAACCGAACCGAACCACTCAGTTTGGTTTGGTTCGCTTTTGTGATTTATATATATTATTTTTAATGAAATTAACCAACATTAAAAATAAAAATAAAAATAAGATTTTAATTTGGAATTAACATCAAAATTAGGAAATAACCTAATAACAAAAAATTATCATAAATAAAACAATACAAATTCTAAAATAAACACAAACAATGGAAGAAATAATAATTCTTCAACAATCAAGATTTTGTTTGGTTTAGTATGCGTGTATATATATATATATATATATTATGTGAATAAATCAAAGGTTCAAAATAGTTAATGAATGTAATATAATATATATTATATAATAAATAAATAAAATATATAGGTTGGTTTGGTTTGATTCGATACCAAAAACCGTGAACCGAACCGAACCGTGTGATTTTTCAATTTTTGAAACCGAAACCGAACCGTTTTCGACCAAAACCAAACCAAACCAACTGGTTCGGTTCGGTTTGGTTCCGTGGTTTTATGGTTCCGATTTACACCCCTAACTTATATTATGTAATTTTAGGACCAAAATATAATTACCCCCAAAGTATCCACTCAATCCCAAAATACACTTCAACCTAAGGCTTGTCCCATAATACCATCTGACGTAACCATTTGTTTCGTAGGATGGGTACTGTACTAGTATTTAATTTATTTCAATCACTTCATCGATTCCAGATAAGTGTTACCTTTTGATTTTAGACATATTTTTTAAAAAGTGGTTGCTTTCACTAATTTTTTAAATATACGCAAAGTTTTTTTTTAGTCGTGTAAATCAACGGACCCATCTTTTTTTAACTCACAACTAATAAAGGTCTAATAAATATTTTAAAAATAGAAAAAACACTTATTTTTAGATGAATGGAATACTATTTTGGCAAAAACTTGTGCAGTTGGGTTGCTCCAATTGGCCAAATAGAAAGGAAAATGAAGTTGAGCTTGATTTGGGCATGCATGAGCAATCTATTTTTGCAGAAATCACAAGTTATCTATCAAGAAAACGAGTCAAAATAAGAAAAAGTGGGCTAGAAGCGAGTGAGTAGAGCGACCAAACCTGGACCTGCTTCAAAATCTTGTGGGTCAAGACGAAGGTGGGATGAATGAAATGGCGGAAAGTTTCCTTCAACCAATATTAAATATTCACGTTGTAATCGTGTCACCACCTTAATGAAATTGAAATATTTTATTAATGGCTTTGATGACCCTTTTGTTTTCAGTACGTGAGTCGCGATCCATGTGCACTAGGCTATGCGATTATGTCATATGTCAACCTTTGTTAATGAATGTTAGCTTAATTTGCCTTGCAACACTCAACAAGACTGATGGACTGGACGATTTACGTAATAAGGGTCTAAAAGTGACACATTCAAGGAAAAAAGTGACATATTTAAAGATATAAGTAACGCATTTAATGTCAAAAAATTGATGGTTTTTATTTATAAAATCTGACAGGTGGCGCGGTAATTTTTGAAGTTGAGGAGTGATACTGTAATTTTTAAATCTTTGACTCGTTTAGCATGTATACCTTTATTTTACGGATTAAGATCGATGAAACCGTCCACCATAAATACTACTACTCCACTATTTTTTTGTGATGAAAGGTTACCAACTTTCTTTTTGGTTCAAGGTCAGTGCTTGAATTAGAATCTATACCACCAACTTGCTTAATTGGTTATTGAATCAAGTCACCCACATACTTTGGATTAGAGTTTAATGCAACTTTTCAGTAGAAATTTATTTTTAGGTTGGTTAAACTAGCGTGCGTATTGGTAGGTGACGATACTGATGTGATATTGTGATTATCTCTATATTACAAGCTAGGTTGTTTTACAATTTTCACGCTGTTACGCTTTAAATAAAATACTTAATTTGTTTCGAGTAAAGAGTTCATTATTTTATTTTGATATATTTTACTTAAATAGCTCAATTTTAAAATTTAAGGCATACGCGTGCCATTTTATAACTAATGAGTTACTAAAAGTGTCATTTTTTAAAAAAATTGATTTTTAAACGAGGACTCTTTCCCTGAAACGGAGGGAGTATAAATTAAGAGCTTTTTGGAGCAGCATTTTTGGAATGCACATTTTTAAAGAGTTTCCTATTTTTTAAAAATAGTCAATAATTAGCTCAATTTTTTAAAAATATCTCTATATTTAAATTGAAACGGTTATAATAAAAGAAAACTCTCCAGGTTAAAGCTTTTTCAAAAGGGCTTTTAAAAAAATATATAAATGGAAGAGTGCTGCACAAATTAGAAATAAAGGTGGCTTAAGTCGCACTCCATATATCTTGGAAATTTTTGGAATTTGGGGTAATGTTAGTAATATATATATATATATATATATATATATATATATATATATATATAGAGAGAGAGAGAGAGAGAGAGAGCTATCAAATATGGTAAAAGCCTGCGGGCATGCCCGTCCCATCACCTAAAAGGCGGGTTGCGCTTTTGTAGAAACTTACATGTTTTAAATTTATTTAAAACCATCTATATATATATAAAGTCAAGGTAGTCTAAAAATAGCAAAATCCCTCCAAAATTTGTCTTCCTAAAATAGAAAGTCATTTATATGTAATAAAAGTTGTGGGCCATGTATTGAAAACATAAATTAATTGATTATACATTAATTGATTACATGTGTCATAATTAATCAAATACTACCTTAATATAAATACTCTCTTGGAATATGAAAACCAAATATTGCCTTGAAATATGAACAAACTTCTAATGAATTGAAAACAAAGTTAGCAAAATATTTCAACATCATTAAGATCTTAATTTTATTGTTCATTTTTCATGTTATAAATCGAGATCATAATTTTTTATAGTATTATACACGTTAAGAAATTTGTTGTCTTATAGAAGATAAAATATGATGAACTTAAACAACGGCTTATGCTAACATATATTATTTAAAAAATTATACTTTCACTTTTATATTAAATCAAGAGTCCCGACAAAAGTATGTTTATTCAAATATTCGAAACATAAAAAAATAAAATAACAAACCATGATTTTATTTCAATCCGAGCATGTAGATAAAAAAAAAAACCTTGAATATTAACCAACGAACCAAATTCCATCAAATCCAAACGAGATTTTTTTGTACAAATATTGTTATTTGTTCGGTTCTTAATGCTCAATCCTCCAAATCTAATTATTATTGTATTTAAAAAATCAACTAATATTTTACTGTAAACTTTTTTACCAACTAATCATTAAAAGGTTGGATATCACATTGTAGAAGCTAAAATTTGAATGCAAGTAATTTTGGAGACAAAATAACACAAGAATGACATTGTCTCCATCAATAAAAACAAGAATATCACATCAAGATGACAGGAAAATCACAAAACGAAAAAAAAAACTTGATTACAAAAATATAATTAATATCGAAATAATACTACTTAACGAATCTAAATCTTCATCACAATTATTGAGACAACTTATTGACATATTTGAAACTAAAGTGCACATCTAATGAAATGGACCAAAATTAAAAGTAATTCATTGATAAATCTATAAAAATATAAAGAAGCATAAATAGAAAAATATTTTTCATCTTCATCGGACCCGTTGAAATTTTTTTTAAAACCATAAATATCTTAATTTATTGTCCATTTTACATTTTAATAAATTGAAATCAAAATTTTTAATAATATTTTATACCTTAAAAATTTGTGGTCTTATAGAAGATAAAATATAATGAACTTAAACAATCGACTTCAGTCAACATGTAATCTAAAAAAATTATATTTTTTTTTAAATGTAAAACCAAGATAGTCCATACAAAAGTGTATTTATTAAAAGATTAGAAAAAGGAAAAAAAAGTAACAAACCATTACTTATAATTTCAATTAGAACAAACATGTAGGTCAAAAAAAAAGTTAAGGTCAATCATCGGTACTATCATATGTAACAACGATTAACAATAGTTAAGGACAATCATTGTCACATATATGACACTTCTTAAAGTATGATTCAAAGTAGATCGTGATTTTTAGGTTCACAAATCGTTCTGATTTAAAAATATTGATTGATATGAGATAAATAAGGAAAACCAACAAAATAACACAACAAATGTTGTGTATAATGAATTCAGAGTCTATCATATTACTGATACAATGATGTATTTATATTTAGATAGTTGCAATCAATTCTTTTAATTTTATTTATTGTCTTTGTTTTATTTAAATAAAATTTAATTAAAAAATATATATGTCCGTGCGTTAAACGCACGGGTGTAAGACTAGTTAAGGTTAAAACAACTAGTTTAACACTAAATATATCTGCTAAAACCTTCAGTAAATAAGATACCCGCTATTGTTTATACAACATATATACATCTAAATATGTTAAAACAACCTTCTTACTTGTTTCATTTTATCTTCTTTAAGCATAAAATCATCAGCAGCTAGCAGTTGCTTATAACAGTATCATCGTTTGTTTATACACTCCAAATTTTCTATTTGCTAAACGTTGTATTCTGTTGAAATATTTGGCCTTCACATGCTTATATTAAATCATTAATTGTTCATCTTTTTCAAACAAAAGAACTATTCATTTGTCTTGTCAATAGAAAACTTTCATAAATATCTTAAATGTTCTTCATATATATCTTATCCTAACTAACCACTCTTTTTATTATTTCATGTTAGAAAATACTCTTTATTTCTAACTCTCTGCAAGATTTTCGGGCATTCAATGAAAGATCTTCATCATACTTTCGTCAAAAAATTCAAGATTCAACCTTACTATCTCAAACGGCTACAAATATGAAGATCTCTATAAAACGTTTGAAACAAGGGTTGAAGAAATACTTTCGCATAATTACGTGCGATGTATTCAAATATTTCAAATCCTCAAAACACACTGATAGAGGCAAAGTCGTAGAAGCCTTAATTCAAACTCAGAACTTTAATATTTCTTTGAAAGTTTTTTCTCTCAAACACCAACTAGATAATCTTAATCATATATATTTTTTCTAATTCTGGTTTGAACAATTACTGCTTCGTTTGTTCATTTATTCTTTCGAATCTTCAAGGAACCTTTGATTGTTGCACGAGTTTGATTATTTATTAATCAAACTTCTCAAATATTGGTTTTTGTTGTATACTGATTTGTTAGAGATCACTTATAATATATTTAATCTTAGTGCACTTTAAAATCCAAGTTTGACTAACTTGGTAAGTGAACGTAGCAGTTTATACCGTGAATCACTCCAAATACTTTTTCATTAACTATCAGCTGCTTTAACTGTTCTAACACTTAGGTAGCCTCTATCTATTTAAGTGTTAGGCTGTCAGCTAGTTTCATTATTGAATCATTTAATTAGTTGTCTTATACTTTGTTATGAAATTCAGTCATTATATATATATTAGTAATCAAAAGAAAATCATTTCTGTTCAATAACTGCTATCTGCTGAATAGCTTTCAGCTGTTGTTAACTAACAATTTCCGCTACAACTTCTAAATTGGTTTTCAAAACAACCCCTAAAGTTTTTAAAAGGCTATTCATCCATAGCTAGCTTTATTTTATTGCCAACTGGACTTACAACTATTGTAATTAAGAACCGTTTGGATGCAGACCTCACATGCTTTGCTTGTACGGGCTGCAGGCTTTGACAGATCGGGGCGGGGCGGGGACGGGCATCCCGTGCTTTTTGGACTCTGGGCCTTTGGCTTATAATTCTTAAAAGTTAAAACATTGAACTAAGTGAGCGGCACAACTACCCAAGCCCATTTCCATCTAACTTAGGGTTATGTGAGGTCTCAATTGAGTCAATTCTCATTTCTTATACTCTCAGTCTCTCAGACTCAGGTCTCTCTTTCTCATGCATGGCTTTGCGCGACTTTCTTCCTTCAGGCTCCAGTGATTGCGCCGTCTCCCGGCCTCCGGCCCATTGGTTCAGAACCTCTCTTTCTCACTCTGGCTGTTGCTTTTTGAGCAGTTAGTCTCAACTCTCATCTTGCGCTCTCTCTCCTTGCTTCGGTGCTTCCAGAATCCAAATCCCGACTCCACGTGACAAACAAATTATGTGTTGGAACTTGGAAGAATAGAGGAATTCTTTAAGTTAACTTCTCCTTGTTTAGACTTACTGGATGTTTAAGCCAATCTAAACTTCTGTTTCATTTCTTGAAGTCTCGTCTCGTGAGCTCTACCTAGGCATTGGTAATCAATAATTTTTGACGGTTAGTTTGTTGAGGTTTTGTTTGATTAAAACAGATTGTGTCAATGAAATGTGAATAACGAAATTTGTGAGCTTGCCTGTTTTGCCCGCTGCCCTTCGTGGGGGGAGGGGGGCTGGGCCATGAATTTCAAGGACGGTTAAGTTCGCAGGCTTTCTTCCGACCCATTTTATAGCGGGTTTTTCAGGTCTACGGGAAAACCCGTCCTTTTAGACCCGTTTTGGCAGTTCTCTTTCTCTCTCTCTCTCTCTATATATATATGTGTGTGTGTGTGTGCGTGTGTGTGTGTGTGTGTGAGGTGTAAGTGGAAGTAACTTTTATCATTGGAGATGTAAAAGTAAATTGTTTAAACCGTCATAAATTATATCCGATTGGCCTCTTTCTAAACTATAGTCATATACAACCTCTCGTGCTTTAGTAGCTCAAAAATTAAACTCGTCTAATTATGGTCTTTGTCAACTACTCCATTTGTTTTGTCTTGCCAGTCGCCTCCTCTCAAATTGAATTTTATTTATAATGAGTGTTCATTTTTGTATATATTTAGTAAATTCAATTTTGCTATCTATTATTCTCTTTATTACAGGTCAATGGTTTTTTATTTTATTTTATTTCAAGACGTATTAAATTAATTATAATTTTCTAAACCTTTTTAGATTTTCTTTCTTTGTATTTCTCTTGTAGTCCCTTCATCTCAAAATAAGTGTTTTTATTAAAATATTGAATCACATCAACGGAGCTCACTTAATCTATCTATCGAACCAATAAGTAAGGTCCCCATAAGGAGGACATAATAGTCAATTGGTTTAAAAAATATTTTAAAAAAAGAAAAAGGACAATTATTTGGAATGAGAAGAGTACTTTTTTTTAATCATTACAAAAAAATCTAAAATTACAAAATTAAGTCATAATGTCATGAAACGAAATAAAAGAAGATAACCAAAATGGTTCGAATACGAAATAAGAAAGGAGTTTAAAAGAGTACCTGATTACAATAATTTGTGTTTAAATTATACTTATATAGAGAAAAATCTCAATCGATAATTAAATTTGGCCGGATATGCCTTTCTTTTTGTGATATGTAATTTCTTTTCTTTCGTGATTTTATAATAATCAAATGAGAAAATATGAGACTCGCACTTTGAGTGGAAAATAAAAAAAAATTAGAAATCACAAAACGGGCATTAGTTATCTGATGCTGTCAAGCATGTAATAGAGCTGTTAAAATGGGTTGGGCCCGTTGGGTTAGTCCGCCCTGCCACCTAAAAAAGGTGGGTTGGGTTGGTATTTCGTCATTTTTTGGGATGGGATGCCCCGCCAAATGGGCGCTTGCCTAGTGTCAAAGGCCAGGCTAGCTCCCGCCACCTAAAAATGGTGGGTTGGGTTGGTATTTCTTAGGCCTGCCATATTTTTGGAATGACCTGCCCCGCACCACCAAATGGTAGGTTGAAGTTGGTTGTGGGTTGGCTCGCCCCGCCAACCTATTTTGACAGCTCTGCATGTATAGTTGTATGCAGTTGGATCAGTTATCTAGTTCTAGTCTTCTAGACTTGTAGTGAGAGAGTCAGATACCCAAGGAAACAAGATTAATTAAAGGCAAGGGAGTTCAAAAGGCACCCCTCGCTCTGCTCCCTCTCCTAGTTGCATTCAAGAGAGAGTGCTTGCATTTGGTAGCTCCTAGGCCAATATTAGCGCAGCTTTTGAAGCCTAGGAGCGATCCCCTTTCTTTTTATACCTTTGAGGCCTTTCAGTTGCCTCAAAGTCTCCTTCAGGGACAGTGGACACAAAACCTTCATCCCTCTCAATATATGCTGTTTCTTCCTTTCTTTCTTTTTTTTTTAATTATAAAAAAATAAATAGTTATGCTTTCAAGTCATATATATATATATGTGTGTGTGTGTGTTAAGTCCTTAATGTTCTTTTGGATTTAATTTTCTCGGTGGAGATAGACCTAAAAACCAGATATCAAACTTGCACGAAAAAATAGTTAATTTTATCATTGTACTTTGACCAAATTTTATATTTTTCCACTATACTATTTTTCAAACAATATTGTCATTGGATTTTAAAAGGGAAATGCAATTTCGTCATGCTCACTAGTTGTCATCCAACTTTTAATAAAATTAATATTAGTTACCTCACCTAAGGTTTTTTTAAATGTAGGAAGATAATTTAGTGATAGTTGAAGTTAAAAATTAAATGATTTTATGGTTCTTAAATTATCAGAGTTTTGTCTTTTTTCTTTTAGAGGTTAAAAATATATTTTTTGAACAAAAAAAAGGAAAAAGAATGAATGAAATATAAAAATATATATAAGAAGGAAAAATATATTGCCTACATACATAAAGTAAGAGAAAAATATCAATAATACAATAGCGCTCAGTGGCTCACTCACAATTGATAAAAGCTATTTATCGGTCGGGTTAAATCATTTTAAAATATTTAATAGTTATCACACGTGTGGAGGTGGTTATCCTTTTTATTAATAAAATATTTACTAAATTATTAAATTATTATTAAATTATTATTTAAAAAATTAACAAATAATAAAATTTATTTATTTAAAAATTTTAATAAATTATTGATTATTTAAAAAATATTTAAAATTTTAAATAATTTTTAAAATAAATTATTAAAAAATATAAAGACATAAATCATTAAATAACATCAAAATTGTTCTTATAAAAAGAGAATTATTCATAAAAAAATACATTTTATCACATCACAACTTTCATGGTGGCTATTATAGGTTAAATTAAAAGTTTTATTTTATTGTAATCTTATATTTATAATTCCAATATAACGGATTTTTAAAACATTAATACAAAAAATATATAATTTGTTAAAACGACACTTATTTTGAAACAGAGAGAGCAAATAATTTGATTTTTGAAAAAAACTTATTATGTTTTATTAATTATTATTATTTTGCTACAAACAAAGGGAATAATATAGATAAACATCGAAAGTAGAAACTATAGTACCTGAAAACAAACAATAAAACATCTAAAATAATTACAAGGAAGGCACTAATGAAACACATGCCCGCAAAAGAAGCTAAACGCAGGAGTTGTGATCATTAGATGTTTGTCTGTACAACAAAAAAATACAAATATCATAAACTATTGTGGGATACTCAGATATCTCATTGCAATCTTTCTAACAAAGGTCGCTTTTTGCCTAATTTTAAAATCCTGAATAAACCACCAATCACATTCCTCGGAAAAGACTGAATATTGAAATTTTTATAAATAAACTTTTGACATAGTTGATCAAATAATATAATATTTTGTTAACTTTTATGTTATTTAAGATAATAAGTATATTAATATTTTATTTTAATCGACTAAGTCAAACTAGCCTTACTTTAAAATGTTATATAATGTACTCCCTCCGTCCCTAATTTATTGTCCTGTTTGACCCGTCGCACAGATTAAGAAAAAACAATTGACTTGATTATTTATATTGGTTTAATGTGTAGTTTCCTTTAAAGCCTATGTGTATGTGGCCCATAATTAAAGTAAGGTGAAAAAGTAAGGGTAAAGTGGTAAAAGTGATGTTCTAAAAAGGTAAGTTTCAAAGTGGACAATTATTTTGGGACAGACGAAAAATGAAAGGAGGACGATAATTTAGGGACGGAGGGAGTATAAGTTTTGATAAAAATACTCACAGGTCCCTTTGTCTAACATATGCATTATATATTTAGTTTAATTATTCTGATTTCGTAAATGTTGTGAGTTTGACTCGAGGTTTATTATGGAAGGCTTGTATCATGTTTTTACCGGTGAATATTACCTTCCTTTGAGGTAAGAGGATACTCCTTGTGTATGTTAAATTGTCTATTATCGTTATTAACGATAAGTGATATTATTATCGATCGTTCTTGATGTTTGTTTAATTGGTAAAGTTTGTTATTTGATAATGAGTCATGCTTTTAAACATGTTCACAAATTATGATTTTGATTATGTTATGACAAACAAACTTATGTGGAATGTGTTAATTCTCGATGTTACGTGATTGACGAGTTTAGTTCATACCTCGTCGAGTTTGACTATTTGTTACTATTTTAACAGTCAATACTTTGAACAATCTTTATGTGGGATACTTGGAACAATCTTTGTGTGTGATACTAGGAACACCTGGTGGTGTTTGCTCAACAATCATCTAGGGAAGTGTAGGGTAACCCCAAACTTGACATGGGGCGAAGGCTAGTGTAAGTCAAGTATGGAGCTCTATGTGACCCAACCCCTCTTTGGTGATACGATTGCTGAGGTTGTAGGAACTTGGTCTCGTGTTGACTGGATATCCAGGTTAATAATAATCTAATACTCTTGAAAGTAATAAAATGATGAGAACTACATTAACAATGTGTTATAAGGTTGGAAATGATTGGTCGGAGATGTATCTCGACCTCGTGAACAATTGGTAAATTCTATGTGTTTTTATATTGCACTTATATGAGTATGAGATCTTAGTACTTATGATGAGTCTTTGTATTAACGTATATGACAGTGAATACTTTGAACCAGTTGCGTAATAATAAGACTTAATTGACTAACTTGTTATTATTGCTTTTAAAACTGTTTCATAATAATAGTCTTAAACTGCCTACATACATGCATAACATTCATGAGATCGGTAGAACCTTACTGAGTCTTAAACTCACCTCCTCCCGTTTGTATGTCCCTTAGATTGCCGTTAAACAGAGAAGTTTGACGTATGAAGCAATAGAAGATTGGAGCGCTCAACTTTAATATACAACATTTATGTATTTTATTTGAGCTTTATTAAAATTATAATAAAAATACATTTGTATAAAATTCTTTATTTTGGAGGAAATATTATTTATTTGTTTATTTCGTTGCGAGTTTTCGTTCTTTTGGTTTAAATGATTTTCAGTTGAGATTTGTGAGTTGGTTCACGTCTCAGGTGGTTTTTGGGGCATGACTCAACTGAAATTAATTTCGTTAGAAATTAGATGACGGCTATGTATAATAGCAAAATTGCATCTTTCTTTTAAAATATAATAACAATTTCACTCAAAAATAGTATATTGGCAAATTGTAAAGAGTAGACGGTCACAAAATTAACCATTTTTCCCTCCAAACTTGCTCAATAACGTGTGTCAGAGCTATTTGCCGCAATTGAATGTTCATTTTTGGAAAAAAAAATTGTCTCAAACTGATTGCTGTCTTTAGAAAAAATAAAGAACAAATATGAAATATTTTAGATGGAATAATACTTATTGCAAGTGTTTTGTAATTTGTACAAGAGAAAGACTATTTCCACTATAATTTTTATTTATTCACTATATTCTTAATTAATGCATCAAATAAGTATGTATTTGGATAAAATTACCCTTTAAGTATTTGTTCATTTTAAGTTGACTAACGAAGTTACTTTCCTAATTACCTTTTAACATTATTTTTTAGTTCAAAAATTAATAAACAACATAGTTATTATATTATTATTTTACTTTTTGTTAAGGCTTTATTAATTAATATTATGACTAAATTTATATTGTATAATGAAAAAAAATCGAAATGGCATTTTTTGTCTACCAATCTTTGAGTAAATATGAGTTCTTTGGTTATGCAAAAAATAAAAAGTGAAATTTACAAGATGTAATTGTAAAAATTGATTGAATAGTAAAATCATAGTATGAAATAGTATCGTAAAATTAGAAATATTTTGCAACTTTTAAAATTGATTCAAAATTTTAATCTTTGAGTTGATATTGAAACACATATTCAATTTAATACCTACCATTAATATTATTGAATTGATATTTTAAAATAATATTTTTAAAACTAAATCAGAATTTTTAATTTTTATTATAAAATATCCAATATATTCTAAAATTTTGGTAGAAAAAATACTAATCATATTATTTTTATGATAATGAGTATGAGACGTGAGTGATTAAAAATTTATTGAACATATTTATTATGAAAAAAAAAGAATAAATACCTTGCTTGTTGAGAATTACAATGTTAAAAATACAAAATAAAATAATTATGTTGTTTATTGATATTAGAACTAAAATAATACTATTGGAAGGTAATTAAGAAATTAACTTGATTAGTCAACTAAAATGAACAAGTACTTAATGGATAATTTTGTCTAAATATATAAATATATATTTATTTAATACAATAATTAAGAATATAGTGAATAAGCAAAAATTATAGTGAAAATAACTTCACCCTCACAATATAAACGAATCTCCGAATCTCGATTATGTGGGTTGGTGAAATTCATGGTCTGAATTTGGACAGAACATAAAATCTGCGTAAATTATGGATCCCACCCATTATATCAACAGTGTTAGAAATAATACTGGAACAATTACAGAATATGTAATGGGAACAAATAAAATTGTTAATGTAGCGATCTTGTTTGAAAGCATGTTGAAGCTTTGAAGTTTGTTGAAGGCCAAATTTGAAATGCTGTTGATGTACAAAGCTATAGAAGGGTGCTGGTGTATACCGAAGTCTCCTAGTGGAACATTGTTGATTCGAGGCCTATGTTAAACTCAGTTTTCTTAAAAAAGATTTGCCCCCACTTTGTCAATGTACTTAGAGTTTCTCTCAGACGTTTATATCGTAGGATACAATAAAGAGGCCTAGGTTTCTGACGAACTGAACTTATGTTTGGACTCATTTACCAATTAAAAGAGGAGGCCAAAGGAAGTCTCTCAACAAAATGCAAATGCAAGTGTTTAGGAAGAGGTCAAAAAATGTGTGTTTGGATTTGTGGAAAACAATTTTTTACATAGGCCTATAGCATTGCACACATCACTAGCAATTGTTGAACGATGATGCTTAATATAGCACACACTAAATACTTACTATAACACAATTTTTTTCCCCAATTTTTCCCTTAGCTTATTTAACGTTTAAAAAAATTTACATTTATAAAAAATATTTTTGTTCTTCAAGTTGAAGATCTGCGAAAAAATTGAAGTTTTTTTCGCCCTTAGCTCAGAAATGAATGAATGGAGAAATTCTTCACTTATTAATATGGAAATGCATTTTATAACGTTCATGAGAGCCAAATTGTTTATCACAAATGTTCATGAGAGTCATCTCATAAGGGTGACTCTCATCCATGTATAGTCATCCTTATGAGATGATTCTCGTGAGTCATGAACAATTGTGATGAACAACTTGGTTCTCATGAACATTTAAAGATCTATGAATTTTTTAAAAAAAATTGTAGTTTTTTCGCCCTTAGCCTAGAAAACGAATGGATGGAGAAATTATCTACTTATTTATATGGAACTGCATTTGATACCACTTATGAGAGCCAAATTATTCATCACAAATGTTCATGAGAGCTATCTCAAGCCAGTTCTATGAAATTTTTTTTTAAATGAATTTTTTGGGGAGATTTTGGGCTTAACAAAATTTTGTTTGTTAGTCAGATTTTTTGGGAATGAAACATTTCTCTTTTTTTGTATTGTCTATTCACTTTTTTCCTTTTTAAATTAATAAGGGCAAAATATTACTTTTAACCTTCATGTGTGTTGTATTAAGCAAAACATGTGTGTTGTATTAAGTATTGCCATTTTTGAAAATTTTGTGTAATGTGAAGGAAAGTGTGCAAACTTGAGGCACTAATTTCTTTATGAGTCATTTATATAATGACAAAAGTAATTTTAGAAATGTGTTATACTCCGTGATAACATCGAAATCATATATTTATTTGTCAAATTTGGTGTTTTGATGAATAAGTTATGAGTGATTAAAGTATGTCGTTGGAAGTGAATTTGTCCTACATTGAGAAAAAAATAACAAAAACTTAAATAATTTAAATACAAGCTCTTTATGCGTTACGAGTAAGCTTGTTTAGAGTAGAGACTCGCTTTCGGGCTACCGAGCCCATCTAACGAACACAAATGGCGAACCAACTTTGTCTACTGAGTCAATTTATTCTGCTTTAATGGGTTTCACTACTTACTGGCAAATCAAAAACGGTTTTGATTAGTGGTGTAATCATTCTTGCTAAAGGCTTATATAAAGAGACTGTTTTCCACAAATCAAAACACACAGTTCTGACTTCCTTCTAAACACCCCTATATTTTTTCATAAAACACTTTCATGCATCGTGATATACAATTAATGTATCGTAATGCATATTTTTTATACCGTGATGTATGACGTATCTTTTTCTGATTATAAAAAAATATAAAATTGTAAAGTAGTTAAAAACTTTAAAAAATGAACTGACCTACAACTTTTTCTAAAAAATAAATTTTGAAAATAGAATAATGTTTTGCATTCGAGAAAAAGAAAAATAGGACAATTATTTTGATAGCGATAAAGTGTCGATTGATTATGATTATCATAGTCCTATAATATGGGCAAAATCTCATCTTCCTTTTCTCGTCCGAACTTTGCGAGGAGGGGGGTGGGGACAACTACGCCAATATCCCCTTGTTTTATTAATTTATTAGGGTATTACCGACGATGCACGGTTGATTTAATGTTTTTTTTAAGATTTAATTTTGTAGATAAAATAAACCAATAATAACAAGATGTCTACATAATAAATAAATAAATAAAGCGTGAGATCATACCTAATCATCAAACCGATAATTCATGCGAATTTTGTAGATAGAATTTGTAAGTTATTTCGTAGTGGTTGTTTGTGGTGTTGGTGTAACACGTTTAATCATATTTGATAAAAATCTATTTTAAATTGACCGAGTTTTGGTAAAATAATAAAACTTAAAAAACTTATACCATGAGAATTGAGGAGTCCTAATCAAATTAAACTTGTCTAAATTAAATGTGATAAAATATATCTGCTACAAACTGATTTTTTAAGCAAAAAAATGGTAATTTTTTTTTAAAAAAATATTCATGAGAATTGAGAAGTTTTAATCAATTGAAACACGTATAAATCAAATGTGATAAAATTTATCCGCAAAAAAATGTTATCATAAAAATTTGGAGTATAAAGTCTATCCGGTATTAACCGATCTTGACAACAAAAAATGGTAAAAAAAGTTTTTACCATGTATAAAGGAGGAACCAGATTTAAAAATCAATCAGATTTTAATTTTTTGCAGGAAAAAAAGAATATATATATATATATATATATATATATATATATATATATGAGCTGCCCGGCCCAATTAGGCCCAAGCTAGGAGCCACGTGTCAGTTGTGTAAATCTTCCGAGCAATCGAGCAAGCATGTCACACGAGCAACCAATCTCCGTTGTGGCCGGGATAAATGCTGGAGATTTTAATTATGCGAGCAATATGGATGAGCGAGCAATATAGCTCGATGGCCCCATGTAAGTCAAAACAGTCGAGGGCACTGATGCCCGAGCAATCCAGATGCAGTTGAGGGTGGTTACACCCGAGCAATAATCCCGACTATAAGCCATGATAGTTTGCGGAAGAGTTGATGCTCGTCAGTGGGCAGTTAATGCCAATCATGGGCAGTTAATGCCAATCATGGACAGTTAAGGCCAATCATGGGCAGTTAATGCCAATCGTGGGCAGTTAATGCTAATCATGGGCAGTTATTCATGATAATGGACGCTATACCTCCCAAGACATATAAAAGCCTAGGAAAAATTCGCAGAGAGGTATGCGCAATCTATTTTCCTAGCCTAAACTCGTCAAATTGTGAACTCATTGTACTAATTCACACGCCGAGGGCTTTGCAGGGAGTGCCCCCCATTCACTTTTCTTCTCTTTCATTGCAGAGTTGGGTTCGAGAGTTTGTAAGCACGTTGAAAGCCGTGCTTGGATTGGCCGCTTGAGTGGGTCCAAATCTTCTTGGGACGCATCGCTTGGTTCCATCGAATCGAACCCGGGTCTCCTGGGTGAAAGCCAGATATCCTAACCGCTGGACGACAATGGAACCAACTGATGCGTACCGAGCATGGCCAAATTTCAGAACCAGGGTTGAAAAGATTACCTTTATGGTAATCGACTTGAAGTCCCCATATAACATCATCTTGGGCGTACCGAGCATGACCAAATTTCAGATGGTTGCGTCAATCCCGCACCAGAGAGCAAAATTTTATACAGACCAAGGAGTGGGTGTATTGCTTGAGTCGGCCGCGATCGATCTTGGAGTATGTTAGGGATACTCAAAGGAAAAGCGTGTTGACTTTGGAAGATGGCGAGCAGAAGGTTACCATCAGTACCAAGGAAACTTCTCATGTGACTGTGGGACCATCGGTGGTCGCGATGGTACAGGAAGATTTGGAGATGGAAGCCAGCTCCATGCCGACATTGAAGTCAGGGGAGCACAATCAAAATGAAGCGGATGCGGCATTGGTCAATGCCCGAACAGAGGTTGCGGTTACGTCTTTGCCGTCGGTGCATGTATCGGAAAGATCTGAGCGAGCAGAGGTTGCCGAGCAAAGTATTAGCAGTCCTTTGCCGACACTGACGTCGGGGGGATTAGAGGCACCAGTTGAGGCTGTAGACCTTGCTGAGGAATTTTTGCCAGCAGTTATGCCTGAGGAACCTGTGGAGGCTATGGAGACCGATCAGCTCGATAAGGTTGAGGATCGAGCTGAGAAAGATGAAAAGGTGGAGTGTGACACGCTCCAAATGCGGGATGAGCCAGAGTTCACTGCTCAGGACGAACTGGAAGAGATAGTCATTAATCCGGACTACCCCGAGCAGAAGATTAAGATTGGAAGGGCTTTGACAGCAGAGGCACGAGCAAGCCTAATCAAGCAATTGCAAAACAGTCTGGATATCTTTGCTTGGCGACCAGAGGACATGCAAGGGGTGAGTGAGGATGTGGCTTTGCATCAATTGAATGTTGATCCGGCTTACCGACCAATCCAACAGCGACCACGAGTTTATTCGGTAGAAAAGGATCAGGCAATCAAGGAGGAAGTTGAGAAATTGCTCAAGGCTGATATTATTGAGGAAATACATTATCCAACCTGGTTGGCTAATGTGGTTATGGTGAAAAAGTCAAATGGTAAGTGGCGGATGTGTGTTGACTTTACGGATTTGAACAAGGCCTGCCCGAAAGATTGTTATCCTCTGCCGAGAATCGACAAGTTGGTCGATGCCATTGCAGGCTTCGAGCTCCTCAGCTTTATAGATGCTTACTCTGGGTATCATCAAGTTAAGATGGCTGGTTCCGATAAGGCTCTAACAGCTTTCCGAGCAGCAGGGGGGTTGTATTGTTATAAGATGATGCCCTTCGGTTTGAAGAATGCTGGGGCCACTTATCAAAGGATGGTCAACAGGGTATTCAGCTCGCAGATAGGGAGAAATGTTGAAGCTTATATTGATGATATGGTGGTCAAAACCAAGGGACGCGAGCACACAGAGGATTTGGGTGAAACTTTTGCTAATCTTAGGAGGAACAACATGAAGTTGAATCCGAGCAAGTGTGTGTTCGGGGTAAAAGCAGGCAAGTTCCTTGGGTTCATGGTAACTGAAAGGGGAATTGAGGCCAATCCTGAGAAGATAGAGGCATTAGTTACCATGAAACTTCCTCGTTGTGTTAAGGACGTGCAGAGGTTAAATGGCAGGGTGATCGCTTTAGGAAGGTTCATCTCGAGGTCGGCAGAGCGTTGCTTGCCCTTCTTCAAGGTTTTGCGAGGTAATAAAGGCTTTGAGTGGACTCCGGAATGCCAGAAGGCTTTCAAGGAATTGGTGGAGTATTTAGGAAGTCCACCCTTGTTGAGTAGCCCGATCTATGGAGAAAAATTGTATGTGTATCTGGCAGCTACCGAGCAGGCGGTAGCCGCAGTTTTGATTAGGGAAGAAGGCAATGTGCAAAAGCCTGTTTATTATGTATCCAAAGCCCTCACTGATGTAGAGGGAAGATATTTTAATGCAGAGAAATTGGCTTACTCGCTTGTTGTTGCTGCTCGGAAACTTCGAGCTTATTTTTCTGCTCATTCAATTGTTGTATACACGGATTCGCCTTTGCGAAAGATTTTGCACAAGCCGGATACCTCTGGTCGGTTACTCACCTGGTCAATTGAGTTAACTGAGTTTGATATCGATTATCAGCCACGGCGAGCAATCAAGGCACAAGCTATAGCAGACTTTGTAGCTGAGACAAGCTTCAAGGATCCTCTCGAGGAAGTAGAGAATAAAACAGCAGCGCGCAGTGCAGATCCAAAGCCAAGACCGGAATATTGTTGGGAGCTTCATGTGGATGGTTCGGCTAGTCGGTTTGGGAGTGGTGCTGGGCTAGTGTTAGTACCACCCGAGCAAGACGTGGAATTTGAAAAAGCATTGCGCTTCAAATTCCCAGCTTCAAACAACCAGGCCGAATATGAAGCTCTAATTGCCTCGAGCTCGCGCAAGACATTGGGGTCCGGGCAGTGGTTATATACTGTGATTCTCAGTTGGTGGTGAATCAAGTCAAGGGCGACTACGGGGTACATCATCCGATCTTGGTTCGTTATTGTGCAATGGTAAGGGAAATTTTAAAAGATTTCGATTACTGGGAGTTGGTAAGAATTGCTCGGGAGGACAATATGCGAGCAGATTACTTGTCGAAGATGGCAGAAGATGAAATCCAGTCTCTGCATCCTGGAGTCATGATCGAGCACTTGGAGGTTCCTGTCATCGAGAAAGAGGTGGTTATGGACATAGAGCCGGCTGCCAAATGTTGGATAGATGATCTTCGAGCTTACATTGAGCGGGGTGCTGCCTGAAGACAAAAAGGAAGCCGAACCTATTCAAAACGGTCATGCCGTTACATCATCTTAGACAACATTTTGTATCGAAGATCTTATACACGACCTTTGTTGAGGTGTGTTCGTCCAGAGATGACGGAAGGAATATTGGGCGAAGTGCATGAGGGCAAATGTGGAGGTCACCCCGGCCAGCGATCGCTAGCTGAAAAAGTGTTAGCGGCAGGATTTTATTGGATAACTTTGCGGCGAGATGCCGAGGTGTATGTTCGCCGTTGTGACAAGTGTCAGCGCTATGCAGATATTCCAAGGTTGCCATCTACCGAGCAGACTCCTGTTATTGCATCATGGCCGTTTGATATGTGGGGAATAGATTTGATTGGACCTTTTCCCGTAGCTCGTTCAAAGTTCAAGTACGCAGTAGTCGCGGTGGATTACTTTACGAAGTGGGTGGAGGCAAAACCATTGGCGACCATAAGTGAGGTCAACGTCATCGACTTTGTACACGAGCACATTTGGTGTCGGTTTGGCGTCCCGCGAGCAATTGTGTCCGATCATGGGACCCAGTTCTCGGACAAGTTTACAAAGGCGTGCGAGCAAATGAGGGTGAAACATTGGCAGTCATCTGTGGCATATCCCCAAGGTAATGGCCAGGCAGAAGCTGCGAATAAACAAATTTTGCATGTTTTGAAGAGGAATTTGGAGGAAAAGGCTGGAAGATGGGTGGACGAGCTACCTTCAGCTTTGTGGGCAGTAAGAACAACAGTGAGGGGTCCAACGGGGGAAACCGCATTTTCTTTAGCATATGGGTCTGATGCTATGGCTCCGGTGGAAATGTACTTGCCCACTCATAGGGTTTTAAATTACAATGCCGGTTCTAATCACACAGCTCGAACAGCAGATTTGGACTTGTTGGAAGAAAAACGGCTGGAAGCTAAAATGAGGATGGCCAACTATAAGCAACGAGCAAAGGCTCACCACGATAAGCGAGTTCGTGGTCGATCATTTGCTGTGGGGGATTGGGTCCTCCGTAAGATTGAGGCCACGGGCCATCGAGCTGAATGGGGGAAGTTGTCACCAAACTGGGAAGGCCCTTTTCAAGTTTCGAGAATTGTTAAGGAGGGCACCTACATGTTGCGAACAGAGGATGGTGACGATTTAAAGCATCCATGGCATGCGGATCATTTGAAGAAATACTATTGGTAATTGATTTACAATATGTAATTCTTTGATCTTTTTCTTTCATGGTAAATGGCAATAATGAGGCTCAGTTGACTTTTCAACTTTATGTTTGAAAAATGGCTTTTTTGAGTTGAATCTCTTCAAGTCTTTGATCGAGCATAAAGGTCTTTATGCTTGATCAAATTTGAAGAAATGTTTCCAGTTGATCGGGTAGCCTTTTATAGCGAGCATAAAGGGCTTTATGTTCGTAAAGGAGGGGTATTCGAGTAAAAGCTAAGCTAAATGATGATCGCTTTAGAGCGAGTAAAAGCTAAGCTAAATGTTGATCGCTTTAGAGCGAGTAAAAGCTAAGCAAAATGATGATCGCTTGAGAGCGAGTAAAACTTGTTTAAATTTTTGTCGCCTTGAGAGCGAGTAAAAGATGACTTTTGTTCAGCTAAAGATAATATGGGAAGCTCATTCGAAAACAAAGAAGTTAAAATATTACAGATGAAAAGTTAAATTGTTTTGAGACATGGCACGAAGGCCAGAAAGGCGCGCAGGCCTGCGAATTCAAATAGCAGCAGCAGTGTTCTCCTCAGTTGAAGCAGCAGTGGGTTCTTCGGTATTTGTTGCAGTGGCATTCAGAATTATAACTTCATCCTCAACTTGGTCTTCGGCGCCGTCAGTGGTAGTCGGAGGAGCTTGAGATCGCCAAATCTCTGTCATGAGATCGGTAACTGTTGTATCGACGACAGGAGGGGGGATCCAGGGAGACAGACCCTTTGCAGCATCGGCTTCGGCCAAGCCTTCTAGTTCATCCTCGTTGAAGGGCACTTGGGAATGGCCGGCTCGGGCCGACAAGCAAAAGAGGGGGTTAGCTCCCCACTCGGCGAGTTGCTCGGGGCTAATCTCTAGCCCGCTACAGGCGAGCTGCCTCAGAATGTGGTTCATCCCCTGCACAAAAAACGGGTAGGCCTCGCTGTCCACACAGTTGGTGAAGTCGGATGATCTCTTGTAGTCCTCAATGATTTGCAGCTTTTGCTCGTCACTTGTCATAGAACCGACCTCGACACCGGCTTGCTCAAGCTTTGTGACTAGCATTGGCGCCTCAGTCATTCGACAAGCAGCCTCGCACCCGGCTATATTGTTGAGAGCAGTCTCTTCTGACTTTTTGGACAGGTTTAGTTGGGCTTCCAGCGCTGCTTTCTCGGCCTCCACTTTGGAAAGTTCCGTCACTTTGGTGGTGAGGGATTCCTCGCTGTTTTTGAGATCAGCTCGGATCTGATACGCTTGATTTTTTCTTCCAAGCCGCTTTTTTCGCCAGCGGGGTGTTTTTCTCGGCGATTAGGGCATTGGTCTTGTTCAAGTTGGCGATTAACCGATCATACATCAACAAATGATTTATTGGCGATCTGTTATGAAAAATATCTGTAAGAAATATGAAAGAAGGAAAAATGGCAAGTAAAGGGCGAAATGTGTTACCTCGGTCATGCACATGCCCATTTCTCCAATCAATACCGAGCTCGCTTGATCGGCGTACTTCTTTTGGATCCCGTTGTGGCGGAGGCGTTTCATTATTCCGAGTCCAGTGGTGGACGGGAAACCACCTCGTTTGTGTACAGCGATGTTGTCGAGATCGGGAACGTTGGCGAGTTCCTTGATGAGGGCAGCCGCCCTGGGTTGATCTTCGGGCATGACGAAGTTTGCTTGCTGCCAAGAAGGAAGGGGAGTGCTTTCTTCGACCACAGCTTTGTCTGCCCGGCGCCTATGTTTCCTCGGGCTTTCAGTGGGCTCAGTGGTGATGGCAGGAGGTGAGACAGCAACTGGCTCTCGCGTTAGGGGAGCAGGGATGAAGGTGGATGTGGATTGCTCAGGTTGTTGACGCTTGGTTCCTCGGCTTGAAGTCGCCGCTGGGACTGTAGGAAGGCTAATGGCTGGTTGAGTGGACAGGTGTTTAGCTCGTTTGCTCGAGTTCTTCTTGGCGGCTTGCATGAACTTTGTGACATCGGTCAATTGCCTCATTTCTGCACAAGGTCAAGTATTAGTACCAGGGAAAGCATAAGTATGTGAAGTTGTCGAAGAAAAGACTGATGAAATAAGCAGTTCAGAAATAACCAGAAAGTGAAAATTCGTGCCTAAAGGGTCCCAGGCGAGCACGCCCTCGCATTCACTTGGGAACCTATTTCCATGGCAGGAACCCCAGTACGGGTGTGGGGTTTCTGGTTCGATTGTAACCCGGGGTTCAATTCCTTCGATGGGGAGGCAGGAGATCAGAAGAAGGCCGAGATCAGAAGTAAGAACTCGCCAGTCCAACACAAAGTCTTGCCCGGCTTGCCCTTCTCGTGCTCCTAACAGTTTCCTAAACGCCTTGACTATTCTTGGTTCCCCAGCTCGGTAGGCGTATTTGTCATTTTCAGGAAGCCCGTAGTCGCTGATATAGGGAGCGAATGGCCATCCAATGCTCGACTCAACGAGCAAGGCTTTCCCGTCCCAGCTATCGACCTTATTGGGGCTGTCAGTAAGGAGTTTGAAAAAGCCGTGGTTCGAGCGGCTGTTGATGCGGCCGGTTTTCTTGTCAAGGGAGAGGAGAAAAATTTTCGAAATAAAGTCATATCGGGCTCGAACCCGAGTGACCTGCAGGCTACGGTGAAGGATACCAAGAACCTAACAGTGGTTAGGGTTAGGTCACAGGGGAGGGTATTAGAAGCATTCATCAATTCAACGATGAATGGGTCAAGAGGAAGTCGGAGCCCGACTTGGAAAAAATCAAAATAGAAAACCATTTTATCTCCCTGAAAGTTGTGGCCTTCGTTGTCTAGGTTCAAATCGAAGGCACGGACACGGTAAAGTTTGGGGTCCATTCCTAATGAATAGAACCAGGTACTGACCTCGTCCTCGCTGTGTAAGTCTTCCCACTTGATTGAGGAAGAGGGAAAAGAGGGTACAGGAATGAATGGGGCTTGGCTTGGTCCGGTTTGTTGCTCGTTTGGGCGAGGAAAGCTACTCGCTTGTTCGTCATTAAGCTGTTGCATGTTCGCTTGTGAGGGCTTTCGCCGGCGCACGACCAATGGAGCCACATCTTGCTCGCTTTCTTCAGAGGAGGATGATGGAGGCCTTTCTACTTGAGCCCTATGGTCGTAGCATTGTCCTTCAATTTCGGAAACTGTTCCTTCGCTAGACATCCTACAGGGAAAAGGAATCGAGAAAACAAAGTTAAAAATTGAGGAAAAGTGTGGCAAGAGAATTGGTGTAACATTTGGGTCGCAAGATCCGGTACCGATCATGGTTTCTCGATTCCTTGGAGTGCAGGTCACTAATTCGTGAAAAGGCAAAGGGGGTTTATGCAGAAAGAAGGGTTTACGCAGTTTAAACCCTAGATCAGAAATCAAAATAAAAGGGCAACAGGGGAATGATGAAAAGGGCAATGCAGTGAAATACCTGGAACACTTGTTGAAAGCCTTGATTTTGTTCTTGAGATGAGACAAGGGTGTGATCACGGGAAGCAATTCTTGATGAAGATCGTGGAGCACGCACCGTATGTTTCGTATGACTTGAAGGTCGTGTGAGTTGCAATGAAGCATAAAAGTGGCAAATGAATTGAATCTTACCTTTTATAGTCTAGGAAGCCGTCGGTTGGAGAATCAAATCATTGGGCTCAAAGCACGAGGCACGGTGAGCGAGGCCGCATTTAATGTACATGGGAAGTTGAACCTATTCCCATGGCGGCCGACAGTGACGGTTGGAGGTGACGTTCGTTTTCCTAGGAAACGTTTGTTCAAGCTTTGTGAATTACCGCCAAGCTAGATGTTAGGTTTTTGAATAATTGGGGGAAGCTACTCTGAAATTTTGAGATCCTCCTCGTCATGAGCATGAATACTCGATAAGACAAGGAGTTGGGGGCTCTTGCCGGCCCAATTAGGCCCAAGCTAGGAGCCACGTGTCGGTTGTGTAAATCTTCAGAGCAATCGAGCAAGCATGTCACACGAGCAACCAATCTCCGTTGTGGCGGGATAAATCTGGAGATTTTAATTATGCGAGCAATATGGATGAGCGAGCAATATAGCTCGATGGCCCCATGTAAGTCAAAACAGTCGAGGGCACTGATGCCCGAGCAATCCAGATGCAGTTGAGGGTGGTTACACCCGAGCAATAATCCCGACTATAAGCCATGATAGTTTGCGGAAGAGTTAATGCCAATCATGGGCAGTTAATGCCAATCATGGACAGTTAAGGCCAATCATGGGCAGTTAATGCCAATCGTGGGCAGTTAATGCTAATCATGGGCAGTTATTCATGATAATGGACAGTTATACCTCCGGCACATATAAAAGCCTAGGAAAAATTCGCAGAGAGGTATGCGCAATCTATTTTCCCTAGCCTAAACTCTGTCAAATTGTGAACTCATTGTACTAATTCACAGAGGGCTTTTGCAGGAGTGCCTGCCCAGTTCACTTTTCTTCTCTTTCATTGCAGAGTTGGGTTCAGAGAGTTTGTAAGCACGTTGAAAGCCAGGTGCTTGGATTGGGCTGTTTGAGTGGGTCCAAATCTTCTTGGACGCATCAATATATATATATATATAGTGCTATATGTAGTGCTATGTGCATGGTTCAAAAAAAACAAAAAAATAAGATAAATATTCAAAATTGATCGTATAGTCATGTAATTGAAACAACTAAAATTATCAGAATGGATAAAATCTATTCGCAAAAAAAAATTCTATAAAAATTTGGAGTCATTATCAAGTGAAACGCGTTTAAATCAAATATTATAAAATATATGCGGCATTAATTGATTTTGGCAGAAAAATGGTAAAAAAAACTTTTACCATGTACAAAGGAGGCACCAGTATCTTATGCTTGGTTTTAATAGTTTTTTTTTTTACAAAAGTTGGTTATAATTAAATGATTTTCTAAACTTGTAATAAATAATTAAAAAATTAATTAGAATAATTTGAATTAAATAAAAATAAGGTATTCAAAATTGAACGTATGAATAGGTAATTGAAATATAAAAATCTATTAGTACGGGTAAAATCATGTCTGCAAAAAACCCTTTTACCATGAAAATTTGGTGTCCTAATCAAGTGAAACGCGTCTAAATCAAATTTGATAAACTCTATCTCGTACTAACCGATTTTGACAATAAAATTTAATAAAAATCACTTTTACCATATATAAATGTGGCACCGGTTTTAAAATCTTTCCGGTTTTAATTTTTAGACAACAAAAAAAAAAAATTACAACTTCACAAAAAGGTGATACGTGGAAGCACATAATTTCTTTAAAACTTTAAGCGTTCAACATAAAGTCGTCATGTGGCAACGATTTCTGTTTTAATAATAGCTTATAGATAATTAGTAGATTAGTAATTAAATAGTTTCAGTCAAATTAAACTTGTATAAATTACATATGATAAAATCTAGTTTAATTATATGATATTTGAAAAAAAATAAAAACAAAATCCTAAATTTATTCGTAAAACTATATCCTAAATCTTATTTATCTTATCAAATTAATTTTATGAATTATATCTTATCTAATTATATTTTAAAATTTTATCTTAAACTAATTGATTTTGAAAAAAGAAAAAAACTTTTTCCATTTCGAAGATGACATGTGGCAGCACAAAATCTCTTTAAAACTTTTAGTTTTTTTTACAGAAAGCCGCCACGGGGCAGCAGTGACTTCTCTTTTAGTAATAGTTATAAAAGAGTAGTGCTAGATGACTCAATTTGATTTGAACAAAAAATATTTAATGATATTTAAATTATTCTTAACAAATATATTTATCATTTACATATTTTGGCTCAAATTAATTGGATTCATTATTTGTTATTAACCTAACACTTCTTCATTATTTTGAATATTAAAATAATGCCCTCATTGAGCCGGATCAAATTGATTTTTTAAAGATTTTCTCCCTCTATTCCTAAATAATTGTTCTTTTTAATTTGACACAACGTTTAAGAGAAAATAATTGATTTTATTATAAATATTTGTGTAATGTATGATTTCTTTTAATGCCCTTGTGTATGTAACCATAGGTTATGGTGGAATTTGTTGTTTTCTTATTAAATATTGTATGTTTTAATTTAGTGGACTGGTGAATATATTTTCAAATTTTATCTTTAGTTACAGCCACGAATGTTTCCCATTAATAACGTGACTTATTTTTAAGAAAAAGAGAAATTCAATAAGTTGATGCTATGTAACGAGTCCGAATTTGTTCACCAACGCTTAATGTTGGTGAACAATACCAACACTCTTATTGGTGTATATTTGAAGTATTGCTTTTATATTTGTGTATTTCTTTTTTTTTTTCAAGAATCCTAACAATTTCTAATTACCTTAAATATTTCCTTTCCAAATAAACATTGAATTAGGCTCAATTATTTGATCCATAATAAATTTTTATGTTCTTTTAATTTATTAAAAGATTTTGAAAGACAAAAATAACAAATTCATTAATTAATAAGAGTACAAAAAATTAGTATTCATCAACTATGATTCTAAATATCGTTATTAGGTTAATTACGTAAAGAAAAATATAGAGATTCATCAAATTAGCAAAATAAATAATTTGATCATAACAAGAAAAAATAAACTTCAAATAAGAAATTAAAGAAAATTTATATACAAGACATAAAAGAAAATAACAAAAATAAAAATATGACATATCTTTGACTCCATTTCATTGTTGTTTGTATCATAGATGACACTAGTTTTCAATGAGAGATTACCTCACTCCGCCATGGAAGTTTGCCCTGCAGTGATGTTTACTTTGCATTAAGATCCCGTTTGTTTCACGAAAAATGATTTTCAGAAAGCGTTTTCGTCATTTTCGGTGTTTGATAACCTTAGGAAAATATAGTAAACGTAAAGTTTTTTCGAGTCAACGGAAAATTAAGTCTTCTTTTCTGAAAAATGACTTATGAATTCATTTTCGGTAAGTCATTTTCCAAATGTTCGAGAGCCTTTCTGCCACCTTCCACAATTACACATATTTACATAAACGCACAATATTTCACTCAACAAATAAATTGTTTAGAAATATAAATGGAGTTTGTGCATATTATTTATAAATTATAATTTTAATAAATACTCAGTATGTCCCAAAATTAGTGTCAAGTATATTATTTGGAAACGTCTCAAACATTATCCACTTTTTTATATCAATTATCAAAAAAATTATTCGTATTTGTGAGATTGTAAAATATTGACTTTTTTGATTTGACACCACTAATGATAAATTGAGAGTTACTAAAAGAAAATTACTTAAAGTTCAACACTATCTTATACTCCATCAGTTTTAATTTAAATAATCGTTCTCTTTGACCCGACACACAGTTTTAAAAAAAGTAATTGAGTGTATTAGAAATAATGGTGTAATGCGTAGTTTTTTTTAATGCACTTGAACATGTAATCATAATTAAAGTGGTAGAAAAAGTAAAGATAAAGTAGTAAAAATGTTTTCCTAAAAAGAAATTTTTTGAAAGAGGACAATTACCTTAGAACAGACAAGGACAATTATTTAGAAACAAAGAGAATATTCAATATGAACATTAATATTAGAAAATAATAGTTTTATACCCGTGAGTTAAATGCACGGACATATATATTTTCAATAAAATGATAATATACAAAACGAAAACGTAAAATAAAATTAAAATAATTAATTAAGGATAAGTAATGTTGAATGTATTTCTCTGTTCGTGATGACCATAGCAAAATGATTTGAAACATTATCACGATACGTTAAATCAACAATTGACAAGTTACTTGAGTCTGAGAACAATGAAAACCAATATAAATTTAACTTTCTAGTACAATAATACTTGAATAAATTTTATTATTATAAATAATAATATATACACAAATTTAATAAAATTCACTTAAAAAACATTATTGTTAACAAAATTAACAAATAATCATTCTATAAATGTTATTAATTTGATATATATAATTAAATAAATTAATATACCTAAATAATTTTTACACAAGGAAATAAGAAGTAATATGAATTTGGAATTTATATTAATCTATATTATACTAAACATTCATTTTTTTAGATACGAAACTTATAATAATTAAAGAATCATTTAAAAAATAATTTTTCTATCCATCGACGGTGTATAAACGTTTTTGCACAAGCGACCTTTAGAACATAACACGTGATCACCAACTAAAATCTAAAAAAATAGAGTAAATTTTTTCATCCGTAGACGGTGTAGAATATTTTTTTAATGAAACTTTTTGGTATATAAGAGCATCACCATTGTTTTATCTTCTTATCCATCTTCTTAACTGAGTCTAACTGCCACCTAGGGGTGAGCTTGGTCCGGTTTGGTCCAGTTTTTTGGAAAAAAAGAGAAAACCAGAACCAGACCAATAGTCTGGTTCTCAAAAAAATTAGAACAGGAACCAACCTAATATATATGAGAACCAAAACATTGGTTCGGTCCATAACTAATCAAAGATGTATGAGAACCAGGACCGGACCAATACTATAATTTTTTACTTTTTAACTGTTTAATACAAATACATAATAAAAATTTTAAGACTGAAACTTCATAAAAAAATTAAAAAACCTTCGATAAAAGTACATTCAACAATTAAAAATGTCGAACTCATAAACTCATAGCATAACAAACCGATGGAAACAAAATAATAAAAGAGTATCAATTAAAAAGTAGAACAAAGAAAGTATTAGTAATTAATATATATATATATATATATATATATATATATATATATATATATATATATAATAAAATAAATAAATAAAAAACATATTGGGTTGGTTCGGTCCGGTTCCGTGTTTTTTTAGTTCGAGAACCGGGACCAACCAAAATGTTAAATTTTATGAAAATTCAGATCCAGGACCAAACCAAAGTATTGGTCCGGTCCAGTTTTGATTGGTTTGGTCCCGTTCTATTGGTTCGGTCCGATTCCGAAAAAATCCTGCACACCCCTACTGCCACCTACACATTTATATCTTTTTACCCACTTAAGATTTAAGAATATATCTTCTCATTGTATAATCTTCTTAACATCTTCTTAGCTGGGTCCCACTCTCACCTCATTAACTTTACACTTCAATCTTATTTTTATACTTTTCAACAAATAAATTTATTTAATGTTATTTAATATATTTCATATTTAAATATTCTGTATAAATAAATTAATTTATAAACCCACCCCACCCCATAAATACAACCCCCCACACACATAGCCGCCACCTCCCTCTCCCCAAAATTCTTCTTATTTAGGAAGAATTTTTTTTCTCATTCCTATGTGGCATGGTAAGAAGATATCTATCATTGTTGCACTTAATCTTCTTAATATGAAGAAGCGTAAGAAGCAACAATGGTGTTGCTCTAATACAATGTATAATATGATTAACGATAAAGTTGTATGTCATTTCATATTCCAAGGTAAGCTCATATTCCAATGCATTACAACTAAATTAATCCAGGGCTAAATGAGAGTAATAATTAGATTTGTGTTTCCGATAAATTCATTTACTAATTCGGAGTCTTAGATACAGAGTATTAGATAAATATGGACTTTCTATTTTTAGTAAGCAGATTTAGAAGAGAAACTACCATATTTGGCAGTGTTATGTGCATCTGTCTTCATAACATCCTTAGGTGTTTGTCAAATACTTGAGAATGTTTTTCGACATATTTTCAAAAAATTTATAAAACATCTGAAAATATAAAAAAAAAAAATACACAAAATATATATCAGTAAGAACATTGGTGTCTTGGTGATGTTCACCAACACTAAGCGTTGGTGAACAAATTCACTCCTATGTAACAGTACAACTGAAACAGTCTACTTTATAAGTATTTTGTTTCAATAAATTATATTTTTGACCATTGTGCTATTCGCAAGTAACCGATTTAACCAACCACTTTACAATATTCTAAAATTGACTAATGTATTCAATAATTATGTGCGATGTGGTCCTTTCTGTTAATGGGTCATCTACTTTTATAATGAAACTGTTAATGTGGACTAACTGATGGATTTTATGAAGGGTGTTTTTATACATCTCAATTAAAAATACAAAAATGAAAAACAAAAACAAAAAATGATGGCAGCCTCGTCATCATTTTCGGAATCAATTTAAGAGTTTACTTCTAAAAATTATACTCTCTCCGTTCCACCGAAAAAATCTATGGGATATATAACAAGCATTAAATGTGATCATAATTACCAAAATATTTAATCATAACAATTATGTTAATATCAAATGTAGAGAGTAAAGTTGAAATGTTATGGAGATAATAAGCATAATTTTTTTGAAAGTAAACTTTTAAAGTGAAACATTTAAAATAATATGATGGACTCTTTGTCCGAAACGGTGAGAGTAATTAACACCTTCATAGCATTTTAATATTGCCTTCCACATTTAATATTAATATATTGATTATGCTAAAATATTATCGTAATTATTATTAAAATAATTTTAATAATTAGACAGTAGAACGGGCATTACTAAAATAAGATACCTCTCTTCTCATTTCTGAATAACCCAAATAAGCAGGGCAGCAGGACTGCAGGAGGGGTCCGGGTCCGGGTCCATGAAAACGGAAGGATAAGGCATAAAGGCCTTATTACCCTTTTTCGTCAACTGTTCATTGCTTTTCATCTTCTCTCTTTTTCCATGTTCGGCAACTGGCCATGTGACTAAACTCTAAAAGATGAAACCCATAACATCAACAGGCAACAGCCCACCTCCCAGTTGTCTCCATCGGCTTCATCAACATTTTGTTTTGATTTTCAACAACCGTTAAGCTTGATATCCATTATTGGCTCCTATCTAACAGTTTAAACTTTTAGATGAGTTGATTATTTAATATGGTATCAGAGCTCTGGTTTGGCAAGGTCGTGGTTCGAGTCATCCCGCTTGCATTTGTTACTCGGAATATTGTGAGTGCATATTGTCACTCTATTTGGTTGTAATGCCCCTGATGAGGCATGTTTGTATATCTCTCCACGTGTGATGAGGGGGAGTGTTAAGCTTGATATACATTATTGAGCCCCTATCTAACAACTTAAGCTTTTAGATGAGTTAGTTACTTAACAACAATTTTTCTTAATCATTGAATTATTATCATTAGGCCAAAATATGAAGGAAAAAGAAAGAAGATAATATATCACCAAATCTCATTTTGCACCCTCTCGAGCGAAACTTATGTCAAAATATGTCTCACATTTTTGGAAATTTGCAGTTTAATTTGTTATGCCATTGGCAGGGACAGTGAACTATCCAGGGTTGTGCTTCAATCATCAAAAATTTATTTATTGTGCTTTTGGGTTGGTTTGATGGAGTTGTGGTTGGGAAACTTTAACAGACAGAGGTTGTGAAATGAAAGAGACTTATGGATTAATAAAGTTAAGTATGATGAGTATGTGCCTATGTGGATGTGGTGGATACCGGATAAGATAAGGGGAAAACCTAAACTTTTTGATAGCACCGCCCATGATTGGTATGAGTATACTTAAATTTTTAACGGACAAGTCCATTTGAGATCATTAATTATGATATTGAGTATGCATATGCTTAAATGAGCGCCCACTTAAATTTTTCATTCATTTAAAGAAATACAATTCTCTCTTGAATGATTCATCATTACAACTTGATTCATCTCAAACTAAGGAGTTTTTGTACTTTTGAGTAATTTTTGCAAAATGAAATGGTTTTTTGTAATTTTTGTATCATTTGATAATTTTATGTTAACTAATAAATTGACGTCCATACCAATTTATGTCCATCATTAGAGCCCATTGCCCAATACACCCGTCCATTTGTCACCTATAATCTTTTCTGTTTAATTCCGTTCGTTTTCATCTTTTGGATAGGGACCAATGGAGAAAAAATCAAAAAAGTTGAGGGACCATTTGGGTAGTTTTCCCTAATAAGTAATAAGATAAAACCTATCCAAAACAAAAAGGTAGTCCATAGTCCATGCTAGTAGTACTTGGGAAAGCAATAAATAGATAAGAGTATAGGAGGGCGGGAAAAGCTTGTTTGGTGTCTTTACAAGAATGAAGATGAACAAAGTGAGCAAGTGCTGTACTACCACGGCCTACGGCCTGCATTATATAGCAACTCTTGTCTCTTTCACGTCTAGTTTATTCTATTCATGTGGATGTCAGAGTGAGAGTACTGTTCATTAATTACTTACAATTATTTGAAACAAGATCATCATCATCACCATCACCCCCCCACATTTATATCATTCTTACAATTCATTCCTACTACTTTTTATAATTAAATCTAGCTTGAGCACCTTTTAAAACTTGACGACGTTATCAAACCAAGCTTGGACATTCAGGTCAAGGCGTTTTCAGTTCTGTTTCCAAGCTCTATTAGCCAACATTATATGCGGGCCAAACAAGATTAAGCCCTCATAAGTCATAATATGGGCACACAGCGGTGCAACAATAGCCTTACTCTGCACCTTTACCACCTTCTACTTGGTAGTTGGTACGTACTTAATCAGTTAGGGACTTGGGCTCATGCTTTCAGAATAAAAATGTAAGCAAGCCCATCAGATCACTAACTCACAACTTCACGGATGATAGATAAAAGAGATGGTCCGTCTAAGGAAAAATAATAATCGTGAGCCAGTTTACTTTCTGAAGATTTTACTTGCTTTGCTTTAGTACCGTGTGTGTGTGTGTGTTTTTTTTTTAACGGAAAAGGACACTTTTGATGGCGAAATGATTGCGATACCCTTAATAAGTCTGAGACGCGTTACGAAATGAATCGTATTGCATAAATATGTAAACTGCGATACATAAATATGTAAATACATTCATTTTGTGAACCGCGGTGCAAAGTATTTTCTTTACATTCATTTGCACCGCGATACAAAATACACATTTTGCTTCAATTTCTATATTTAAACATAAATAATGTAAAAACTAATGAATGTTAATATTATATATCAAAATACATTGAAATCATGGTTCATTGCAAAATTAATAATTTAGCTATGTCAAGAAATACAGAAAAGTTAAAAGAGTCGTTCAAGATGAGACCAGTAAAAAGGCTGCAGGAGGGATTGAAGTCTCGACATGGATCGAACTCAAGAAATAATGCATCTTGAGAAATTTTCATAGATTAGTTTCATGTGGTTGTTTATCATCAAGTTCCTTCTCAAGTTTTATCATCGTTCATAAAGATGAAGGAAGAAAGTGATACTTTTTTGATCTAAGATTGGTATGCATCCGAGAATCATAAAACTTGAGAAAGAACTTGATGATAAATAATGACTGAAAATAAATCATTTTTAGGGAGCTATTGATGTTATGAATAAAGAAGGAAAAAATGACATTAAATATTTAAAGACGAAATAAGCAAGAAGAAGGTTTGTTGTCATTAAAATCTTGGTGTTGATATACGTGCTGGATAGTTTGCTTATTTTAATGTGGTTGTTGATATTGTGTTTATTTTATATATCGTGGTTCACATAATGTTGCATCGCGATTCACATATTTATATATCACGATACAAAATACAGTAACATTTTTATAAATTGATAGTTTTGTACCGCGATATATAATTATGTGAACAATGATGCAAAATCATGTCAATTGTTATATACTCCCTCCGTCCCTAATTTATTGTCCTGGTTGACCCGGCGCACCGTTTAAGAAAACATATTTGACTGGATTATTAATATTGGTTTAATGTGTAGTTTCCTTTAAAGCCCATGTGTATGTGACTCATAATTAAAGTATGGTGAAAAAGTAAGGGTAAAGTGGTAAAAATGATGTTCTAAAAAGGTAAGTTTCAAAGTGGACAATTATTTTGGGACGGACGAAAAAGGAAAGGAGGACGATAATTTAGGGACGGAGGGAGTATATGTTAACTACGATTAGGGGTGGCAATGACTGGCACGACACGATAGCACGAACTAGAACGACACGATTATAAAACACGATTACAGAGACAAATGACACGATAAGTCCAGCACGACACGATACAACACGAAACACGACACGAAAGACACGAAATTGTTAATATATTCAAAATAATATTTATTGTTATATTTATGATCAAATAAGATAAATAATATGAAAACACGATAATGAGACACGAACACAATACGATAGCACGAATTGCCACCACTAACTACGATAGATAAATATATGAATCGCGATGCAAAAACATGTGAATCGCGATACATCTAGTCATTCGTAGCGTGCCTCTTCCTTATTATGAGTATCGTAGTCTTTTCACGTCTAATAGCGACTTTTCCAGTTTTAAAAAAAAGTACTTAAGTGATTAAAAATTTTAAAAAATAGACCGGCCCAAATTTCACCCAATGGTAATATGATATACTACGTAAACTTCTATTGAACGCCCAGCCTACAAAGGCCTCATCCTTCCTATGCATATAGTACAACCAAAATATTAGGTTTACGGTAATTAAAAAGACGAAGGGTAAATTCGGGCCGGTCCACTTTTTAAAGTTTAAAATTCTTCCGATCTCTTTTTTTTTTCTATCGAAAAAAAGATACTTTCGAGGTAAAAAAAACTATGATACCCTTAATGAGCCTGAGGCGCGCTATAGATCACTCACTCAAATGCATCGCGATGCATCAATTTTTGCACCGCGATGATCAATTTTCATAGAATCAATTTCATTAGCTAATCAATTTTGCATTGCGATACAAAATCATTACGAAAACATAATTTTGCACCGCGATGTAAATTTTAATGCATCGCGATGCAAAAATCATTACAAAACAGATCTTCATCTATCTTCTTTCCATTAGAGAATCAACAACAACAAATGATTCAAATTTATATGCATCCAAGATACAAATCGATACATCACGATTCACAAATAATGCATTTTGATTCAATATTAATACATCCAAATTCAAAAAAGTGTTAAACAAAAAAATTGACATTTCATCGAACAGTTTACATCAATAGCAACACAAAACACAAAAGTAAATCTATTTTGAATTATACAAACACAATTGTGAAGAAGAAGAAGAAGAAGAATACCATCAACAATATGATATGAATAAATAAAATAGTGAGAAATTAGAGTGATGAAGAAACAGTTAGTAGTAATAACCATTCTTCTTCACCACCCAACTCCCCACTCTCTTTCCTTTTCATACCTTTTTTGGCGTCTTTGAGCATACGAATTCAACGACGATGGAGACAAAGAAGAAGAGGAAGAAATTTACAAAGTTTTTTTGAATTTAGGTATTATAGGAACATTTATTTCAAAAATAATCTTTTGCGGTTGAAAAAAAGAACGATGAGTAGAGCGAAAAAATGTTTGGGAAAGTGTACCAGCCAGCAATTTCCTAAAAAAAAATGGTGGCCCCGTCCCTTTTTATATGTTTTCTACCGCTTTACACCCCTATATATTTTTTTGAAAAAAATGGTGGTCCACTTTGCAAGATTTCCAACATCTTTAGTCCCCTATTTTTTTTTGTAACCACTAAAGTCCACTTTCATAATATTGTTCATAAATTAACCCCCTCTTTCTTAAGAAGAGCAGAAACTTTTCTGGCTTAACTCTGAATACCTTTGTTATGTATTCCAGTCATGCCTAACTCCTATTAAAGGTCCTGCACCTTACTTTGTAGACAAGGATTGAATGAGAAAATTTTTCGATTGAAATTTTCTATAGGAGGTGTGATAACAAGATTGTGCTTCCACTACATCCTCTTTTATGTCATTCTCAAATAAAGAAAGGCCTCTCGAAATAGACCTGCGCATGGCTAGATGCGGTCTTTGACTGAAGATCTTTCTAGGCGCTCTTGAGGATAATGACTTTTTTTGATAATATAAGTGAAGGGACCCAACCTGGTGTCTTCCACGTGGGGGGACACGTGACTGCCAGCGCGACCAAAGGTGACCTACGTTCCAACATCGAAGACAACCACCTACCAGATAAGCAACCAAGGACAGGTCAACCGAGGATCCTCAACATACCAAGGATATCTAGAATGATCGAGCACGATCAATCACCTAACCAAGAGACTCCCATGGTCGACACCCAAGCTCGCCAAAGTCAAACATCCAAACGTCATCACTGTATTGCATATACCAGGTGGCTCCATCTGATTGGAAAAGCACCAATGTGCTCTGTATCGGCCATAATCCTCTCTACTGGCCAACTTCCTGAGACACCAAGTACATCTGACAAGAATACGAGCCAATAGAAGATAGCCAACTAAGCCGACCAGCACAGACCTGTCCCCAGGTCCAACAGCCAGTCTTGGCTTGATCTACAAGTCTGAGACTATAAATAAAGGGATTCATCACCTTCAACAAGTTACACACTATTCACTCAAGTTATCACACTAGGCACTTTCAATATTCAGGTTATTACCAGTAGCTCGAGGGAATGCCTGAGCTCCGACACATATAATCCTTTGTTATTGACTCTCACACCGGAAGGCTTTAGCTGGGACAACCTTCCAGCTCCCTAACGATGCTTTCCCTTTCAGGTCATCATTGACACAACAAGGGCACAAAAGAACCAGCATACTCCTAAAGACAACCATAGTTGTATTAACCTTATCCTTCAAAACAAACCAAGCCAGATTTCCTAATCCTATACACCTCAGCTTTAATCCATTACGCGGATTGCCAATAGAGTCACCCAACTTAAAGGCGTGATCAATAAGAAAGTGCTTTGTCAATGCTAAGATTATAACTTTAGCTGTGGGCTATAACCTCCGACAACTGTACGACAACCCGAGAAACCTAAGTGAGCTAAGAAGATTCACTCATGCACTTTAATTTCCTTGTGTATCCATCTATCTGAGAAGAGTCATTTGATTTCCCCATTATTCGAACTCTATTAGTATGAAATCTTCTAAATATTAACCCTTTTAGTCTTTTCTTTTGGCATCTTCTTCTGGGAAGCTTAGTAAAGGCATCTCAGAAAGGTATGACTTGTGTCTGAATTCTTTTTACGATGCGTTGATTTTAGTTCGCGATACATTGATTTGATTCACGATGCAACGATTTTAGAATTGCAATGCATCAATAATTTAATATTTAAATTCAAAAGTAAATCTCAATGCATAAATTGGAATTTGCGATGCAAGCATCAAATTTGCGACGTAGAAAGTCTCGATTCACAATTTTGGATTACCAATTCAGAAATTGGAATTGCGACCCATGGACTTTGAATTGCGATGCAACACGTGCGTGATCAAATTTGATTAAGGGTATATTCATCCTTTCACCGCCAAAAGTGTCATTTAGCAATTAAATAAAAATATAGATAACTTTTGGGGTTAAATATTATGTAAAGTGGACCGGTCCGGTTGTGTGCCCCATTTATTTAATCGAAAAAGGCACTTCATGTCTAATGATGCACAAAATCATGCATCGCGATGCATGAAAGTGTCTTATTTATTTATTTTGTGCGTCGTGATGCATAATTTTGTGCATTGGGATGCATGAAGTTTTATTTTCCCGTTACGAAAAAATATAGGAGTGTAAACCGGTTGTTAGAGGGGGATCGGTCCGAATTTCTCCCTAATTAAAATCATAGGTAGAAAGTATTTCGTTTTTATATTTTTTAATTAGTGACAATTTAATTAGCAGATGGATTTTTATGAAGTGTAAGTGAATAGTTTTTTTTATTATGCTCTTTTTTATATGTTATTTTCTTAGTGAACAAAATAACATCTAATCTCCAAATTATTTCTTCTAAAAGATGATACAAAAATGTTTTGGCTTGACCTTGCATCTAAATTTTTAACATTTGATGTGACAAAAATCTAACTTGGGCTGTCCGATAAATGCGTAGGATATCTGGGCTTGGTTGTTTATTATACTCACACATTACAAAATCTTCAAGATTGGAATATAGGATCTATATTATAATTTAGTTTAGTCTTTCTGAAAAGTTAACTACTGGCCAGGATTAAATCTCAATTTCCATAAACGTGTGTACAAAAGTTAATTTAAGCAATAGTTAATTACCGAGGTTTTACAGCCGTAATTATCCAAGAATGTAAATGACCATTATTGTTTTATTGAGATTTTCCGGCTGTAATTAAAACATGTATCCTAACTAAGATTTACTATTTTACAGTTTTACTAGACATTTATTGTTTTATTGAGATCTTATCACCTTAATTATCCATTTTCTTCTCCATGATTATCTATAATTATCTCTGATTTATTTTTTTATTTTTGTGCAGAGATGTACTGTTTTACAAATATTTAGTTTGTAGTTTCTTAATTAATTTTTATGGAAATCAACTGAAATCTCAATTTAATTTTTGTCTGACCTAGATTTAGTTTTTTTAAAAATTGTTCATAAGTTTTTGTAATTAATTTTTTTAATTTTAAATATTTTTATTTTTAATTTCTTTCTTTTTAAAAAATTTGTGCTAACTTTCCTTTATTGATTTGAAATATTTGTGATTTCGATTTCGAATAGTCTTTTGTTAGTTCACTTTGTCTCATTCAATTTGTTTTATGGTTTTTGTCTAAAATTTTCATTTTAAAGTTTATTTCAATGAACAGGTGTTGGGTACATAGGTGTGTGTGAGAGAAAATACTTTTGTATGTTTGATTATACTCTTTTTGGATGAGTTACAAAATTTTACAGTCAATAAAATGTGTTTTTCTTTAGTTTTTGAGATGTTGTCTTTGCTTTGTGTAGTGTACATTGATCTGACCCTACAAAATCTCAAACATATATTAATTTATTCGCAACATACTCAATTTGTACACTGATCATCTTCATATTAATATCGTGTCATATGCATGAACACAAAATCTAGTTTTAATTTTAAAAAAAGGTTGTACCGATCGAGATCATCGGAGAATATTTTACATAAACGTTGAAAATTTAAAGTAAGAGAAATGACAAGTTTTATTGAATTATGCCCCATGAAAGGGAAAGGTCTTGAGATATCAAAATACTTGAGGAGTGAGGGAAGAAGATTTTTGACGAGATGAGATTTATTGTACCATATATTATACCATTTACAAAAATGCTAGGTTTATCATTATTTTTATCATTATTGTTACCATTAAGTCTTATTAAATGTCAAATATGTTTTGGTGAAAAAAACTTTGTCCTTCACTAAGACTTAGTGGTAAAAGTAATGGTAAAAGGTATAGTAGTCCTTCACAATTTGGTCACTTTACTTTGACAAAATATTCGTTAAGCTCACTGTACTTTTTTTCTTCTTAATTTAATCACTATACTTTGATATAATTAGCACATTCATCACTCTATTCATATATTTAGATGATAAGTATAAATCAAACAATACCCTTACTCCTTTTTAGGTAGAGCTGTCAAATACGATTTATAAAGCCTGTGGATATGCCCATCTCGCCCCTAAAAGAGGCGGGCTGAGATGATGTAATAAATCACCGTTTGGATTTGGGTGTGAGTGCCCCGTTTTTAACCGGATCCACGCCACTGAAAGACGGGGTGGTTTCGAAACTTTGAAGCACGTGGAATACACTCGGCCTCATTTTGTGGACTAAAAAAAAAGTCTTACAGAGTCGTCACCTCTATTTTAAGGAGTAAACTGAGAAAAACAAAAAACACCAGGTTGTATGGGTTCGGGGGCTAAGTTACGAGTTAGGAAGGGGTTAGGCACCCAACTCGCTCTTTCGGTTTCACAATGAGTTTGTCAATATGCTTATTTTATTTTATACACTTTGGCTCAGAACAAAACATATATATATATAAAAAGGAATTTAAAAAAGATTAACTTACATTTATTAAAGAAAAGAAAACAACATTACAACTGAAATAATACAACTTAGAGAATAATTATAACATTTTTACAAGCTATTTTAGGAATAAAACATTTATACAAATAACAAACTTTAGTTAGATTACATGTAATAGCAGGAAAGAAACTTATTAACTAATAAGAAACATAACCATTTCTATATTTAATGTATGTGCATAAAAGAAACTAATTAAACTGAAAAGAAATATAACTATTTTACATTAAAATATAACAAAAAATAAACTAATTAAAATAAAAGAAAAATATAACTATTATTACATTTAAAGAAAAGATAGAAAAGAAACTAATTTAAACAGTAAGAAAATATAACTATTATTACATTTAAAGTATAAACCGAAATAAAACTTAATTAGATATTTACATTTAATTTATAGATTATAATAGATAACTACGGGGATAAAACTTACGTCCCGGGACGTGAGTGTCTGAACTCGGTATGCCTGAACTTAAGCCCACTAGGTGGTTTTAGATGTGCTTCCCCTGTCCTTTTGAGAAAAGAAGTCTTTTTTTTTTTTTGCTACTTTGCTGTTGCGGGGATTCAAGCAGAGTGACTGCTCCGATTAGTTGCTTTTCGCCTTGGGATCCGGGCGGCGCAACTGCTTACTTTTTCTTGTTTTCTTGCTTGCTTTGCGTGCTTGCTGAGTCTGAAATCAGGCAGAGCAACTGCTTGTTTTGGCTTGATTTTGACGTCTGGATTTGGGCAGAGCAATTATTTACTTCGATTGGATTTGACGTATGGATTCGGGCAGGGCAACTGCTCTTTATGAGATTTTTGAACCGGTGAAATATGGCGGAAACCTAGTTGGGTAGCTAGGGTTCACTTTGGCCTGATAGTTTTATTGTTTGGGGGGAGATTTGGCAGAGCTTCGGTCTGGAGAGGAAATAACCTCGGCGTTCTCTCGGGAGAACTTTCACAAACTGCTGCGTGAAGTGTGTGAATTGCTGAAGCCAGGAGGCTTTATTTATAACTGAGGATTGGGGATTCCTTAGTAGTTAAGCATCATCAACCGTGCCTAAGCAGCTTGTACCGCGTGCTGAGAGAATTGTTCCGAAAGGCAAAAGCTACAGTGCAGGGGTGTAAAGTGGGCGCGGCGCACAACCTTTTTCCTTTTCTGATCTTGGCACTTTGGCCCCCTGTGATTCACTGTTTATGCATTCTTCTTTTCTTTTGCATTTTTTTGCATTTTAAACCCTGTAACTTGATATCCGTTAGTCCTTTTGATAGGTCTTGATATTTTATGGCATGTCATATAACAGGGGTACGAAATTGGGGTGTCTACAGAGCCCCTCAACGATGGAGTTTACGGGTAAACCGAAACTTACCAAGTAAACAAATTCCGTTGATAAGAAATAGACTCCCAAATTTCGTGGAAATTATAATGGGGAGGAATGCAATATACAACAGTTTATAGATGCAACAGTTTACGATGCAGTTCAAATCTCACATACCCTAAACATATTTAGTTAGCTGGTTATCGTAGTTTTTAAGCAGATATGCAATGAAATGCTCTAATGGTTGTACCTACTAAGTAGGCTGCCTACGTATCCCTTTCTCAGGAATCAGACCAAACGTAGTTCGGCCTCATGCAAACAAACAACAACCAGCACTGGTGGGATAGGCGGATTTTGATTTATGCGACATCGTTGGTGAGATTGATGATGCGCCATCGTTGGCGGAATTGATGATGCGCCATCGTCGGCGATCTTGGTTTATGCGCCATCATCAGCGATTGATGATATGCCCTCTTCGGCATTCTTTGTTTTATGCGCCATCGTCGATGAGTTTTGATGATATGTCTTCTTCGGCATTCTTTGCTTTATGCGCCATCGTCGGTGAGTTTTGATGATGCGCCTTCTTCGGCATTCTTTACTTTATGCGCCATCGTCGGCGAGCTTTGATGATGTGCCCTCTTCGGCATTCTTTTCTTTATGCACTATCGTCGGTGAGTTTTGATGATGTGCCCTTTTTGGCATTCTTTGCTTTATGCGCCATCGTCGGCGAGCTTTGATGATGTGTCATCTTCGGCATTCTTTGCTTTATGCGCCATCATCGGCGAGCTTTGATGATGTGTCATCTTCGACATTCTTTGCTTTATGCGTCATCGTTGGCAAGCTTTGATGATGTGCCATCTTCGGCATTCTTTGCTTTATGCACCATTGTCGATGAGCTTTGATGATATGCCCTCTTCAGCATTCTTTGCTTTATGCGCCATCGTCGATGAGTTTTGATGATGTGCCCTCTTCGACATTCTTTTATTTGCCATCGTCGGCGAGCTTGATGATGCGCCCTCTTCGGTATTTTTGCTTTATGCGCCATCGTTGGTGAGCTTCATGATGCGTCCTCTTCGGCATTCTTTACTTTATGTGCCATCATCGACGAGTTTTGATAATGTGCCATCTTCGGCATTCTTTTATGCGCCATCGTCGGCGAGCTTGATGATGCGCCTTCTTCGGCATTCTTTGCTTTACGCGCCATCGTCGGCGAGCTTTGATGATGCGCCATCTTCGGCATTCTTGGTTTATGCGCCATCGTCGGCGATATGCCTTCTTCGGCATGCTTGCTTCATGCATCATCATCGGTGATATGCCCTCTTCGGCATGCTTGCTTTATGCGCCATCGTCGGCGATATGCCCTCTTTGGCATGCTTGCTTCATGTGCCATCATCGGCGATATGCCCTCTTCGGCATGCTTGCTTTATGTGCCATCGTCGGAGATATGCCCTCTTCGGCATGCTTGCTTCATGCGTCATCGTCAGCGATATGCCCTCTTTGGCATTCTTGGTTTATGCATAATCGTCGGCGAGCTTTGATGATATGTCATCTTCGGCATTCTTTTATGCGCCATCGTCGGTGAGCTTGATGATGCGCCATCATCGGCGAGTTTTGATAATATGCCATCTTCGGCATTCTTTGATTTATGCGCCATCTTCGGCGAGCTTTGATGATGTGCCATCTTCAGCATTATTGATGATGCGCCATCGTCGGCAAGTTCGATGATGCGCCATCGTTGGCGAGTTTGATTTATGTGCCATCGTCGGCGAGTTTTGATGATGTGCCATCTTCGACATTCTTGGTTTATGTGCCATCGTCGGCGATATGACCTCTTCGGCATGCTTGGTTTATGCGCCATCGTCGGCGTTATGCCCTTGTAATACCCCGATTTTTGGTTAGCTTGAATTGCGTGCAATGCTCGCATTCCTTCCGTTGTTGATTTGCATGATTGGTTTGTGAGAGAGTCTAGATATGTGTATGAGTGACCACATTAAGACAAAACATTATTAAGATATTTTCCATAGTTGTTGACTTGCTAAAGTCAGAAGTCGTAACTCGACGTTAGTCGGAATGCCACTCGGTTGAGAGTTTGCTTACGTTTTGTGTTCGTGACCTCGGTTTGGTCCTAGATCTTTACATGATGATTATTAACATGTCAAGATATGTTAGACTTCGAGTTGGAAGTGTTCCTTAAGTTTATTTATGATTTGGATGTATTGGAGATAGCGTTCGTCTTTATCGCGTAGTTCGAAATTGAGTCGTTTGATCGTCTCTTCTTTCAGAGTTCTTATTCTCTTAGTTGTTGTTTAACTTCTTATAAGTATACAAAGATATTCATTTGGTCTCTTGACTTGTTTTAAGTCTCCTACGATTGCCCATTCGATCGCTAGTTCATTCGTTGTTTCGTTTGCAAGTTGTTATGACTTGTTTCGGATCCGTTTCGGGTTGATTCGTTGTTTCATGTGTTATGACTAGAATCCTAGTGGGATTCAGTTTCCATAGATACCCAGTCAATTAAGGAGAGAATCCCTAAATTGTAGGCATGATAGGCGGCTGACCGCGTGAATGTAGGAGTAGATAAGACAAATGTCCTGCTCGGATAAGGAAACCTTTGACTTGTCTTAGGGAGCAAGTTTCTGGAGTTTCCTGCTTGATGCGTGCCTGGGCGAACGAAGCTCTGCCCAGCTACTTGATGTAGGCTGAGTTGAGGTAAGTGTGAGACCCAGGTATGGCCCCTGGTCGGGCAGGCAAGGCCAATGTCCAACCAGGTCTGAACGAGATAAGTCGGATTCCTTGTCCGCTATGAGTACGGTCCCCGAGCATGGCCCCTGGTCGGGCAGGCAAGGCCTGTGCCTAGCCAGGTTTAGACAGGGTTGCACTGTTTGTTGCTCGGTACCTCGGTTGCTATGTCCGATAGACTGGTGGACCCCATGCTAATTATGCTCGTGACTGGCACGTGATGCTAACTCGTGCTTCGCTCGTGACCCAGCTTGGGCCGGACACATCACTTCATATAGCTGCTAGTGATTGATCTCACAATAAGTTAACAGACTTACTTCAATCACTTAGGAATAGAAACCAAGCTAAAGAAGTAACCATTATGATCAGGTTCCTTAAAAACAAAGATGAAGTTCAAAGATGAGATATAAATAAAGCAAAGTTTTTCAAAAATAGTATTTAGATGAAACATTAAGACAGTAACTCAGCTGAGCAAAATGTGATTTTTAACAGATGTTCAACTCATATCAAAAGAATGAAATTTAGCATAGGAATGCGTGAACTTGCTGAGGGAGAGATGAGCAATTGATATATGCATGAATAACATGGAAAAATATAGAATTTAATAACTTGCTCATTGTAGATAGGCTTCCTGTATATCTTACTTGTGTTCAGCATATCAGCTTTATAAACTTTAGTAATTATATCAGCCATCTCCCTTATAAAAACTTGTTGTCAAGGAAATCATAAAGACTTTTTTAAAGAGTGTGAAAATTTTGAAAACATAGTATTGATGATCCTTCAACTTTCAAACTGTGAGCTACTAGTAGATACTTTCTTTCATACTAACAATTCTGAAGATGAGCTTCTATCAGTATAAAAGATTTCTCTTTAGCAAATATGTCAACATTTTCAGTTTAGTTTTCTAAAGAAAATGATATTTAAAGTACACCTTTTGCAAAATTAATTTTGAGAAAATAATCCAAATAAATTTTTTCATGAAACAAATGAAATAATATATTTGAGAACTATAATAATTTCTTTATACATTGCATCAATCATTTATCTATATTGTTTATATATTTTGTATTTCTTTCTTTCCATATATCAAAGTGATCTTTATCAAAAATGTATTTGCTTGAAAAGTTTTTGAAGTTGTCATGATCGATCTTTCAAGTTGTTAAACTTGGAAAAATAGATTTTTTTAAAAAATTAAGATCTGATACCAATTGTAAGTCCAGTTGACAAAGAAATAAGGTTAGAGGGGGGGGGGTGAATAGCCTTTTAAAAGTTTTGAGGGTTGTTTTGAAAGCCTTTTTAAAGATGCAACGAAAAATAGAAGTTTTCAGCAGCTGATATTAAAATCAGCAGATAGCATCTGCTGAACGTGAAACAATTTGGGTAGCAGTTGTTGAATCTTAAAAATAGTTTGGTTTAGTTTTCTTTGGATCACTTATGTATAGAGACTGAATTGATGAACAATATGTATACGATCAACTATGTAAACAATTCAGGAATATAACTGTTAAACACTTAAGTAGATATAAGCTGCTTAAGTGTATGAACAGTAAAAACAGTAGATAGAAGAACAGAAGATTTGAAGTGGTTCACAGTGTTAAAACTGCTACATCCACTACCAAGTTGGGAAAACTTGGATTTTGAAGTGTACTAAATATATTGAAATGTTAAGTGATCACTAACGGATCTGTGTACAACAAAAACTAGTGTTTGAGGAGTATGATTGAGCAACAATTATACTCGTGCAACAATCAAGTATTCTTTTAAGATTAGGAAGAAGTAGGGAAGAATACAATGATTGTCTAAACAAGAACTAAAAAAGAATGATAGGTGAAAGAACATCCAGTAATTGTTTAAGGACTGGAAAACATCAAGGGAAGAATTGCTTGAAGGAATCAGATGTGTGTCCAGCCCTGGATTGAAGCAAATCAAAGAAAGAATATAATTTGAGTGGTGAATAATTTCTTCAATTCTTCGATCATCTATCTTCTTATGTCTTCTATCATGAGAACTGGAACATTTTAAGGAAGGAGTAGCTTGAAGGATAAGTGAAATGTTTGTACCAAGTTCTATGTCTTTTATCTTTAAATTTTTGCTCCAAACTGCTTTATATAGAGATCTTTGAAAGTAGTCGTTTCAAAAAGTGTGGATAATCTTGAAGAGTGATGGTGAAATCTATCTTTCAAAACTCGGAGATCTTTGAATAGGATTTCTGATATGGAAGATATCACCTATCATAAGATCATAAATTCAAGGATAGAGTGGTTAGATATCTTATTCCGAACAATGAGGAGAGTAGATATCTCTAACATGATATATTTAAAGAGAGTGGTTGGCTAGAAGATATGCTACAATTTGTAATATTTAATGCAATGGTAAACTGTTGAGTGATTTAATGTTTTTTTTAATTTATAAAAAGTCTCTTTTTGAACAGTTTGACGTATGAATTTAGATGACCAAAAATTAAATGTGTTAGAGTGACCAACAGTGTTTTTTAAAGAACGTTTGTTTAAAATATATATATATATATATATATATATATATATATATATATATATATATATATATATATATATATATATATATATATATATCACTTAGGTATTTTAATCAAAAAAATGTAGGTAGATAGAATATCTTTAACGAGTTGTCTTTGGATTATTAGCAGATGTCAGCTCTTTTTTTTTTTTTTTTAAGGAAGCAGGGACGGCACCCTGCAAAATTTTATTAAAAACAACAAGAATATAAAACGGAGGGGGACAACCCGCCTAACCCACAAAACGGGAGAAGCTAGGAGCCTTACCTCTAGAAAAACTAACAGCAGACCCAACTCAACTACGATAACTAAACAGACCCAGGTTATCAAATCTAAAAGCTTGACGCACCGAACTGGGAAACTGAGATATGTGATCGTAAGTCTTGTATAAAGGGTGATAATGGGCAAAATCTACAAGTCTGTCAGCTACACCGTTCACCTCTCGATACGCATGGCGAATAGAATGCATACCCAGAAGCTCTTTACATTCACTAAGCTCATAAGAATACTGCCAGGGAAAGCTTTGAGTGCCCGAGAGCCCCCGAGCAGCCACTAAAGAGTCAGACTCAACAAGCACCAATTGCAAACCCAAGTTACGAACTGCTAACAAACCATCACGCAAGGCCGAGATTTCCGCTAAAGTATTTGTCCCAGGACCATAAGATGTAGAGAAAGCATATATTAAGCCACCCCGATGGTTCCTAATAATACCACCGCCAGTACAGATACCTCCCCTAGAAGAACCGTCTGTGTTCAATTTAAAACCATTAACTATCGGGGGTTCCCATCGAATCCATTTGCCTCTAGAAACAGAAATTGATTTGATTGGAATCCACTGGGATTGAAGACCCAGAATGCCAAGATGTCTAGACTCCACTTTCGGCTTGTAAATAAACATCATGTCACGAACCCCTGACCAAACTTGTCGAATAATCACATCCTCCCTCATAGGAATATTATCATAAACTGCACGGCACCTTGCTTTCCAGATCTCCCAACAACCAAACATAACTACCCCAATCCTACATGCACCAATTTGATGTTTTATAGACACCATGTTCATCCAGATGAAGAAAAGATGGCGCAGCGAATCATAGGAATCAATCAAATTAAAACAACGGGCTAAACTCGACCATACCTGTTTTGCAGTTTCGGAGAGCAAAAATAAATGAGATAGACTTTCCTGCTTATGAGATTGAGTACAGCAAACACATTTGGAAGCAAGGAGAATATTTTTCCTCTTAATCTGAAGGTCCACCGGAACAGCTCCATAGCTTAGCTTCCAAATAAAACCGCTAAGCTTAGTAGGAATCCAACGCTGCCACAATTTTCCAGCCCACGACAATTTCTGCCAGTGAGTACGCACTTCCTGCCAGTGATCGGAGACTTGAAAACAACCTGAGGTAGAGTGTTGATAAACCAGAACATCCTCCTCAAGACTATTTAGCCGAACCCTCCGAGCCCTATCCATATTTTCGGCCGAGATTAAATGGCGGAAATTCTCCAAACACGGCAAAGCATCCTTAACTTGAAGATTCATATCAACTGGATAGGGCCCTTCCAGAATTGTGCCGCACCAGTTACTTCCCCAAAATGACACCTCGCCCTTGCCGATTAACCATTGACTACAACGTTTTACATCCTCCAGCTGGTTATAAATGGATTTATCTTTTAACGAACAACTGATTTTTAGCAAAGTGTTTAAGGTAAGGTCTACGCGTTTTCAAAAATATGGTTTTTAGGAAACCTTGAAAGCATTGATTTCGAAATTTGATTGAAGCGCATTGATTCAACAGAATATAGTTTACAGCAGATATAAATTTAGATATAGGAAAGTATAGCGGTTGAAAACTGAGTCTTAGCTAACCGTATGTGTAAGAAACTATTTAAAGAAAACTACAACTGTTTAAGTAAGGGGATCAGTAGCTAGCTAGCTAGCTAGCTGCAGATGACTAAGTTACAACAGATAGATAGATGAATAAGACTGTGAGAGCTGCCTACCTTCGTCTAATTTTATCTTGCTTAAAATGGACAAAACATTAGTTGTAGATCTACTTGCTCAGCTTCAGCGGGAAGAACTTTAGACTTACTAAAGTCTAATCAATTTGATTTTAGTTAACAACTAACTAATGTTCACTTAGATATATCTATTAGAGTGATCTTACTTCAGTAGGTGAGTTTCTGTGAGTTCTAACTAATTCCTAAAGTTTATTTAATGGTTTTAAGTAATCTATAATATAATACAACTCAGTCAGTTGTTAAAAGCTAACTACTAGCCATGATTCCTTTTTACCAAACACAATTACTGACCAGGATTAACTTTTATTATCTCAACCGTCTAAGCACCTTTTATTTCCAATTGATTCCCTCTTTTCTCTCTACCAATTCGGTTTCTCTCTCTCTCTCTTCATCTCTCTGAGTATTCTTCCCAGTCTATTCCTCTTCATATTCCTATTCAACACAACCCATCTCTCTCACTTTCACATTAAACCCATGTCTCTATACACCCTCTCTCACACAACACATCTCTCTACATACAGATCTGTATATGGCTTCAATGAAAGTGAAGAAGGGTTGTGAATCAGGTGGAACCGCCAAGATCTCAATCTCGCAAACTCTGGCAGAACCTCTGAGATCTCAAATGCCGTTCTCCCTCTCTGCAATGGTTTTGTCGAAGACATGGGTTCGATTCCTCGAAACACGCTCTCCCTCTCTGCGACTCTTCATCTCTCCTGTTGGGTTTTCTCTCTCTTAATCGGAGATTTAGCTTTTTTTTCAAAATATCTTCGGCTTCCTTGGTGAAGATCTTGGTAGAAGATATGATTTCTTAAAACTACTTGGAAGATTTCATGTTAGGGTTTTTTTGGTGACTGAGAAAGGGGGATGCATATCGATGGTAGTCTCGGTCTCACCATCTTAGTTCAATGTCTTAGTTTGCGGACAATCCTTTTAAAGAATAGGTGTTCAAGAAATTTCAGAAAACATGTTAATACTACTCTGTAATGTAATTTTCTTCTTTGATGCGATGGAAAGAGAATTATGGAACCAAGGAAGTGGCTATTTTGGGGCCCGAACATATTCATAAATCCATCCACCTATCTACTCACCACTAAGCTAGCTACAACCTACAATTTATGGCATTTTATTGGCTAAAGCATTTTGCTGCCTTGCCTTCTTTTTGATTGGATTCTAGTGTTGAATTATTTTGTCCTGGGTTCTATTGATTTTTCTAGGGTTTAGGGGAGTGTTAAGTAAAGTAAAAGGGTTGATGTTGATGATGAACTCTGCTATGCCAACCCACCAAAAATACATGTAAATTTTTTCTTGGATTTTGGTCGTTTAACGACTCTATATTGAGATAGGTTTTAAGAATTTCTTCGTTTAATTACCTGTAAAGTAGTTTGTGATGAAGAAAATAATTACCTGTAAGGGCATATATGTAACTCCATAAAATTAATTAAATTAATTTTTATTTAATTTTAAATTTGACTGGTCAAATTCTGTCACGTAGCAAGTCCTAGCAAAAGTCTCAATGTTAGACACAAAGCACATAAAGGTCATTCAACAAAACCATTGAGTCATTTACATTAACGTAATCATAAACCAAACCAAAATCAATTGAGTTTTCCCAAATTTTCAACCAGACTTGAAAAATAATAAATAAAAGTAAATAACACAGCCTTTGAGAGAGAGAGAGAGAGAGAGAGAGAAAGATAACGTGCAGGTGATGACTTCTCTCTCACAGTCTCACTCACTTGCATCAAGGTTGTTGTGTTATTTTGAAAATGAACTTTAGCGGTTGAAAAAATAAATGAGGAACTGTAGTGAAAAAATGTTTAAGAAAAGGGAACGTCCATCAATTTCTCCAAAAAAGAAAAAAATAGGGGACTAAAGAGGTTGAAAATCTTGCAAAGTGGACCAGTTTGCAATTTATCCAAAGATATATAGGAGCATGTTCGGATGATAAATCTTGGTTTCTCTGTCGTTTTTTGATTTGAGCATCATCCGGGTCCCTGTTGTTACTACATGTCAAATTTCGTTTCATGAATGCCCAAGGTATATCTCAGATTCAAATTTCTTAGTTTTTATTTGTTTTTAGTATTTCCTTTTTGAGTTCAAACTTCTTCGTCCTCCCTCTTATAAGGGCAATACTGGTTGTCCCCCTCAAATTTGTAATTTTATTTCTATTAATAAAATCTAGCAGGGTACCGCCCCTATTTCCTTAAAAAAATAAAATTACAAAAGTAAGTTTGAATTTTTGTATCCACTGTTGGATGATCATATTGTTTTAATTTATTACCGAGAGGTGTTCATTTTCAATTTGTTATTTTGTAAGTTTGAGTTTCCTTTGTTGAATATATTCATAAACATTTTTTGCTGGAGTACCTGTATGTCACCATACCCAGAAAAATTTTAGGCTCTTTTTGAAACATGATTAAAACATATATTGATTTATTTAAATATTGACACCCTCCAATATTGACATCCTCCCCTACTCTCGATGTGCCATGGGCACGGGCACAAATACTAGTTCTAAACATTTTATGTTCCAACATCATCAAAGATTCAAAAATCAAAATTGAAAATATCAGATCTAAGAGAGAGCACGTTTCACGGCGACGTAGACATCACGATTCACGCAGTCAGTCAGTCACTCTCTACTTCTCTAGGCTCTTGCGACTTCGTCTCAGCGCCTCTCTCTCTCTCGCTCTCACACAGTCACGCTCTCTCTCTCCCATCCGTCTCTCACATCCCGAGATCCGGCACGACGGTTCCTCTAGTCCTCACCGACGTCACCGTCACAGGTATCACTCTGCTATTTGCAATTTATACAATTTTTTCTGTTATCATTCAAGAAATTTGAATGGTTGATATGATCTGATCCTCATTTATTTTATGCTATTGTATTTGGCCTGTAATGAGATATATTTCACGCTCTGTAGCGAGACTTTTAGACTGATTTTTTATTTGTACGCGTGCTTGTTGCCTATTTTTCATTATCTAGATATGTTTTACTTTGATATAAATATCTCATTATATGTAGGTGAAGGTGATAATGAAGATGTAAATGTGCAAAAGTCTCCATCTGAAACATCCATATCCAATGTGGTAGAAATTATTGAAGAAGGAAGAGACAATGTAGATGATTTTGATGATGACATTGTGATTTCCTAATTGGTGATTTGGTGGATGGAATTTGAAACTTAATATTTATATTTAGTATTTGAAGTATATTTGAATTTAATGGATATGTAATTTTGTAATTTTGTATTTTAAGTATTTTGAATTTAATGGATATGTAATTTTGTTATTTAGTATTTGAAGTATTTTGAATTTAATGGTTTATTTGTCCAAAATCCAAATCTATCATAAATTCAAATAATTGATAATAAATTAAAAAATTAAATAAACATGTTTTTACGGGCTTTTCCGACCCGACCCGTTTTATAGCAGGCTTTCTAGGACTGCGGGCAAAACTACCCCATAGGCCCGTTTTGAGTTTGATTTGGCTGCCAAATGGGGGGAGTTTCTTGATCTGCTACTTCTCGTAATTTTGACCCTGGACAATCCTTGTGCCCAGGGCTCACGCATATCTTTGTGAACATTTGTTTGTGTTCATGCAAAACACTGAACATATTTTTTATAATTGAAAGCTTTACTTAAACATCTCTCTCTCATGCCATCTCAATCGCTGTACCTCAACTTTGGTCAAATTTTATCCCAAATTTGGTCTATTTCAGCATCAAATATTATTTCAACTCCAACTCACAACTCCAAATAGAATATTCCTTAATTATCAACATGTATATTAATTTGCTATTAACCTTTTAAATAATAATTATTAAGATTGCACAATTAATAATTTTAGTATATTTAATAGTTTTATATTTATAATATTATTAACGTCATAAATAATATTTTAAAATTACTAATTTTTAAAACTAAATTGAAGAAATATAATTTAATAAACATACAAGCACTTGAAAATACCATAAAAATATTATAATCAATACAAAATATAACAAAAATCATACCATGTGATATATAAACACACATACATCATTATAAAACAATTGAAAACTTCTACGTTAAAATCTTTAAAAACTACCTAGAAAAAAAAAAACAACAACAACAACAATTGTAAAAACACTCATAGAAAAAAGTACATAATATTATTATTATTTATTTATTAATTAAGTATATTACCTAATATTCGATATTTATTAGTTTTTAAAACATTTAAATTAAGAATATCATATTATAAATAATTTTGAGATTTAATAAATCTTTTAAAAATTAATTTGTACCATGGGTTCCCCGATACCAAATTTGGGGTGTGAATAGTGCTACCCCAAATTTGTGGTTCCACTGTTCACAACCTCAAATTTGGGAAAGTGTTTGGGATTGGGTTGAAGGGCAACAAATCCCCTAATTGAAGAATAGGGGGCTACATTGGAGATCACACACTCTCACTTAAGCTTTCCGTCCAATAAATTGGATGGAGTGATGCACGTGCACCACATGTTCCAAAGTTTAGGGGCATTTTTGTCTTTTCAAACATTTATGTTCATCTAACTAACGAAAATGACCTCATTGACCGTATTGGCTTAATTGGCCACAAGTATAGTCATCAAAATTGAGGGAAAAAAATACGACGAACCTAACGAAAAAAATGTGAAAGTATGGTGATCAAATTGTAATTTAAACCATGTTTTAATAAGGAAATTTCATCCCACCAATCGAGAGTCTTGCATAAATATATTTAAGGCGCATTGACCTTACATGTTTCGTGGAGAGAACCTTTTCATGTGGAGTTTCTTTTTATTTCTTTAATTTCAAACTAGTATGACAATTGAAATCAACACAGATATTCAATTGGAATCGAATTAATGTTGACGCTTATTAATTGGTTTGACTAGATACGTGACGGGTTACGAGGGATAATCAAATTTAGTAACTGGAAGAATGATTCAAATATAGTATTATTAGTACTTGCCTCATTCTCAACCCCATTCTGTGAACCATACACTACTTATATATTTACCAAATTAACCTAGTTCCATGTATTGGTATATAAACCTTACCATCTTTTTTTTTATAAGTACTATAACCTTTTGTTGTTACGAGGATTATAAACGTCTTTACTACCTTACCATCTTACTTTTAAAGATTAACACTTTAGAAGTTTGGAAGAGTAAGAATAACATAAAGGTTTGTAGTTTCTCTTCAAAATTGGAGTTGTTTTTGTCATATAGGATTTGTTTTCTTTGCTCAGTTTATAACTTGGTATTGTTTGGAATATTCTCTCTTTTTAATCCTAAGAATATTCTCTTTATCTCTCGTACTTTTTTTACTATATTACAAAAACAAAAACCACATATTTGAAAATTAAATTGCGATTTCCAAAGAAGGATATATTGTTGAATATATTTCATAAAGTTGTTGTAACTTCTGGTGTGTTTGCAATAAACAAACTAACATATTGATATTAGTTTGGATGACTTCTTTATGATGAAGTTCTATACTTAAATACTATACAGTTATAGTGTCTTTGAACTTGATTTGTAATGTCATCCTTTCATGAGTTTATTATTAATGTTAATCGTTAGATTGTGACTATACTTAAATAAAAATATTAAGGTTTGCCGGTGCCGTGTTGTCTTGTTCGATGTAGTCAAAATTAAGGAAATTTAGCAAAATGTTAAAAGGAGAAAAGTTAGTTTATTCAAATTTGGAAGCTTCTGCCTGTTGTGGAAAATTTGTCCAACTGATCTCAATAGTCGTAAGTCGTTACAAAGCTAGTCAGCACATGCGTATGTGACGTGATGTTTTATTTAAAAGTCAATTTTTTAAAATTATATTTATAATTTTTATAACATTTTATTTTTATTATTTATTTGTGTTTTAAGTGCATTAAAAAAATGTGTTGTTTGTATTTTAAATGTATTTGTAATTATGACTAATTACAATCACATTAATATATTCTCTTAACAATTGAATTTTTTAAACATTGATTTTTTGAGTTATATTTGCAATTATTACTAACTACAATAATATTAATATATCTCTTTAATAATTAAAATTTTCAAACATAGATTTTTGACTAGAACTAATAGAGTATAACGAAGGAAGTATGGATACGAATCTCTCTCGTTCATCTCCGACTGGATTCCTCAAGTATCTCCAGTAATAGGTTCAAAGGATAATAAACTATTTGTCTGAATGGAGGGAGTATAAAATTCAATAATAAGTAGCAACTTATAAAATACTTTTTTTTATTTCTAAATAATTGTCACACTTTTTTTTGCATGTATAAAAAATATCTTTATATTTCTAATTTTTTAATACTTTTACTAATTTATCCTTATTTTCTTTCACGTACACAAAATCTTTAGAATATATCAATATTAATTATTAATAATAGAGTCAATTTATTTTTATTAATTTGTGTCTCAATCACCGAATCAAATATTTAGAACATATATATATATATATATATATATATATATATATATATATACACGTATGTATGTATGTATGTATATATAGGCAAAAACTTATATAGGACGGTCCTACGGATCCTAAATCCATAAGACGGAAACCTAAAAATGATAATTAAAAAAAAGGTTAATGGAGCAGGTAACCCATCTACAAAGACCACAGATTACCCAATAAGAAATCGGGTCAAAATGTGAGTAAAAATAAGCTAAAATTGAACAAATGAGGCTGAAACTCATTGATCAACCCGGATCCGACAACATAGCACGCGGGTCATCCAAGAGGAGGGGTGTCACATGTCAACTCGGTAAAGATGAGAACATATTAATGAGAACTTTCTCATTTTGCTCCTGTATCCTTGCATTTTCAAAGTTTGCTACCGAAATTTTTATGTTTCTCACGCCTTACACTTTCATCATCTGTTAGCTTCGTTAGCCTTATTTGCTTTGAAATGTTTGACGAGGTTTAACCGATTTTGATGAAACGCTAAGTGACTCATTTTAAAGGCAAAAGTGACACCTTTAATGCTAAAATGTAACACATTTTGAGGTCAAAAATGACTATTTTTTTATGTGAAAAACAATAATTTTCATTAAAATACAAAGTAACACTTTTAATCTAAAAAGTAACACATTTAATATTAAAAAGTGACACTTTAAACTAACAGTAGTAATTTTAATTTAGACATTTATAATGGAAAGTATCACTTTTCAAAACGAAAGTAGTATATTTAAGACCAAAAGTAAAACATTTAAAGCTAAAAAGTACTCCATCAGTCTTCAAAATATTGTCTGCGTTGACCCTCACATCGTTTATAAAAAACGAATTGACTGGATTATAAATATTGATGAAATGTATGGTTTCCTTTAATGCTCTTAAGTATGTGACCATAATTAAAATAGGTAAAAAAAAAAAAAGGGTAAAGTGGTAAAAGTATTTTCTTAAAAAGGAAAGTTTTGAAAGAGAACAATTATTTAAAAATGAACGAAATAGGAGATGTAAACAATAATTTAAAAATAGAAAGAGTAATACATTTAAAGCTAAAAAACAACATCTTTTAAAAGGAGAAAATGATAATTTTTATTAAAAACACAATATTACACATTTTATCATTTGAATTTGAAGTTTGATTTGACATAATTTAATAGAAAAATAATTCTTTTAATACTAAAAAGTGATACTTTTTATTTATACACATGAAAAGTGATGCTGTATTTTTCAAAAATCGAGGGATTACATTAAAATGACTTAATCTTAACTCATTTAATATGAATAGGTCCATCTTATTGATTAAGATATCTTGGGACCGTCTTCAAAGTTGCTATACCCATTTATATACAGAAGATGTAGACCACGGCATCAATGAGTGGGTGCCAAAAATGCCTATTGATTCTTCTACTTGTAGTAGTTCCTTTACCTCTTTTCCTAATGGCGAAACGTCCTTCTCATCCATCCCTTCAGACGTCATTGATGCTCACATCTTGAGCAAAATGGACGGTCCAACGTTGGCCTCCGTCGCCTGCGTATCCACCCAATTACGTTCACTCAGCCTCAATGAAAACCTTTGGATGAAGATTTGCTACAACACCTGGCCCTCAATCAACCACCCAGGTGTCCGTGATGCCATCTCCAACTTCCCTTCCGGTTACCGTTCATTCTTCTTCAACTCCTTTCCAACTCTCCACTTTCACCATCATCCCCAACAAACCCGAACCACCCTCGTTAGTCATCACGACGCTACAAGTAGTACAAGAGAAGTCATCTCAGCCGTTGATATACGGTACAAGAACAAAGTTGTCTACTCAAACATTCAAGTTACAAACACGTCGACCGAGAGGTTTCTGCTTTGGCCACTATGTGTTGACCTGGTTAACAAGAGGGATTCCCCGGTGAAGTTGAGGTTTGAAGAAGAGGAGGAGGGGTTAGTACTGTTAGAGCATGTGAAGTTGAGCTGGATTATGATCGACCCGACGCGTAAGCGAGCAGTTAATTTGTCAAGCATCCGTCCGGTTTTAGTAGAAGAGCTGTCTTTAAACGAGGCGTACAAACGGATATGGTATTCGACTTTAATGGTGTGTTCGGAAACGGAAACGGTGGAGTTCCAAATAGTGGTTACGTGTGGAGGGCTTTGCAAAGGGGAGTTGGGGTTGTGGGAGGTGAATTTGCAGGTGGTAAATGGGGTGCCTTTGAACGGGAAGGAGGGTTTGGTAATTTTGCACAAGGCCATGGAGAATAATGGGAGGATGACGATGATTAGGGGGAAGAGAAGAGAATTGTTGAGGAGGAAAGAGAGAGAATTAATGGGGTTGAAAATTGAGGATTACGCGTGTATATTCGTGCTCTCCGTTATTTTCACTGGGTGGATATTCTGGTCTTGCTTCCGGAGATTTATTCTAAGAAGAAGAATTCAAACGTGAATTTCAGCTTACGTTCACCACAAGACCTCTTCCGAGAGACTACGACCGTACAAACTCTCTTAATGTCGTTTTCTTTTGTCGGAGTACTATATATATATATATATATATATATTGTGTTTTGGGTGGGAGTCGGGTTTGGTAAACGGTTAGCTGCTGCAATATTTGCAAATGTGTCACGTATATGCTCCCTACTTATGCTTTGATTGATAATTACTGTAATTAATTAATTAATTGAATCGAAGTTTACTGTCCACAATAATTAGAGCATTTGGAGGTGGCATGGTTTGCTTAACCTTTTTCGGAGAATGCAATTAAGGTCATAAACAAATCAAATATTTTTTTATTTAATTCAGTCTTCGAATTCGATATTTGGTATTTGTATTTAAAATATTCAAATTCGATTTTTTAAAAAAATTTGATAAGGATTTAAATACGACTACGAGCTTGATGGTATTCAATTCGAATATTTGCGAAAATTATTCGAATAAATTATATATTTAATATATACAATTAAGCTATAAAAAAACCCTACCTTTCTCAAACCCTTAAAAGTTACCGCACACCACACTACCACAATGCGGCAGCCTCCTTCCAGACTCCAGAGTCCGTCCCCTGATTGGTCGGCTCCAAGCAGTGGCGCCGACGGGTGTACGCTGAACCGCAAGCCTAAAGAGACCACATCACAACTCTCTATTTACTCAGTCTCTCCCTCTCCCTCTCTCTTTCCAATCTCCATCGACGCCCCCCACCCAACTCCAAGTTTCAACCTGGCAGCAACCATTCCCTCAACTCCAAGTTTTCAGCAGCTAATGTAAAATAAGCAGGTAGCAACTGCTGAAAGTAAAACAGTTTGGTTTAGTTTTCTTTTTATCACTAATTTATAAGGACTAAATTGAAAGAAAAACTATAAAACAACTAGGTAAAGAACTTTTAAGAATACAACTGTTAAACATTTAAGTAGATAGCAGCTGTTTAAGTTTATAGACAATAAAAATGGCAGAAAGACAAAGTCACAGTATTTGGTTCACAGTGTAAGTTGTTACATCCACTACCAAGTTGATCAAACTTGGATTTTAAAGTGCACTAAGATCATATAATTTCTAAGTGATTACTAACAGATCAGTACAACAAAAGCCAGTATTTGAGAAATATGATTAATAAATAATCAAACTCGTTCAATAATCAAAGGTTCCTTAAAGATTTGAAAGAATAAATGAATAAAAGGAAACAGTGATTGTTCAAACAAGAATTAGAAAAAATTAATATGAGAAAGACTATCTAGTTGGTATTTTAGAGAAAAAGCTCTTCAAAGAAAGATTGAGGTTTTGGGTTTGAATAAAGGCTTTAACGTGTTTGTCTCTTTTATTGTGCTTTGAGGATTTGAGATTTATGAATACTGAGTACATAATTCTGCGAAGGTTATCATTTTCAATCCTTGTTTCAAAAGTTTTATAGAGATATCCAGATTTGTAGTCGTTTGAGAGAACAAAGTTGAATCTTGAATTTCTTGACGAAATGATGATCAAGATCTTTCATTGAATTCTCAGAAATCTTGCAAGGTGTAAGTGACAAAGAGTATTTCTTAGAATGAAACATTAAAGAGAGTGGTTAGCTAGGATAGAATATAGAAGAACATTTAAGACAAACACGAAAGTCTTCTATTAATTAACAAGACAAGTGAATAGTTCTTTTGTTTGAAAACGATGACCGATTAAAGATTTAATATAAGCGCGTGAAGGTCAAATATTTTAACTGGATACAGTATTCCACAGATAGAAAATTTCGAGTGTATAAGCAAGCACTGACACTGTTATCAACAGTTACTTGTTACTGATGACTTTAAGCTTAAAGCAGATAGAATGCATCAATTAAAAAGACTGCTTTAAAAAAAGTCAAAAGGATAATAGACAACAATAGGCAGCTATCTGTTGAACCTTCAGAAGATAGAATTTAGACTTGCTACAAAGTCTTAAGTAAAAACAATTTAATGATCTAATAAATTCTTTACTTGTTTTAACTTAATGGTTTTAAATAAACTTTAAAGTATGCAAGTTTCTACAAAACCTCCGGCGTAACTCTGATCACCATCGTCATTCCCGACGAGCAAGCTCACATCTCCCTCGCCTCCGACGACAAGTAAGCTCCTCTTTCAGGTCAATCGCTCTCTAATGAGAGAGAAAACATAACGGTTGAGAACGAGCAGACGTCCCTCGAGGAGGACAGATGCTTGGATCTGAGTCCCCGAGCACGAGCACTCCTCTGGCAAACAATGATACATAATAAATAAATGCCTCAATAAATAATGATACATAGAGAAATATAGTTGTTCCTGTTTAAACTTGATAAAAACACTGGCTGCAACTCTGGCCGTTCCAATCCCCACTACTTCAAACTCCTGAATGAAGGCCCAAATAAAGTTGAGGCCTGGGACCAGAAAATACTAATCGTGGAATCCCGAGTCGGCTGACCTTTTGCACCCCACCCGCACAAGCTGAAGGCACCTTCTTATAATAAAGACCTCTTTTGGACCGACGAAATGAAAATGCTAAAAGCTTTCAAAGAGCTTCTCGGCGTGAAGGAGGGAAAAAAACTGGTAAGAGTAGGTGTTAGTCTGGGAAACACTCACTGCCAATCAAACCCTTATGCGCCAGGTCAACATATACCGCATGCTCATAGAAGGGGTTGATCCCCAGGGTCGTGATGAAGGCTTAAAATCACCACCCGTACTAGAGTAACTGCCACGAGCTGAAGTTTCCTAACGAGTGCCCCAATTGCCAGAGGCTTGGGACTAACTACACCCCACCCTTTGATGGTTTGCCTTGTCACATGACTTTTTGTAATTTCTTGTCGTCAATATGCCTTGTATATTTTTGTGCTAACTTTGTTTTTCACGCTTGTGCAACTATGAAGAGCCTTGGAGATACCAAAAAATTTATGGTCGTCGCCAAGGAAGCTGCAGCGAAAAAGAAAATATTCCTTAGGGCACTGCCTCTTCTCAAGGTTCGATATGTGCCCTCTTTGCGAGGTGCCACCCAAGGTTGGGGTGAAAGTTTGAAGGCGTCTTGCTCTTCCACCCAGCCGGCCTAGTCACGACAGCCATTGACCGGGCTCCTCACCCGCAGACTCACACCACACAAGCTCTTCTACCCCTGCTATCGAGTAAACATTGAAGAAGAAGGGGTTAAAGGGAAGCAGTCGGAGAGGAACACCCAGCAATGGACAGAACCCTCAGAGCAAACAAAAACTGCTCCTTCTTCCGCCAAGCCGGTCACGAGCAAGCCGACGAGCTCATGGACAAGCTTGAGAACATCCCCACCATTAAGAAGATCAACCTCTACCAGCGAGGTGACTACACGACAATTAGCGGGCAGTGGATCTTCAAAAGGATCAACCACCCCAGAGTGGCCATATCCTGCGAGAAGATGACCGCAAGTGTGCTGATTAGGAAGATTGGCCTAGTTCAGAGCGAGGTAAACGAGTGTTTTCCTCTTCCACTTTTTGTATTTTCGATTATGCCACCCATTTACTGACTGTGTCTACTATTCAGGTAACCATGAAGAGCTCTATCCTTTATGTCTAGGTGATAGACAACTATGACAAAACCCATGTCTCGACCGAGGAGAAGAACAAGCTCGAGGTCGAGGAGGAGGTTAACACCCTATGAGCTGAGCTAAAAACCATCAAAGATGCTGTTATTACCAAAGTAACTAAGCTCTCCAAATTCGAGGAAGAGAATAAGACTTTGGAATCCCACTTGCCTTCTCTAAAACATCTGGAAAAAAACCTGCTGAAGGAGATTGGCGAGTCAAAGGATGCAGTGATGGAGAGCGAGAAGAAGTTGCGCGATGAGCTATCCTAGCCCAGCGCGGAGCAAAGGCTAGCAATCATCAAGGTGTTTAAGAAGTCTGCCACCTTCGAGACTCTGAATGATGAAGGGATAATCTGTAAGACCCTGAAACTTTGTAAGTTTGACTTGCTTGCATGGTTGACTTCTTGTATGAGTCTTCATGTGTTTGGGTTGATTGGACTATAGCCAAAGCTCTATAATTGTTGGGGTTACAATGCGGAACTTGTCGTTGTTGGAAACTCGACTCGGTAGGGCGTTATCTTCCTTAATTCTTGTTTACGACCTTAGAGAGATTCGAGGTCTTCATGTACTTGCTTAGATTCATTGGAGTTTACTATAATCATGTTTAAAAATTTTACATGTGGTCACGATGTTCAATGTATAATTGTCGTCGTAAGTTTAATTTTTGCGATTCGCGTATCGTTAACGTGTCGCCTTTCGTATTTTCTTCGCACTTAATTTTGGTGTAACCTTGAGTATGTTTGTTCGTTCGTTGTTTCGATTGTTGGGTAGTCCTACGTAGTTTCGTCCGTTGTACAGTAGTTACAGACCGATTTTTGATTTGCGGCTAAATTGTTTTGATCTACAAACTCTCAAGAATATTTTAGTTTGGTTTGGGGATTTAAAGGTTTTTACTTTGGACTTTTACAGAGTAGCAAGAGAAGAAATCGTGTCGTTTCGTCTAACGGTGTTCAAATTGGAGCTGTCGCAAGTTAGGCGTGTGCAGCACGAGCATTGTAGCGTCGTGGTACCGTAGCACGAGACAACAGCCCATTTTCTGATTTTTGAGTGTGAAATCTCATACTTACCCTTACTAGAAGCAGCCCCTTGGGTTTGTGACCTCCCATTGAGAGTATTTGAGCCCCAAAACACCTCATCCATTCATTCTTGATCTTAATCTTCATCTTCTCCACCTTGTTAGAGAGAGAAACACCATTGATAGGTGTTTGTGTGTGTTGGCTTCCCCGTTGATTCACCCATCGGATTTGCGAACCGAGACCACCGTTGGAAAGCTCTTGGTGAGGAGATAGTTTCCCCTCTATCCATTTCCATTTTCCATAGGTTTGTTAAACCCAGATTTGGTAAGTTACTTCTCTCTTGTCTTTCTCTCTCTAGCTTAATATCATGTTAGGATGTTAGAGAGTTTATTTTCATGTTTTGGCAGTATATCCTACTATGTTGTAATGATTTTACGATGGTTTATATGTTGAGAACATATGGGTGTGAAAGTAAATGGGTTTACTAATGATTATGTTGGGTGTTTATGCTTGAAGAACTTGTGCAATGGGTTTAGGAACCCGATGTTGGTTAAATCACTAAATGAGTCTGTGACCTTACTTTTGAAAGTTAGTAATTCGACTAAACGGAGTCAAATAGAGTTTTTGTATGTTTATATGAGTCCTAGGATGAAATCCAACGACGTTTGAAGATCGTTGAACCTAAATTGTGAAATCTCGAGATTATGACTTTTGGGTAGATTTTGGGTTGTTGTGATAATTGATTATTTAGGACTTGATTATAAGCTCCTATGAATGTATTAGTAAAGTTTATTAACCTTATACAGATCTCTACAATAGCTAGAGTGCAAACTAATGAGAGTGTCAAATTTTGGGAAAACTTATTTAGTGCACAATAGTGCACCGACTAGATATAGAATTTAAGATATAATTCTTGTGTGATTAATGGTGAATTGAGAATATGGTTAGATGACCAACTCGTGTATAATGGTTAAAAATGTACTTGTGGGCACTCTATGGTAGAGACTACTTAGAAAGTCTTGGAATATAATTACAATAGTAATAATGTTATATTTGAGATACTTGAGATTTATGATGTTGTTATTTGAATATCAATTAAGTTATGATATTGTGGATTTTGTGGTTTAAGTCAATAATGACCTAAAAATGAAATATATAAAACTCAACAGAGTCGAATAAAGAATGATAATATACTAAATAAAGTAGTGTTGGAATCCTACGACGTTAGAGACGAGTATGGTCTTGTTTGTGAAGACCCGAATGATTCTTTGTGAGTGTCCAATGTGGCATTTAAACCCTAAGAGTTACTACCTTGTTGATAGGTTGGCGATTAACTAACTTAGTAAGCCATATAACTGAGATACTTGGAGTTTGGTTATTGTTGATTTAGTTTAGTAACTCAAGAGAGTTGACTATGGGCGTGCACATTAGGGCACAAGAATATTAGAGATTATTATATAGACTTAAATGTGGTTATGTGATTGCGATGATGGATTGACTACCATTCCATATAAGTTGAGATTGAGAACACTTATGGGTACTCGCATGTGGGTAACTATGGGATAGTCTTGTTTACGCTTTGAGCGTGACTTTGAGTGTAATGATTAATACACTATGGTTAAGAACTAAATGAGTAGTTATATTAATGGCTAAGTATGTGGCCTCATGATATGGGAGATTGTGGACTAACCTAGTAGTCTACCTTTGCTTGTGAATTAAGGATCGTATAGGACCTTGATGTGATGTTATTATAATTAGACTAAATATGTAGTCTTATAATGTGAATGTGAGTTAGACTAAATATGTAGTCTTATTATGTGGATGAGAATTAGACTAATTAATAGCTTAGGAAAGTGTGTAATTTGGGGATCATTGTGTACCCTAATGTTCGGATACTTAGACTAAATATGTGGTCAAGTGGTATTTAGGAATACTTACAAATATGTGCATGTATGATTTTGTCATTCAAGGCTAAATATGTAGTTTTGAGATGCATTATTCATTACCTTCAAATAACTTTTTGGTAATATGTTAAGGTGGAATCTAAGATCTACTTTGCATTGCATTAAGTCCAGCTGGCATAACGTGATTTGATTGGTTAGTCAATGGTGAGACGATACATAGCCTATACGAATTGTAAGATTCGTATCCACTAAGGATCGTTGTACCAGAGATTGCACACACCTCCACTGTGGGCCACTGTGGGGAAGTAGTCCCATTATCGAATCAATACATGTGTCATTGGCTTGTTATTTAAACCGAGTAGGTTCTCAGTACAAGTCGATGTATTTACACGAGCATTGATGGTACGAACCAGTTTAATACTATGTATTGCAGGAGCAACACAGCGGCACCAATTGGCCGGGTATCTTCTTTATCCCTTATGTGACAACAAAGTATTAATTGGAACATGAGATCTAAGCGACCATGTTTGTCTTGATTGTGCATTATATGGAGACGTGAGGTGTATGTAGGGGTGTGCAGGATTTTTTCGGAACCGGACCGAACCAATAGAACTGGACTAAACCAATCAAAACTGGACCGGACCAATATTTTGGTTTGGTCTTGGATCTGAATTTTTTTAAAATCGGACATTTGGATTGGTCCTGATTCTCGAACTAAAAAAACACGGAACCGGACCGAATCGACCCAATATGTTTATTATTATTATTATTATTATTATTATTATTATTATTATTATTATTATTATTATTATATAAGTATATATATTATATATATTAATTCATAATACTTTCTTTGTTCTACTTTTTAGTTGGTACTCTTTTATTATTTTGTTTCCACCGGTTTGTTATGCTATGAGTTTATAAGTTCGACATTTTTAATTGTTAAATGTACTTTTATCGAAAGTTTTTTCAATTTTATTTATGAAGTTTCAGTCTTAAAAATTTCATTTTATTATGTCCAGTCCTGGTTCTTATACATTTTTGATTGGTTCTGGACCGAACCAATGTTTTGGTTCTCATATATATTAGGTTGGTTCCGGTTCTAAATTTTTTGAGAACCAGACTATTGGTCTGGTTCCGGTTTTCTCTTTTTTTTTTTCCAAAAAACTAGACCGAACCGGACCAAGCTCACCTCTTGGTGTGTGTGTGTGTGTGTGTGTATTTATTTATTTATTTATTTATTTACTTATACATGATGATTTTTATAAGAAGGTCGTTCTAATTCATTTGGCTTGTTTTTGAACATGGATACTTACCCTAGTTCACTTTGATGTTTAGTAAATATGTTGTTTTTTTTTAAAAAAAATCATTGTAAATAAGATACTTCATTAATTTCATGAAAAAGTTTATTTACATTTTTACATTTTATTTTAGTATAAATAAAAAACTTCATTTATTTTACGAGAAAGATAAGACATGCTAATAATTAGTCCCAGAAGATTACTAATGTGTTTGTATTAACTAGTTAAGAACCGAAGTATTGGTGTGGTTCTAGTTCTCATAAATCTCTGAATTGTTATGGATCGAATCAAAGTATTTGTTATCATGTATGTTGGATTGGTTCTGGTTTTGAATTTTTTAAGATTCAAAATATTGGTCTAGCTGTGGATCTTTATTTTTTTTAGGGGTGAATTTGAGTCGATTTATTTTAAAGTTTGTAACCGCTACAGTCCACCATGTTTTTTTTAACCCGAAAAATATATTTTTGGGAACGAAAAGACTGTGATAATCTTAATGAACCAAATGTATACTACGGATCACTCACTTAGTGCATCACGATGCATCAATTTAAATTACATAATCCACTTTTGCATTGTGTTGCACCAAATTTTTGCACTGCGATGCATTAATTTAAATTACCTAATCTAATTTATGAATCGCTTTGCACCAAGTCAAGCACCTAATTAATGCATTGCACTTCAAAATCATAATGAATCAGATCTTCATGTCCTCTGTCTTCTTCTTCATTCTCCTCATCCTCGCAAACTCTGGCAGAACCTCCGAGATCTCAAACGCCATTCTCTCTCTCTGCAATGGTTTTGTCGAAGACATGGGTTCGATTCCTCGAAACACGCTCTCCATCTCTGCCCAGTGGCGGACGCAGAAAATTTTCCAACCGAGTGCACAAATTCAATTTTCAAACAATGTCAATGGTAAGTAAAAAAAAACTTTTATAGCTAGGGGCAAATTGTATAAATTTTATCCATGTGGGGAAAAATTGTATAAATTTTATCCAGGTGGGGGAAAATTGTATAATATTACAAATTATTTTTTAAAAAAAGAAACCTTTGACAAAATTACCCCCAAGTGGGGGCAACTGCCCCCAGACCTATAGGCATGTGACCGCCACTGTCTCTGCATCTCTCCTGTTAGGTTTTCTCTCTCTTAATCGGAGATTTAGCTTTTTTTCAAAATATCTTCGGCTTCCTTGGTGAAGATCTTGGTAGAAGATATGATTTCTTAAAACTACTTGGAAGATTTCATGTTAGGGTTTTTTTGGTGGCTGAGAAAGGGGGGATGCATATCGATGGTAGTCTCGGTCTCACCGTCTTAGTTCAATGTCTTAGTTTGCGGACAATCCTTTTAAAGAATAGGTGTTCAAGAAATTTCAGAAAACATGTTAATACTACTCTGTGATGTAATTTTCTTCTTTGATGCGATGGAAAGAGAATTATGGAACCAAGGAAGTGGCTATTTTGGTGCCCGACCATATTCATAAATCCATCCACCTACCCACTCACCACTAAGCTAGCTACAACCTATAATTTATGGCATTTTATTGGTTGAAGCATTTTGCTGCCTTGCCTTCTTTTTGATTGGATTCTAGTGTTGAATTATTTGCTCCTGGGTTCTATTGATATTTCTAGGGTTTAGGGGAGTGTTAAGTAAAGTAAAAGGGTTGATGTTGATGATGAACTCTGCTATGCCAACCCACCAAAAAAAACAGGCAAATATTTTTTTGGATTTTGGTCGTTTAACGACCCTATATTGAGATAGGTTTTGAGAATTTGTTCGTTTAATTATCTATAAAGTAGTTTGGGATGAAGAAAATAATTACTTGTAAGGGCATATATGTAACTCCATAAAATTAATTAAATTAAATTTTATTTATCTTTAAATTTGACTGGTCAAATTCTGTCACGTAGCAAGTCCTAGCAAAAGTCTCAATGTTAGACACAAAGCACATAAAGGTCATTCAACAAAACCATTGAGTCATTTACATTAACGTAATCATAAACCAAACCAAAATAATAAATAAAAGTAAATAACATAGCCTGTGAGAAAGAGAGAGAGAGAGAGAGAGAGAGAGAAAGAAAGATAACGTGCAGGTGATGACATCTCTCTCACAGTCTCACTCACTTGCGTCAAGGTTGTTGTGTTATTTTGAAAATGAACTTTAGCGGTTGAAAAAATAAATGAGGAACTGTAGTGAAAAAATGTTTTAGAAAAAGGAACGACCATCAATTTCTCCAAAAATAAATAAATAAATAAATAAATATATATATATATATATATATATATATATATATATATATATATATATATATATATATATATAGGGGACTAAAGAGGTTGAAAATATTGCAAAGTGGACCAGTCTGCAATTTATCCAAAGATATATAGGAGCCTGTTCGGATGATAAATCTCGGTTTCTCTGTCGGTTTTTGATCTGAGCATCATCCGGGTCCATGTTGTTACTACATGTCAAATTTCTTTTCATGAATGCCCAAGGTATATCTCGGATTCAAATTTCTTAGTTTTTATTTGTTTTTAGTATTTCCTTTTCGAGTTCAAGCTTCTTCCTCCTCCCTCTTATAAGGGCGATACTAGTTGTCCCCCTCAAATTTGTAATTTTATTTCTATTAATAAAATCTAGCGAGTCTATTTTTAAAAATAAAATTACAAAAGTAAGTTTGAGTTTTTGTATTATGCATATTGCTTAATTGACAGGTGTTCATTTTCTATTTGTTATTTTGTAAGTTTGAGTTTCCTTTGTTGAATATATTCATAAACATTTTTTGTTGGAGTACCTGTATGTCACCATACCCAGAAAAATTTTAGGCTCTTTTTGAAACATGATTAAAACATATATTGATTTATTTAAATATTGACACCCTCCAATACTGACACCCCTACTCACGCTGTGCCATGGGCACAAACACAAATACTAGTTCTAAACATTTTATGTTCCAACATCATCAAAGATTCAAAAATCAAAATTGAAAATATCAGATTTAAGAGAGCACGTTTCATGACGACATAGACATCACGATTCACGCAGTCAGTCAGTCACTCTCTACTCACTACTAGAAACCGTGCCTTCAGCGACGGAAATTATCCATCGCTGATTAAGCGGCAAATTCGAGCATCGGTCGGAATAAGCATCGGCGGCCGATTCGAGCATCGTGACGGAATTTATCGCTGAATTTTCCATCGGCGAAGGTCTCCGCTTTAGCGGCAGAATCAACGGCGAATTGAGCATCACGCGGCCAATTTGTCGATGACGAATTTTCCATCGCTAAAGGTCATCTTTAGGCGAATTTTCCGTCGGCCCGAAAATAAATTAAATTACGAAAACTTTCGACAGACGGAAAATTCCATCGCGAATATTTCGAATTTAAATTTATATTTTTCATGACGGATAAAATTCGTCATTGAAAATAAATTGACAATTAAATTCTAATTAATATAAAATATCAATAATATTTGAAATTAAATTAAAATAATATTTGAAATGTTAATTTAATAATATAATATTAATAATTAAAATGATTAGCATCAATATAATTACAAAATTAAAACATTCACATTACAACAACTTAACGTAACGTAACGTTAACTTAAATTGAAATTAAATTAAAATAATATTTGAAATGTTAATTTAATAATATAATATCAATAATTGAAATGATTAGCATCAATATAATTAACAAAAATTAAAACATTCACATTACAACAAACTTAACGTGAACGTAAC
>CM028379.1:70770049-70944012 GCA_013146195.2 Codonopsis lanceolata | reverse complement strand
TTGACATCGATATGTGGAGCTCTCCTACTACTCGATGGATATGACATATGCATCAGCAGACACACTTTATTGATGTAGAGTGGAAAACTACACGAAGATACATAGCATGAATTACATTGTTGTATTTGCAGAAAGTACTAAACTATTTAATTAGAGCCGCGGATAAGGCGAATTGAGCTTTGTGTGTGTGTGTGTGTGTGTTTGGGTTAACTTGTTTACAATACATGCTTAAAAGATTCTTGGTTTGTTTAGTACAAGAACGAGCCCAAGCTGAGCTTTTTTTTTATAGGGATTTGGTTGTTTTTTTAAGGTTGTATCTAACTGTGTCAATTTGATATTTACTCCAGATAACTGGAGTGAGAAGGCAATCAGAAGGAAGACCACTGGAAGAGCAAATTTAAGAAGGTGATTAATCTGTGTTGTTAATTCTGTAGCTATCTTGTTGCACCTGAATTCATTGTTTGACTTTATGCTCTTTTTCATTTTGGTTAGGTACTCGAGCAACCCCAAGAAGCAAGGGAGCAGCTGCAAGCTCTTAAAGTTTTGAAGGGAATTTTTGATTTATTTTAGTTTCTGTTGTCTTTAGTTTTTACAAGGAAAATTAGATTATGATTTTTGAGATTCATTATGATTAGCCGAAAGATGTTGGTTACTTGTGAGTTTTTGAAGGCTTACTGTTTTAATTTGGATATGAGAAATAGTATTTTTACTTATATTTTTATGACTCAATTTTTGAAAGTTGCCTGAAACGAAGAAAGTATACTAGTCTGATAGTCGTGGGTGTTTGTTAGTATAGTCGGAATCATAACTATCCATTGCTTGTTGTCTTTTTTAATTTTTGTATATGTTACTTTTTTTATTCTACTATAATTTCTCTAATTTATTTGGAAGGACAAAAATATTTTATAGCCAAAATGTGCCGAGACAACTGAAGCATTTTGTAATATAGAGTTTCCTAGAAAGGTCCCCAAACTTTGGTTGTTTTGCTTGCCAATTGCAATTAACACAAATTATAGTTGTGTTATTCTTTAAGCAGGTGTTGTGTGAGTGCTCGCATATATATATATATCTGTGTGTGTGTGTGTGTATAATTTTGTACGTTTTTTAATGTGTTGTGATTGGTGAATAATAATATATCTAGAAAAGTAATACTCAAAAATAAATTAAAATATGATGTTACTTGTTGGGTATTATCCGGATAATATCCATTTATTAATGGATAGAATTGGATATTATCCATTAACACCCATTAAGCTTAATGGGTACATAATGGTTTTATCCAAATTATCCGGTAACACCCAATTGCCACCCCTAATCAATGGTAATACTTCTTCAGATGATCAGCATGCCATGTATGCTTCAACTCGCTTCCCTCCTCTGTCTGCAACATGCAGGTCTCTTCCCTGACCACTTTGACAACTTGAAATGGACCTTCCCAATTAGTAGAGGGTTTTCCCCACTCTGCTCGATGGCTCATTGCCTTAATTTTCAGAAGGACCCAATCGCCCACAGCAAATGATCGACCTCGAACTCTCTTGTCGTGGTGGGCCTTTGCTCGCTACTTATAATTAGCCATTCTCATTCTAGATTCCATTCGCTTTTCCTCGAGCAAATCAAGATCAGCTACCCAGGCTATAATGTTGCTCTTTGTTTCATAATGAGAGACTCTATTGTTTGGCAAGTACATCTCTACTGGTGCCATGACCTTTGAACCGTAAGTGAGGGAAAAAATTGTTTCACCCGTAGGCCCCCTGACCGATGTTTTGACCGCCTTCAAGGCTGACGGCAATTCATCCACCCATTTCCCAACCCTATCCACCAGGCTTCTTTTGAGCATGCAAAACCTGCTTGTTCGCTGCCTCTATTTGACCATTTCCTTGAGGGTATGCCACATATGACTGTCAATGCTTTATGCGCATCTGCTCGCACGTCTTTGTAATTTTTTCTAAAAATTGAGTTCCATGATCGGAGACTATAACCCAGGGAACACCAAAACGACACTAAATATGCTCATGGAAAAAATCGATCACATTCACCTCGCTGATAGTTGCCAATGGCTTAGCTTCTACCCACTTCGTGAAGTAATCCACGACTACCACTGCATACTTAAACTTTGAGTGAGCTAATGGGAAAGGACCAATCAAGTCTATTCCCCACATGTCAAACGGCCATGTGGAATATCGGCATAACGTTGACACTTGTCATAGCGTTTAACATATATCTCAGCGTCCCGCCTTAAAGTGATCCAATAGAAACCTACAGCCAAGACCTTTTCTGCCAGTAACCGTTGACTTGGGTGTCCTCCACACTTTCCTTCATGAATTTGCCCAAGTATACCTTTGGTCATCTCTGGTCGCACACATCTAAGTAAAGGCCTTGTATACGACCGTCTGTAAAGAACCCTATCCAAGATGGCATATCTACATGCTCGCTTCTGAATGATCCTTGCTTCTGACTTATCCTCAGGCAGGATTCCCTGCTCGATGTAATCCTTCAAGTCATCAATCCAACACTTTGTTGCAGGCTCAATGTCCATGATTACCTTCTTCTCTATTGCAGGTACTTCCAGATACTCGATCATGACCCCTAGGTGCAAAGATTGAATTTCTTCCTCTTCCATCTTGGAAAGATAGTTAGCTCATATGTTATCCTCACAGATGATTCTAACTAGCTCCAGTAATCAAAATCTTTCAAAATTTCCTTCACCATCCCGCAGTTTTGACGAACTCAAATAAGTGTGATATTTAATATCGCTTTTGTGACTTAACTTGTTGTAAATATTGCACTTTTTATGAGTATTTTGTATGTTTGGTGATTACAGGTCTATGAGAGATTGATGGTGAAAAGTGAAAATAATACGAAGTTCAAAGAAGAAATTCGGATATCATGGTACCGAATGGGCATTCGCTATATATTTGAGGCGAGCTGGAGCTGAAGTTGGAAGCAATGTCACGTTTTTAAAGGGAATTTCAGACATTATCCATTTCAGTAATTAGGGAATTATTATTTTTCTCTAAATTGTTGTTATTTCTTTTCTTTCTCTTTTGTAATTATTGAAAAAAATATGATAAGAGATAGATTAGATGTTGTGGACTTTGTCAACAACTACCTAGGAGTGGGGTTAGAGTGGAGATCATGGCCTCTATAAAGGAGGAAAGACTTGGAAGAGCAAGGAGAGGCTCAGCTATATAAGGAGATGTCAGTTTTAGAAGTCGGATGAATCACAGACAACACGGCTGATACACATAATCATACACACACATATACACTCGAAGATTTTGGTAGCAGCTTGCTCGTTTCTTCCATCACACTGTTGGGTTTATTTTCGTTTTGAATTCATTTTGTAAGTAATCTTTAATTATGTTTAGTGGCTAGTTTTATTTCTTCCAGTTAATGAACAAGTAATTCTTTACAAGTTTCTGCTGTGAGATCTAAGTGTTTTAATTCTCAATTGGGTTTAAGTATTTATTCATTCTCTGTTTGTTTGTTGCAAAAGGAATTGTAACATAGGATTATTATGCTTAGTTAATGTTTGTGGCCAGAACCTTAATTAACATAATATTTCATTGCTAGTTATAACCGTTGATCCGTAATTGTCACCGGGTTCTAACAAAGTAGCAAGTAACACACCGTTTAGGCATCACAAGCATATTCGGTCCGTGTTGCGGGAATGAGTAATCTAAATTAAATGATATTGTTTCAATATGCACTGTTTAGAATCGAGTCTCTCTCTCTTAATACTTTCAAAACATTAAATCCTACAAGCGTCTCGGGGGTTGTCTTTTGATTAGGAAAATAGTTAACGAGTTTTTCTTGACTATCGAGACAGTAAGGAGAGATTGGGTGTCTGACGGTTGTCGACAACTATAATCGGTTTATTTGTAGCCAATTCGAGTCATCTTTTCATCTATGATCAGTAGTAAACTTATGGGATTACATTAAGTTCATTGACTGGATTTTTCTCTTATTAAATTCAAACATCGTTGTCTATTTTGTTTACATTTAGTCATTTAAATTCAGTTTTTAGTTAATTCGTTCGTTAGTAATTAGTTTAGATTAAAAACCTCATTCGTTATTTTAATTGTTTTGTTAAAATTCTTAAGAGAAGTAAATTCGACGTTCCCTATGGATACGATCCATACTTCCCTATACTCGTTATTTAGGAAAATAGGAAATTATTTTTGACGGTTTGACACCCGGTTTGACACCCAAATTTTTTTTGCCGGGAACGGTTTTGCTATTTATTTCTTTTTAAGAATTTTATTTTGTTATGGCTTTCTATGCACAACAATTTGGAAGTAGACACGATAACTTTCCACGACTAGGGAATGAGGTAAATTCTAGTTCTATTGATCAAAGATTGAATGCATTGACTTCTCTAGTGGATAAGTTTCTTGTAAATCAGGTATCAAAGGCTCAAGTTTGTAGAAATTCATTGATTGTTAGACAAGTTGCAGATTATTATCCTCTATGGTAAGATAATATGCAACACGCCATGGCAATGGGAGGATTTTCAGGACAAATTCATGATGATCATGATCCTTATTCCAATAGCTACAATACAGGATGGTGGGATCAACCAAATTTCAGTTACGAAAATCAAGAAAGGCAACCGATATTTCTGCAACAGAATTATCCGTTCTCGCCTCCTCCATCAGTTCAACCCACTACCAGTTTCGGCACATCGTTGGAGAGTTTAATCAAGAGCCTTGCTGAATCAGTACAACAAGATAGACAAGAAACCAAGGCTAGCATTAAATCTCTTGAAAATCAGATTTCTCAGCTAGTCGTGTCCGTGAGCAAGCTGGAAGCGAATCAAGTTGAACAGAAAAAGAGGCATGTTGATTGTAGTAAGGAAGAAGTTGTGCAAAATGTGGGGTCGCCAAGTAATGAAGGTGGAGAATTCATTAAACAAAGTGAGAAAATTGTTATTCTCCCACCTTTTCCGGGCAGATTCGCTAAGAAAGAAGAGGATGAGAAGGAAATCTTAGAGACCTTCCGTAAGGTTGAGATTAACATTCATGTTATGGATGTCATAAGGGAAGTGCCTCATCATTCTAAGTTTCTTAAGGAATTGTGTGCAAATAAAATGAAGTTGGAATTAGTGCTTGTAAAAAGTTTGACAGAGAAAGATGTGCATTTCCAAAGCAGTGAGGAGGTGCATGAAAATATTATGGCACTCTATTCCACACAAGAGGTAACACCAAGGTTTGATTTTCCTTCTTTTCCATTACCGATTTCAAGTGAAAAAATTCTTCCTCCATTGTCGGTTATCATTGGTAATAATTTGACCGAGTTGTAGGAAGAGTGGGTATTAGGTCTAAATACAGACGTTAAATAGTGGCGCTAATTGGGAGGCAACCCAACAATTTTAATACTTTAATTTCCTGTTTTTCTAGGTTAAATTTATTTTCTTGTTATTTTCATTATGTTTTTAGTTTTTTTTTTTGTAGCAGCAGGTGTGTGATTTAAAGAAGCAAAGAAGAATGAACTGCGGGTAGCAAGGCTTGTGAGAGCTTAGCACATGCCCATGTGGTATTTTCACTCTTTTTTTTTTCCTAGAGCAGCCAAGCGGCAAAACCAAATTAGGATTTCTCTTTGCCTTTGTTCAGCATGACAGGGAGTAGCTCTTTTCCCTCCACTTTGCTCTTTTCTGCTTAAAATTCTTTTTCTTGTTTTGCACACCTTGATTATGTACTACATTGAGGACAATGCATAACATAAGTGTGGGGGGATTTGAGCGTGTGTATATGAGGTATTTGGAGGTCCCTTTTTGCTGTTATGTTGGTTGATGTATATGTCTTTATCAAAGGATTTTTGAACTTTCATGACATGATTTGGGTTGATAGGTTGAAATGAAAAGAAGACATTGTTTCTATGTTTGTAGACGTGCATTATCCGATTGAATTGAGGAATTTATGATAAATGATGGGCATTTTGAAATTTTTTGTCATTAAATTGTAAAACATGTCCGTAATTGATACTTTCAATTAGTGTGTGCAAGTCTTAACTCATTAGCCACTTTGGTGAGATTTTGGGCCAACAATAGAGCAATTCGTTATATATGCTCTTTTCTTTTTTCTTTGAGTGATTTTCATGCGCGAATGATTATTCTAGAACTTGCATTTTGTATACATATCGAGATCACATCAATGAGTTCTTTGCACCAATATGATTAAGGCACTTAGGTATCACTACTTTTGTCTATCTTTTTCTATCCTACCCATAAATGTTTCCCCGTAGTTAACCATTTTGAGCCTTATCTTTTTCTTTGTTTTAACCCAGTTATAATAAACATTTAGCCTTTCTTTGTTGACCTTCTTTTTGATTAACTTGATGTCAAAGGAGTTGCATATGACCATGTGAATTATAGAGTCTTATTCTTATATAGATGTGAAGCTACAAATGATAGTTGTTTAATTGAGTGAATTGTTCTTGGGTCATGTTCTGTACAAGCAAAAAAAAAAAAAGTATGTTCCAGTTATGCTGCTGAAAAAAAATGAAAAAATGAAGAAAAAAAAAAAAAAAAAGAGAAAAAAAAGAGAAGTATGTAGCAGCACTTCAAAAAGAAGAGAACTCGAGTCAAGTAAAATATGCAATTCAATTTTATGGTGACTAAAGCCATTAATATATATGCTTCATTTTGTGACTAATGCTGACGGACGAGTTGGAAATGACTCATGTGATTATTTTGACATTTTTCTTTAACAATTTTCTTTGACATCTTAGCCATATTAATCCCTTATATCCTACCCTTTTCACCCCTAGCCACGTTACAACCCTTTTAAAGACCTTTTGATTGGTGCATTATGAACTCATATTCAGTTGATGGAGATTTGATCAATTTGCAAGCATATGGTAATGTCATTTCGTTGTGTACTAATCAGATTTTCATTACCTATTACAGCTTGCTTTGATTAATCTATTTCACTAACATGAATAATAGCAATATTTTGGAGACTATTATTCTACGTTTTTACAAATGTGATTGTGAACAGATTTCCTATAATTTATACTGATTTTAGAAATCAAAAATTGAGTGATTCAATTATCCATGTGATGCTTCGGCTGCTCCTGGTTTCTTCGTTCATTCAACATTATTTACAATGTAACAAATATAGTTGCTACTTGATTTAAAAAAACAGAAAAATGAAGAGTTTTTACATAAATCTAAATACCAAGGTAAAGAAGTTTGCGAAGAGATATTGACCATAACATTGACATTTTTTATTTTTAATTCCCAAAGCAAAAATTTAACATTAAATGTAACCTAGATTTTGAATGTTAGACTTATTTAATGATGATATATTTTTAGTGAGTGGATTTAGGCAGAAAATTAAATGTGTTATGTGCATTAGCCATTATATATACTCTCTTCGTCCCTAAATTATCGTCCTAGTTGACCCGACGCATGGATTTAGAAAAAACAATTGACTTGATTATTTATATTGATTTGATGTGTAGTTTCCTTTAAAGCACATGTGTATCAGTGTATGTGGCTCATAATTAAAGTAGGGTGAAAAAGTAAGGGTGAAGTGGTAAAAGTGATATTCTAAAAAAGTAAGTTTCAAACTAGATAATTATTTTGGGACGGACAAAAAAGGAAGGAGGACGATAATTTAGAGATGAAAGGAGTATATAGATATAGACAAGGTTCTAAAAATCGTTAGGCGGCCGCTAGGCGGCAAACTAGCGCCTAGCGCCTAGGGGATTAGTCGAGGCGTAATCGGGGCCTAGAATTAAAGCATAATTACAATTTTTTGATAATTTACATCAAAGATCAAACACATTGACTACAAATTTAATTTTTTTATTTGTCATTTTATCAAACACTTGTCTATATTTGTAAAATGAACAAAAATATACAAACCTATCACTAATCCCAATTCCCAACAACCCCACAACAATAAACCAGCCAATTTAAGAACTAAAAACAAAAAAAATATATTACTCCACATACCTACTGCCCCTACAACCCACAGTTTAACCTATCCTCCCTAGTCCCTGCTCATTCTAAATTCTGAGTCCCAAGACAGCCCACTTCTTCTTCATCTTTTTTTCTTCTTCTTTCTTCTCTCTATCTGGCATACCGACAATCCCTTTTTCTTCATTTCCTTTTTTGATCTCTCTCTCTCTCTCTCTGGCAGACCGACTCTCCTCATTTTTTCATCCTCCAATCTCTTTCCTCCTAGATCTAACCTTTTAATATATCCTCTCTCTCTCTCTCTCTCAGCCCACCGAATATCCACAAAATCAAACCCATTTTCTTATTACCTTCATCTCTTCATCACCATTACCACTCCCTTTTCCTTCTCCAGTTCACCCTCTTCCTTCTCCGGTTATCGCACACAAGAAAATCAAAGCTACAAAAATAAATTAAGGTCGACTAGGTTTGGCGTATACGTCGACTTGGCCGATTAGGCAGCGACTAAGAAACTCGCGGCGGTGGAGAGGCACCTAGCTCCTAGGCGGGGCCTAGGCGGAGCTAGGTGGGGAGTTTTAGAACAGTGGATATAGATTCGTCATTCCATCTAATTCTATCAAAATTTGGTTGTTAAGTGACCTCATATGTGGAGCACAACTTTTTGTAGGGTCAAACTTGCCCATTTATGTTTGTTGCCCTTATTACTAAAATGTTAATTTTAAAAAACCCTCTCTCTCTCTCTCTCTCTATACGCCTGATTTGAGCACGCTAATGGTGAAGATGGCGACGTAGCCCACTCGTCATTGCTCACTTATTACTAAAATGTTAATAAATCCACCCTCTCTGCCAGATTTGAGCACGCTAATGGTGAAGATGATGACAAATTGCATTCGTCGTTGCTCACCTTAGCCGATTTCTTGATACTGCCGGCAGTTTTCTTGTACCATAAACTATCTTCGCCACTGAATCTACCATTGCGATTTAGCACATGTTCACTAGAGTTAGAGCATGCAATGTGTTGGACCGGCCTGGCCTGGCCGAGATCCAATGGGCCAAAGCTACTTTTTGGGTTGGATCGGCCCAGTCCGATATAAAATCAACCATGACAACTAACACTCTTAAACTTCGTTTTCAGACTTCATGTGCATTGAGATGCTCAATTTTGGTGGGACTTCATTTGTTGATTGCGACGCCCGTCTTTTTCATTGTGATGCCCAATTTTGGTGGAACTTCATCCATTGCGATGCATGGTTTTTTCATTGTGATGCCCAATTTTGGTGAGACTTCAATTGTCTATTGTGACGCACAATTTTTCTTTGCGATGCCCAATTATGGGCGTGAGCTTTGTGCGTGCGCTTGTTGTTCATTAAGGGTATCTTCGTTATTTTATCCCTAAAAGTGTACTTTAACGGTTGAAAAAAATATTCTTGACTTTTCCGGTTAACATTTCATCACATGGGATCAACCCGAATTTCTCCCTTAAAAAAGTGGGGCAAAATTCCGGCCGATCCACTTTTTGAAGTTTTTAATAACCTCTCCAATTCAGTGTTTTTTTCAACATGAAAATACCACTTTTGAACGCGAAAAGATTGCAATACCCTTAATGAGCAAGAGATACGCTACGAATAAAAGACGGGATACATCATGGTTCACATATTTATATACCACGGTGCAAAACTATCAACAGTCAGAAAATTATGTGAACCGTGGGGCAAAATTATGTGAACCGCGATATATAAATGAACAAAATATCAATAGTCGGTATTAAAAGAAGCAAACTACCAAGCACGTATATCAACAGTAAAAAAATTAATGACAACAACCCTTCTTCTTCCTTATTTCATTTTTAAATATCTAATGTCATTTCTTTTCAAGCTTATCTACTGTTATTTCGTCTTACTCCATATGATTTATTTAAAATTCCAACTGTTGTTTATCATCAAGATTCTTCTCAAACTTTATGATTTTCGGATGCATACAAATCTTAGATTAAAAAAAACATCCATTGTTTCCTTCATCTTTATGAATTTAATGATAAAACTTGAGAAGAACTTGATGATAAACAACCACAAGGAGCCGATCTCTGAAATTTCTCACAATGAAGATTTGTCACAGACTTCAATCTCTCCATGCAGCCTTGTATCTGGGCATGCCTAAACTTCATAAATTTTCGATATATTTTAATACAAAATTAAAAGTAAAACATATATTTTGTATCGTTGTTCATCAGTGTTAACATTCATGATTTTTGATACAGAAATTAAAGTAAAATATGTAATGTGTATAGCGGTTCACTTGTTTTTGTATCGCTATTCATTTGTTTTTGTATCACGGTTCATTTGTCTTTGTATCGCGGTTAATATATTTGTCAACCGTGATGCAACTGATTTTTATGAAGGGAACTGTTTATAAACAAATATATCATAAAACCGAATATTGCTACCAAATAAGAAAATATACACTGCGGTATATAAACATTTAAATACAAAAATTGAAGTTATATACCGCAATGTAAAGGCTAATATACTTTATTATGATTGTTTGTTTTTGTATCGCAGTTAATATATTTGTATCGTGATATATAAACATTTAATACTAACTCTTTATTTTTAAATCACAAAAAAAGGCATGCGCCCTACGATTCACAAGCTAGTCATCCCTCATCGTTTATTAAGGCTAATGTAGTCATTTTTTCTCTAAAAAGTGACCTTTTCCAATTAAAAATAAAAACAACGGATTAGAGCAATTAAAATCATAAAAAGGGGACCATCCTGTAATTTTTTCAAAAAAGTATAAGGTATTATAGGGGTTGAAAATTGTCAAAAGTGGATCGGTACAAATTTCACCCAAATCTAAAAGGACAAATTACAAGCCGATACATCCTTTAAAACATGTTTTTAAATGAATCAAATTATTTTTTGAACATATCTTTTAGGTACAATTTTTGGAGCGAAAGTACGTCACTGCCCTTTCAGCGACTTATCCGAGAGATCGAACAAATTTAGTGAACTAATGTTCCCGATCTCTGTTGGAATCCTTCCTTCAAAATTGTTTTTGTATAAGAAAATTGTACTCAAGTTATTTAGCTTTCCAAATTCCGTTGGAATTGGGCCGCCTAGATTTCCAATTGCCAAATCAAGATATTTGAGATTAGTCAAGTTTCCAAACTCGACCGCAATTCCACCTATCAATTCATTGTAGCCAAGAACAATACTTTCGAGTGAAGAAAGCTGACCAATCTCCTTTGGCATGTGCCCTATTAGATTGTTTCCAGAGAGGCCAAGAAACTTTAACCTTCCCAAGTTCTTGAGAGACACGTGAATCGAACCTTGGAAAAAGTTCCCTCTAAGATCCAGACTTTCCAGTGATGTTGCATTACCAAGATCCTCAGGAATGTAACCGAAGAAATTTTTACTTGAAGCATTCAACACGATTAATCCAGCAACCTTTCCAAGATCCTCTAGAAAGCTATCGACAAATAAATTCTCACTGAGATCAACGACATTGAGAGCAACAAGATTGGAGAAAGATTTTGACAGTGGTGATGAGAACCCATTGCAACATAAGTTAAGCGAAGACAGACTAGCAAGATTCCGAATGTCGTCGGACACTCTGCCACTGAGATTCATGTGGGAAGAAACTTTGTTAATAGTTTTGATACCTAGCATTGGCATTAGCATTATTAGATTTTTTTGTCTTGAAAAAACTGTGTTAACAGTTATGATGCCTAGCATTGGCATCAGCATTATTGAATTTTTTTTTGTCTTGAAAAAAACTGTGTTAACAGTTCTGATGCCTAGCATAAGCATCAGCATTATTGGATTTTTTTTTCTTGAAAAAACTGTGTTAACAGTTCTGATGCCTAGCATTGACATCAGTATTATTAGATTTTTTTTGTCTTGAAAAAATTGTGTTAACAGTTCTGATGCTTAGTATTGACATCAGTATTATTAGATTTTTTTTTCTTGAAAAAACTGTATTAACAATTCTAATGCCTAGAATTGGCATCCGCATTGTTGGAATTTTTTTGTCATGAAAAAATTGTGTTAACAATTATGATGCATGTCCTAAGAATCAGTATTATTGGATTTTTTTTTTTTTTGTTTTGAAAAAACTGTATTAACAATTTTGATGTCTAGCATTGACATCAGCATTATTGGATTTTTTTTATCTTGAAAAAATTATGCGAACGGTTCTCATGTCTGTCCTTGACATTAACATTATTAGATTTTTTTTGACTTGACAATTCGGATGAGATTTGTCTTCATTAATGATATTTTTGTCATTTTGTAATCAATTTGTAGTTATATAAAATATTTTAAAAATTAATGGACCTAGATGAAAATATGTTTTTAAAATCGTATCCACTTTGAAATTTATCCAATCTAAAACCATAACAAATATCAATTTAAAGCTTGGTAGTCAACGCTACAGTTCTAGCGGCCAAAATAAGGCTATTTCATCGTGACGGGGAAAGTTAGCCCAATGTTTCATATTAGTTGAACTTTGGGCATGAAAATCGAATAGAAACATGGTAAAATTCTGGTAGTTTATTTTTTAAAGTTTTTAGGAGAAAATTCTTGGTCGGTTCTTTTTTAAAACTTTTTAACCCTAAAAGTTCATCGTTCTTTTTTTCAATCGCAAAGGACTATTTTTTGAAATATTATTCCAAAAATTTCATCGTCTTCTTCAACAGCTCCGACAACATACTTTGGATTCGAGTTTTTTGATTCATGAAACACGAAAATATAATGGATCTGTGTTGAGTTGAAAGATTTTTCAGTTGGGACGAAGGCAGATAGGAATGAGGAAGAAGAAGACTTACGACAGAGGAGTTTGAAGAAGAACATGAAATACGTAAACTGGTTTTTTATATTATTGTATCGCGGTGTAAAAATTTCATTGCATTATTTTTACACAGCGGTTCAAAAGTTTGAATCATGTAAAATTGTTGCACCGTGATATATTTGCACTTTATACCGTTATTTATTAAAAATTAATTATTTTTTTACACTTAAACAACCTTTTCAAACCGCGGTGTAAAAATTAATGCACTAAAATTGATGAATCGCGGCGCAAAAATAATGACCTCGGTAGCGCACCTACGGTTCATTAAGGGTATCGTAATCATTTTACTACTAAAAATGACTTTTTCCTGTTGAAAATAAAAAATGGTGTACTTTAGCGATTAAAAGTTTCAAAAAGTGGACCGGCCCACAATTTTTTCTGTTTTTTTTTATTGCAAAAGACCACTTTTCGAAATATTGTTCCGAAAATTTCATTGTTTCCTTCAACAATTACGGCAACACACTTTGGATTCAAAAATCATCATTGTTGCGCAATGAAACGGGGATCCTGAATCATTAACTACAACACTTTAATTCAAATGTGTTAAGTTAGAGGATTTTCACAGTAGGGACTAAGGCGAAAGATGAGGAATAAGAAGGCTTACAACAGATGAGAAGTAAGAAGAAAATTGAGGACATGGTCTGTTTCATTACGATTTTGAACTGCGTTGCAATTAGACTAGTAGTTAAACTATTTTGAATCGCGATGCAAAAATATCAGATTAAATTGATTAATCACGATGCAAATAAACTAGATAATTAAACTATTGAACTGCTGTGCAAAAAATAATGCAATAAATTGATCAATCGCGATACAAACATTGATGAATCGCGGTACAATTAGACTACACAATTAAACTATTGAACCGTGGTTCAAAAATTAATACATATATTTTTTAATCATGGTGCATATATTTTTGAATCGCGGTGTATTTTTAAATTTTTTTGAATCGCAGTGCATAAAATTTTTGAGTCGATGTGTATAAATTTTTGAATCGTGGTACATTTTTGTAGCGCGCCTCAGGCTCATTAAGTGTATGGCAGTCATTTCGCCCATTCAAGTGTTCTTTTTCTATTGAAAAAAAAATATGGTGCTGGAGCGAATAAAAACTTTGAAAAGTGGACCGGCCCGCAATTATTCCTAAAAACTAGGAGAAATCGCGGGCCGATCATTTTTTCAAAGTTTTCAATCGTTCTAGTCTTGTGTTTTTTTCAACCGGAAAATGACACTTTGGGGGTAAAAAGACTATGACACCCTTAATGAGCTTAAAACGCACTACATAAATGCATTGCGATATATCGATTTTTGCACCGCGATGAATAATTTAAATGGAATCAATTTTAATTACAAAATCCAATTTTTGCACTGCAATGAATCAATATTTGCACCGCGATTCATAAATTTTAATTACCTAATCCAAATTGCATCATGCTGCACCAACTTTTATGTATCACGATGAATTAATTTTTGTATTGCGATGCATAAAATATTATCTAATCAATTTTTGTGTCGCGATACAAAATGATAATGAACCAGACCATGTCCTCTACCTTCTTCTTCTATCTCCTCCGCCGTAAGCCTTTTTCTTCCCCCTCCTCTTTCGCTTTCATCCTACAGAAAAATCTTTCAACAACACCGATCCATTACAGTTTCGTACATAATGAATCAAAAAAATCGTTTACCTTTCGGGGGCGTTGCCCCCGAACCTCCACGAAAGGGCGCTGCCCCCTCGACCTGACCAGGCAGGTTTGATCCTTATTTTGTTACGCAACAATGGTGATTTTCGAATAAAATGTGTTTGTTGGAGCTATTGAAGAAGACAATTACATTTTCGAAACAATATTTCGAAAAATGATCTTTTGTGATTGGAAAAAAAGTTGAGATATTAGAGGGATTATAAACTTTATAAAAATGACCGACCAAAATTTTACCCTAGATACTACTTATTAACGACTGTAACTGTTCTACAACATTTTTGAAACTGCTTATTAACAATCGGGGGCCAGTAGACTTTTCCAAATATATTTTCTTCTCAGTTCAGTGTTCTTTTTTCAAGAGTGAAAATTCTACCGGTCTTTCTCAAAGTTTGTAACCCCTCAACTCATTTTTTTTCAACTGCTAAAGTAAGTGTGTTTAATATACACCGTCCCCAAACTCGTCGAGAGAACAACCACCTTCAAAAAATGCTAAAATTTGGGATTATGGTGAAATCACAATCATAGGACAAATTTATAAGTCGAAAGACACATCTTAACAATTCTTATTAGGCTTTAATTTTGGGTTAACACCATCACGAAGGGGAATCTACTTATTAATGATTCAAACAACCATAATCAATCTTTCTTGCAAGAGATTTGAGCACCAACAAAAAGCTGTGTGAAAAACTCTAATAGTGTTAAAACTTTATGGGATTGGATGGTAGGACCAATTGCGTTGAATTGAAAGGACATACTATTTTTAGGTTTAAATCTTAATTTGGTCACCCTATTTTTGACCAAAAGTCATTAAGCTCATTTTACTTTTTTTTTCCTCAATTTAATCACTCTTCTTGGCTTCGACATTCAATAAGATTACTTGAGTCATTTTTATCCGTTATGTTTGATGGAAATCATTGAAAAGATCAAAATACCCTTATTAAGTTGAAGGGTTTTACTCTCAATGTTAAAAGTTGAGGGTTCAAACTAAAAAATAAAAACTAAACCCAAATATTGCCGGCCTTACCCGTAACATTGATTCTCTCATCTCTCTCACCTCTCTCACTGTGACAACAACAAGCCCCAAACAGTGCCGACCTTTCCTCCATCCTCACGCTCAGAAACAAACCCAACTGTTTCTATTCCTTTCCTCCAATTTCTCTTCCATCACCAAACCGTTTTTTTTTTCTATGTCCCATTCGCCGGTCTCACCCATATTTTCCATCGGCCGGCGTCTTTCATCTCCAATCTTCATCTTCACCTCTTCCGTTCGTTCCCCATCACTATCTCCAACAGTTGCCGGCTTTCTTCTTCCGGTCCGCCAAATCTCTCTCTCAGTTCGCCTCCTTTTCCGGTGAGTCTTCTCCATACCCGCCATCCTCTATCCCTGCTGGGCTTCACCCCTCATCGTCATCGCCGTCTTCAAATACCCCATGGCTGCCATCCTGCTAGTTCCATTCCCCCTCCAATTTCTCCAGCCGCAATCATCCATCTTTGTTCATCTCCAGCTTCCTCACTTGCCGTCATCCCTCCTTCAGATCGGGTCGAACCCAGCTGTTGTCCTGAGTTCGGGCATCCCTCTTTCTCTTTCTTCAGTCCCGTTCAATCCCCTATCTCCATCTCCAATCTGCTCCTAAGCCCAAGTGAACCAGGTCAGCCCTCTCTCTCTTCCTCCTGCCCCGATCTCCTTCAGATCCAGCCTATCCCGTCACATCCCCCGGCCCCTTCCGTTCCTGTTCTCCCTTCTCATCTTCTCCAATCTCAGGCCTCCATCAATAGTCCCTGGTTCTGAATAACGAGCAGTAATGGAGGGATTTCCACAGGCTTGTTTCTCAGCCAGTCTCACTTCCATAAATGAAGTCGATGTCCACCCCAAACGACCTCGCTCGTGCTCCAGGCCGTTTCTAATGGATCCCTCAAAGTTAATGGTCTGGCTAAGGGTAATTTTGGGTTTCTTTAAATATTTTAAGTTTTTTATCAAAATATTTAAACAGAGTGATGAACGTGCTATTTATGTCCAAGTAGAGTGATCAAATTGAGAGAGAAAAAAAAGTAGAGTGAGCTTAATGACTTTTGACCGAAAGTAGGGTGACCAAATTGAGATTTAAACCTAATTTTTATTCGAATTTCTATAGAGGGAGCGATTCCAAAAAAAATCAAAACTATAGGGACCTTTGTGTAGTTTTGCCTAATTCTTAAGAATATGGAGAGTAGTACATCCAAAGAATTTAATCGGGTAGAAATACAGAATACTGGAGTAATATTCAATTGACTGAGCCAAAGAGGTCAATGATTATGGTCGTTCCGGTAGGCCAATACGGTTTCCGAAACAGCCGTTGCCAGTTAGATCAACTGCTCTCAACTATTTCCTAAAACAAAAAGTTTGAAACTTCCCCAATTGGGCAGCTTCTCTCAACAAGAACTCCCCCACCGTAATTTGAAATCGTCTGCTTTTTCCGTCTCCGGAATTTCAGCAAACAGCTGGGGGCAAGAGAGAGATAGAGAATGCCGAATTGGGAGCTGAAGCATTGCTGCAAAGACGACCAAGTCGCCTTTCTCGTCACCGTCGGTATCTACACCCTCGTGATTCTCGCGGTCCGTTTATTTTCCCTTTTCTCTCGATCCTTCATTCTCTACAATTGTTTTTGTTTTTGGATTTTTTTTAATCGCATCCAAATTTAAGAGCTCTATGTATTGAATTTGTTACAGTTTCGGTGTTTCTCGGTTTTTGAAAATGGTTTTGCTAGGTAGGTAGCTCAATATTCCTTCTGTCCAACAGTGCCATTTTGACATTCCGACATTTAACATTTCTTTTCAAATGAAAATTTGGTTTGGATTTACTTTATTATTTTTAAAAATCATTAAATATGACATTAATGGTATTTTTAGTCTAGTTTACTATGTGTTCTACATCCAAATAAAAATATGTTAAATACTGATCCAAAAAGTAGTCAACTTTTTACTTGGAAAAGTCAATGATTTTTTTAAACTTTTATTTTTGCGATGGGTGAAGTAATATATTTTTGTTAATTGAACGGTAATTGAGAAAAAAAGTTTGGATATTAAGAAGTTCATTGCTAATCAGTTGGTAATGGAAGGAGCTAAAGTTGTTTTTTTTACTAGCTGAACCAGTTTGCCATAGAAGGATACAAGTTTTTAGTTAAGCTAGAAAGCTATTGTGGAAAATGATTAAAGTATTTGGTTACATAAGTAAGCAGTAAAAGGATAAAAACTTGTAATTGGATGAGTAATGCCATGGTGACCCTCGATAAGAGAAATTAAAAAGGAATGAAAAGAGATTGATTTATATGACAAGATTTCGACTCGAGTCAATAAATGCAATTTTGTGTACATTATGAAAAGATTTACTGGAGTGCATCTATATGCTTATTTATAGAGTCTCTATGTCCAGCTCTACATAATAAGGATTAAGGAGGAGGGGTTCTCCCCACTGGATGATCTTGGGAAAAAAAACATGATCTTGGAGTAAGTAGTACGAGCTCGTGTAGGAGGCATACAATGATTTAATTGGTTATTGGTCTTGTGCTTGGTCATCACTTCGCTCTATGAAGTCAGTGATGCTCATTCTTTATTGGTTTTTCTTATAATGTCTTGAATGAATGAAACAGCTATGGAGGACATTTGTGCTTACCCCTTTTAAGCTCATCACTGTATTTCTTCATGAAGCAAGCCATGCAATTGCTTGTAAGCTTACATGCGGAGAGGTAAATGTTTTTTTCTTCTTTCTGCTTACTCATAGAAGTTGTTAAACCAAACTTGTTTTTACTTTAAATCGACATGCATTTTGCTATTGGTTCCTACCAACGAGTTCCGCAGGCAATTGCTTAAGGATCTAACAAGCAAATACTTTACTTTGGGAACAAAAACCAATATATTGGAAAATGTTTCCAATGTATTGAGGATTTCATTTGATGGAACCTCAACAAATGCACCTGGAGCATTTCATAGAATTTCTCTTCTTTATTTTCTAAGATGCATGTGCTTCATGCCATCATCAATATTTGATGACCTGGACCATATCAATTCCTCCACAGGACGATCTTTTATTTGAACCATTTTTTCTTTAGATTGCATGCCAATCAGGAACTGCAGTGATTTGTTTCTTGGCTATGAAGTGAAATTAAAAATAAAATTCTCATACTATGTCCAACTTCAGAAGAGGACATTAAAGAAGTCGATTCCATGATTTTGCAGAGCTTCATGCAGCATCTTACATCTAAATACTAATTTACCTTGAGCCCATGACCTAGTTCAATAGTTGGCCTGAGTATATTTGTTAATGTATATACTGTAGTTTGTTCTTTGGGTTTATCTCTACACCTTTGTGCCCTTCAAGTCTCAGTGATGCTAAACTTCTGTCTCTCCGCTCGGGGACCTAGCCTAATCTATGAGAGGGTGAGCCGCATAAATTTGTGTGCTAATTTATTTTTATTTTTTATTTACCTTTTTCACTTTATTTTCTCATGTTCTGTTCATGACCTTATGCTGTATGTATCACAAGCTATATGGTTGTTTCTTTTCCTTTTCAGCTAGCTCAATTGATCTCCCATCCTCCTCCGTTCTTCCTTCCCGTTTATGTATTTTAATTTCATTCTGTATCTTCTTATTATTGGCATGCTTGGGTATAATTCGTTAAACACATTACGTATGAGGTAGTCATCATACTATATAGAGAAATCTTGGCCAGTGATCATCACGTTAGCTGACCAAAAGTATGTAGGAGAAGTTCTCTGATGCATAAATAGATACACAAGAGGGAAGAGTCTAATGTACAATGGGAAAGGATAAACATAAAATTGAGGCTTCGAGTCCTTTGCTTAAGTGTCACACTTGATGCTCTATAGAATGCAGGTTCAATCATTTGTCTAGAAGTTTTAGAATTGAGCTTCAATAGGGTGCATGGCATCTTCTCGTGGCAAAAAAGCCTAGAATTTCTTCTTCCATTGGCCACCATATGATGAGCTTTGTGTGTTTATGTTGCGCTCTTGAAATCGTTTTGTCACTGACAGGGAAGATTGAGTTTAATTTCAACGCAATCATGATTCAAATATTAAGCTGGGACTTTGTGATACAGTACTTTCAAGGTTAATACTTGGTCTTGCTAGACAATGTAGCGAGATGCCATGGCATTCAGACCTGGGGTCAAAAGTTCTGTTGCTTTGCATGTATTGTTTCTGACCTCCAGCTGAAGTTCATTTGACCTTGGCAGTTATAACACGAGTTTCTTATACATCCTTATACCTATGCAAGGGTTCTCTTATTCTTTTTCTTATTATTTTTTAAATCTCAACTTGATCCCAGGCCATTACTATTTGGTTGGATGAAGATCTGACTGTTGTTTGATGCATAGAATGATATAAGATATATGATCTGTGCTATTGTAAGCAATACGAAGTATAAAGGTCAAGAATTTATGGAGCTTTGCGAAGTTATGAAGGTTAAATGCTTTCATTAGTAGTTGACATTTGTGCTTGGTATACAGATATGATGTATGACTAACTTGGACTTTCAACTTTAACATCCATATCCACAGTTTTGTGGCATGACTTTCTAGTTGGTGATATCTTACAATTTGATTTAGGACCTTTATTATTTCGCACAGTTTTATGCATGTACCCTTTTTGTGATTGCTTTTTTGATGTGGACTTGGCGCATTGGCTTCCAAGGTGGTTAGGTGAAAGAAGCTTTGACTTATGCCTAACGAGCCCGTGAATGTGTTTTTATTTTATTTTATTTTTGTAAGATAAGGAATAACAAAAGGAAGTTTGTCAGAAAAGTTCAGATACGAGTATCCTTTTGCTTCGTCTAACCATCAATTAGCAGCATGGCATCTTGCTTATGTGTTGAAATAATGTTGTTTATCTATTAACACTGTAGGGCTCATTGCACAAAATTCCCTTCAGTTATAACCAGTGTTTCAAGTTTGTCCCAAACAAACGTATCGAATTGCATTTTTTTGCTCCAATCTTTTTTTCAAACTGAGTAAAGTTGGCCCTGCCATTTAATTCTATTCAAACATGATTGAAATCACACATGTGCTTGTCACATGCTAATTTTAAAGGGTAATTTTGTCACTCTAATTGGCCATGTGCTCTAATATGGAAGGCTTGTTTGGCACGTAAACTGCACATACAAAACAAAGTAACTAGTCAATTCAAAAGACTTAGAATCCAGTTCACCAATTTGAGTCCTTACAAAGGGACTCAACTCGCACATAATCATCTGCCCACAGCTTCAGCTTGTCTCTTAAATCCAAGGGCTTATCTGTCTAGGTGTTAAAATGCATTTTTTTTTTCTTCTTTTAGGTTACTGGGCTGGGTATCATGGCTCCTACGGCTGAATAGGGATTCCTTATGAACCCATATCCCTACAAGTATATGCACAACAGATCACTAGATAATTAAAACCAAAACAATATTGGGAAGAGATAATGATAGAATTAAGGAGAAGTTGGTGAAAAGGGTTTTAGATTATGGAAGACCAGTAACCGAATTTTAAGAAAACAAGGAGGCGGCGAAGGAGGAATTTAGAAATCAAAATTAAAAGAAATTTCAAAACCCAGCTTTGTACCCCATGAAATGAAGAATTCTGGAATTGTGTTGGGTCACTGATTGCTATTCCACTTATCAATATGGGGGGAAAAGATCAATCAGCCAGGCCGAAAAACTAAATGAAGGGGTGGGGCAAGCAATAGCGTTGGTGGTGCATAATTGTATGAAGTAATAGGGTGGATCAAATTACCCCCATTTGACCATTCAATTCATTGAACTGCCAAGAGAAATACTTTAAATTAAAGTGGCAGTTTTCAGTCTCTTGGTGCTCTTTCGATGCCATTCAATCAATGGGTATATCTCTTTGTGGAAGTAATTGAACCATCATATTATGCTTATGAATTGATCCCCTTTAGGATTTCACTATGATACCCATCGCCCACTGGGCGATTTAATTCATGAGTTATGACCTTATTTCTCTTCACTTTCTTGGAGTTTCATTTTCCAAAAGATCTTTTCACTGGGTTACATAGGAGTGAGTACGTTTGTCGTTAACTTATAATCCATGGTATCAGATTTACAATGTGGGCTGACAGTGGATTCAGCTTAGAACTATGAACAATTTAGAAATCATATTCATTTTAGATTTCTGGAGAAAGTACATGGTTTAAGAGATATAAAGAGGGTTCTGTCGGAAAGGGAAGGTAGTGGGTGATTGAGCTAGTTACCAGCGAACTTGATGGTGATGCTGACTATATGTTCTGATTATGAGATATATACTGTACAAGATTTAGAAAATAAGAATAAATTGGATTAGAAAAAGAAAGAATAAAGCGAGATTTGATTTTATGGAAATAAAACATGTGACAAGTACAATGACCTACTACCGTTGAAGTTCCTGTGTCAACAGACCGAAAGGTTTAGAAAATGCAATTGAATCAGTGGTTATAACTGAAGGGAGTTTCATGCAATCAGCCCAATATGTTTAGAGATGCTTTTGACTGTATGATGTCATGTGGGGTGTGCCTGCATTACTATTTGTTTGTGTCAAAGTGATTTGGGAGGCATAACATCATGCCTGTTGTATCCTTAAATAATCAATTTGAACTATTCTGCAGGTGGAGGGTATTCAGGTTCATGCAAATGAAGGTGGGGTGACACAAACTCGCGGTGGCATCTATTGGATAATTTTACCTGCTGGATGTAAGACATATCTTCACGCATTTATTTTTCATTAGATATACAGGACACGTATGAGAACCCCACATTTTTGTTCATTTATACTCAACTCCTTGTCTCGCTGTTGACTTTAGATATTGCTCATTGCTTATAGATTTGGGATCATCATTCTGGGGAATGGTTTTTATCCTTTCATCCACAAATCTCCTCACTGCGAGAATTGCTGCTGGTTGTTTTGCTGTCGCTCTATTGATTGTGCTGTTTGTTGCTAAAAATGTAAGAGGTTAAGCAGATATTTGATTATTTATAGATTCATCGTGGGATGCAATTTGCAGTCTATAGTTAGTTTAGTTATCTGAGATAGGGTGAAATGAAATCTCTAAGAACTCAAGGTTTCAGATGTCCACTATCTAATTTGCTTTATTCTATCTCCGAAACAGTGGACACTTCGAGGATTATGCATTGGTCAGTAATTTCAAGATTTAGTTGTTATTTACTTGTATGGATTGGCCTCTGTACTAAAATTACTTATGGGTAGTATTGAACTGTCAGGTTTCATCATCTTGCTCGCTGTAGTTTGGGTTCTGCAGGAAATGACCACAGTTCGTGTTCTTCGCTACATCATTCTCTTCATTGGTATAAGCTTTCCTAGACTTTTTCTTTGTTTTCTCTTGTTCTTTTGGCTTCAAGTTTTCTTATCTTATATGCGTAAAATACATGTTGCTTATACATGAATGATCTGCCAAATTGCAGGTGTCATGAACAGTTTGTTTTCTGTTTACGGTATGTTCAATACTTATTTTATGAGTCTATTCTAATAGATGGTAATGGAAGTTTGATGCTGTAAGATGTATTGAGTTGTTTCAGATATCTATGATGACCTAATATCCCGGAGAGTTAACTCCAGTGATGCCGAGAAGTTTGCTGAAATTTGCCCCTGCCCTTGTAATGGTTTTGCATGGGGAGTGATATGGTGAGCTTTTCATTAGCATCTACATGGGTGGATCTTTAAAGTTTATGATTTGTAAATTCTATGAGTTTTGCATGCGGTTGCCCAATGCTAAATTCCATGTTTGCCCTTTTGGCAGGGGAATGATATCTTTCATATTTCTTGCTGCGGCACTGTACCTTGGACTCGTCATCTTATCATGAGGTACTACCTGAATCCGAAGCTGTTAGGTTTTGTCTTTTGTACCATTACAAATTTGCTACTTCTGGCTCGAAATAAGAGAGGTTGAGGTGGCATGTATTGCATTGCAATGATATACCAAATATTTTAGTAGCATTTCATTAAATGATACATTAATGTTGTCATTTGGAATTTTCATTATTATACTGAGATTTGGGTCGACTCTTGATTATCTTGTATAAGCTCTCAAATGCATTGTGTGAATTATTGGAATTATGTTATTAAAAATTGAGTGCTGACATGATTGATTAATCATTCACATCAATAATCTATCCAATTCGTTAATATTGGTCTACGATTACCAGTGCTACTTCCATAGGCATGGAATGGTGTACATGAGTCAACTAATATTTTCTATATCATATTTACTCCCTGCGGCATTATGCCCAGTTTGTTTCCAATATGCCTCTGCCTAGATGAGATGTATTCTCTAAGCTCGTGATAAATGCTTCTTGAATCATTTGAGGGAGAACAAATTTCCACCCTATTCGGTCTGAATGCAATACAGGAAATCAATAACTCATCTGCCTGCATGACTGAGACACTTGGCAGTTCAGCTAGTAATGTTTTTTTCAAAATTGTATCCATGAGCTTACTACAGTTCCCTACTCTCAAGACTCTAGATTAGGGAAACTGCTAAGTGCTTGAGTGGTGATCTCCTCCAATAATATCAATATCATTGAGAGCATCCTCTTTCCTAAATCCCCTATTGTGGGAACACGGGTCGAGACTGCCATCCAAGCTCCAGGAAATTCGGTAGTCACCACGCTGTCCATAATCCAGGTAACCATCAAATAGGAAACTTCATAATCTGTAAAACATGATTCCAAAATCACCTATGTAGATAGTCATACGTCTTTCTCAAGTCGATCTTAAATGCACATCTAGAGTCTCCAAGATCTCTGTGATAATCTCTCTCCAATTCTAGTATAAGGACCCTGGCATTTTCTTCATTCGGAATGGAACAGAGGAAGAAAATGCTATGGTCCTTAAAACTAGAATATATTTTTGAGCTTCCCTTTACCCTCCATTCGGAATATCACAAAGTCGTATTTGAAAAAAGTACAGTTTACCCTTAAAATTAAGAAAACAACATTTATTCAATAAATTAGGAGCATTTTTGGAAAGCTAAATTAATCTTTAAAATGTTTTGACTTTCGAACATGTGTGCATTGAGAAGGAGGGAATATCAATCTGCCTTGAATGAAGGCAGATTAGCATTTTATCGACCAGCTGATGAAGCAGAGGTTGAAGTCCCATCAACCAAAAGTGGAGATACACTTTTAAACCAAGTCGCAACAAACAATAGGTCTTATGTCTGATATTTAAGAATTGACGTGGGAATTGTGCTATTTTATGTGTTAAGGAGGCTCCAAGCTTGAAGAAAGTTGTATCTGCACTGGCTCCAACCACGCTTTAATCTTTTGGAAAAATCTACAATAACCAGGGGCTCTCTTCAGGGTTAATTGTGAATGCTAGCTACCTTAACTTCTTGTTGAGGAGTTGCCCCAACAAGATCCTCAGGTTGCGTAATTATGTATATTTGATGAGGCCATGATCATTCTATTTTTGGTGATCAAGGGGAGAAATGATGATCCATTTAGCTAGTATTGCATCACTTGATTAGTAATGGGTGGTTTTGTGGTCATGAACCTTATTAATTTTTCTAACTGTTATATAATGACCATTTCTCACCTAGTGAATTTGCATAAACAGGAAGGAGAGAGGATCTGCACTAGTATAGGTTTTGTTAGCATCCTATGTATAATTGTCACAATCACACTCGCTTAGTAAAGTTTTCTAACCTTTTAATCTCAAACTGCATTCATTTCTTCAGGTTCATGGACTTATGGATCGTATTCTAAAGAGCAGAAATTTTCATCTGATGGCATTAATGTATTATTTTGAAACATCAAATTTCAGTGTTACTAGGTTGGAGGTCCACTCTTGCAGCAGCAATTTTCATATCATCATTCTTTTGTCCCTCTTGCTCAGGGTTAGACTTAGATCAATCATTCATGGTCAAACTATGTACAGCTGAATAATAGTGTTTGTGTTCCATTTTTGTTTATCGTACAGCTAATTGAAGAATTCAGTCCATTATTAGCCTCAAATATTGAGCTCTATTGCCTGAATGTGCACTACTTCAAAAATAACTAAATAATGTTAATATCCTGTTTCAACCCAAAAAAGTTCGTTGTTTGTTTTAAAAGTTTTTAGATAATTTTTTTTTTACTATTATTACTAGTAGAGACTAGAGAATATGTAACTCACAATAACCACTTTCAATATATAGTCGAATATGTAGGCTGTAGCCCTACTCTTGAAACATCTCCAAGTATGAAATAAGCTTACAACCCTTAACATGCCACACCACACGTGATTTGATTTGTGATGATGCCTGTATCTACTTTATACCTTGCTCAAGACTAAACCATACGCCAAAAACATGCAAGTCATTGCCTCGTTGGACCACTGCCTGTATCTTTGCTTTTGCTTAATCTCCAACAGAGGCCACACACAACTTTTATAAGTGGTTTCGTTTCTTCACCAGAATACACCGATATTAACTGAATTCTTCACCATATCATGCTTGTGTGTGATCCACAACTTCTGTAAACAATTTTGGCGTTACCATGGGAGAATTGGAAGATTGATAGTTATATATCCAGATCATCATCTGGGTCCTCATCTGAATCTGGCCTCTCATCATCTGAATCACGAAAATAAATGATCTCGCCCCTGCCAGAATCCTCTTGCATTTGCACTTTTTGGGCAGGCACATTATCAGTATCAACCTTTGTTCTCATTGTGAGATCTCCGTCCATCATAAATTTGAACTGATTTTCCATTTCCTGAACCAAGCAAAAAGTCAATAGCCAACCCACATACTAGAAAGACTCAACAGGTCATAATTGGGGCATATACATCATTGTGAATAGATAAGTAATGATACACAAAAACCTACTCTGACACATGACGTAGCGCAACCTTATGGTTCAGACATAATACTACCAAACATTGAGATGAATATACACCTTGGTGCTCAAATGGAAGCACAACTCTTGCCCTGTCGATGCGTTCCTTTTCTGAGAGCTGTAGGTTGAATTGTACCTGACAAAGCATATATTCCAAGTTATGATAATATAAAATGCAGTTCATTTATTAAAAGCTACATGTTTAATAGAAGAGCTAACCTTTGGCACAAGGCTTTGCGCGGTCATACCATCTACAGAAGAAGCAGAGGAGAATTTAATTCCTGATTTTTCAAGAGAGATGTCTTCACACTAAAATTGACATCAGGTAAGTAGCATGTTTAAAATAAGGGAGGTTGAATTCTTTGCACTAAAAAAAAACTTTAGTGACATGAGAAAGTAGCAGATTCAAAGTAGAGAGAGAGAGAGAGAGTACCATAGCCCTAACCCGTCCATTTCTCCGCTTTAGGCGCACATGAAATTTTGCTCTCTTACAATTCTGTTCAAGCAATGAAAGGCTCACCCAGTTGTCTCTCTGTGCATCTGTCACTCGAGCCAATGTTTCTATATTGGCCAGCATGGAGGACATATATTCAAAGGCAGCAGCGGCTTTCATTTCCTGAAGATCAGAATGCAATAACCAAAAGATGGAAGATACTTGCTCTGCAAAATGGGTGTAAGTTAAATATCATTTTTGAAAGAGTTTTTTCCATATAAAACAGTAACAGCAAGAAATTGACAGGGGGAAAGGGTTGTCTGTTCACACAAAAAGCCCCTATCGAGAGCATTCTTAGCACCATCCCAAAGCTGGTCTATCTTTCTATAGGCGATAAATGTGGCGAAATGGTTGTTAAGAAAGTATAATTCTTTATACTCATATCTAAGAAATTTTGGATATACAGGTCAAAGTAGCAACTTATTCACTAGTTCAAGCATGCCAATAAAAAGAGCAGTACTTGTACATGCAAGTTAACAGTAACAATTCATTTTATTAATTAATAAGTAACTATGAACGATTAGTCATTGCAAATTTATCAGAACAACACATTGGATTAGCAGCTACAGAAGGATATTCTCATCCACAAGCGATAACGAATTGACAAGTCATCCAGAAAAAAAAAAATCTACCCCAATTTTTAGGCTCTCGGATTCCTTTGACCGACTCTATGGCTTCACAGCTACATGTCAGCATCCTGTTGCTTGAGACATGTGCACGCACACAACGTATTGAATTTAGTTCATATGACTTCTAATTGAAGCCTTTAAAGTTCCCACCCTCCAAATCGAAAAACGCTCTCTCATACTTAATAATCTAATAAACTAAGGGAAAATTGCTAGCGCTAGTAGGGAGTAATTCTCCCTCATGGGGTGTTAAGCAATCCACGCCAAAATTTTCAATTATTCATTTCAAATACCTAACATTTAGGTTAAAAATGTGCTGATCACGAATACTTTTCTGATGACTGTTTTGAATTTCAGTTCTGCTTGTGACAATATTTTAAATTGTCAACTGGCAGAAAACATGCATTACTTATTTACTTTGTCATGCATACAAGTAGAGGAAAATGGGAGACTTAGATTATGTACCATGGCTCCGGAGACTGCTTAAAAGACTAGCAACTGCAGAAATAGATGTATGTCTAAGCATCTCGCTCACCTGAAAATATATGCAATAGTACATTACAAGTATGCAAGTACGAAAGGGAAAGATGGGAAGCAAGAAAAAGAGAACAACTACTACACCATTACCATGCAGAATGATGCTAATAAATAATATGGATAGCAGGGGAAGAAATAGTACATGGCTATTGTGTATAGTCATGAAACAAGTTTTCCACCTCAATTGGCAAGGTCTAAAAGAACTTTAGCAAGCTAAATTAAGGGGCTTATGAGAAATTATATTCTTATGGTCAGTATAGTAGGAGTTACATACTGCCTCCTTAATTTAGCTTTCACATTTGAAAGGTTTTATAATTAAAAAAATTATAAAAAATTAACCAGGTTTTTGAAAAGTGATATCTAAATTCCAAATGAAATTGAGATATTTTCCAAAGGGGTCAAAAAATACTAACAAATTTGTTTCTTCCAAAACTTAAAAGGGATCAACAGGAGCTTTTCAAAAAATTAGGCGGTAACGACCTTGCTCATAGCTGGAAACTGTCCAAGGAGATGATAAATATTGAACATGAAGCTTTTTAGCAGCACTATCGACAGATCTTCAATCAAAGATTTTTGCACTACAAGTTACACTATTTTCAGTTTACATCTTAGGACGTATGATTCTAAACTTTTTACCCTTTACCTAAAAGTACATTGAAGTTGAGCAAAACTATCACCGGCAAAACAATCGTGTAGGTTGTCTTTATCGTGTCATAAAAATCTAAAAAGATAACCGAAGTCCATATCTTACAAGGATTTTAAAGAGCCAATATATCAAATAGAATAAGAGAACAATTATTGCACGAGATACAATTGTGCTAATTTTATGATTTTTTGAGATTGGATATACACATGAAACATGCCTTCAAAAACAAATACCATCTCCCTTCCTCCACTTATGAACCAAAAGTGGAAGAGCAATGCTGCAGATAGGAGAGAAATATCTCACAAATCATGGGCTACTATTCAGTTCCTTCCCAATATGAACGAGCTGAAATCCCCAAATACAAAGGACAGGTTTGGGCATATATTAATGTGAATGTAAATATAAGTTATCCCACCACTTTTACTCCTAATAACATTATGGGCAAAGTAGCTTCAGTGCAGTTCAAGGTGTCCTCCTGGTGCCGTGCCTCTCATAACGAGAGTGGATTCCAGTATAAGAATTTCTTTTTAAATTTTACCACTAGGCCCCGGCTCACATTGCAGGAGACAGCACCATAAGGACGCATTGTACAGCCCTGAAGTTTTGTCCTACTATCAGCTAGTATAAATCAAGAAAATAGTGGTTGACTGAACGTTTCAAACTTTCAAACCTATGCTGCAAACTTGAATCAATGCCAATAAGAAACTGTTTCCTACATACATTTGTCTTGCATATCAAAGTCCTCTTTTATTGCACCGACTCATATGGTTATATCCACTGAAAAGTATTCATATCTCATAAATACTGGGAAAAGATTGCTAATGAACATTGATCAAGCTAATTTCCAAACTTCTGCATGCCATGAAAGCATGGCAGGATTATCAAAATAGCAGTTTGGAAATCAGTTTGATAACAAGGAAAGGCCCCTGTTGCAGTTGAAGGACTCGGTGCTGCGAACTCTACGGTCTTGGTGTTTAGTAGATGCTAATACTTCCATTCTTCACCCTTATTCCTTTGTAGATTTTGTTAATAGTCTATCCTTAGATTAGTTTACTGTGTATACTCCTAGTGTACAAAGGACGCATCACCTTTTTTGACGTTTATATGTTATTAATATTATACTCTTACTTATCAAAAAAAAAATAGCAGCCTAAGATGGGGTGAAATATTCTCCACATCTTCCTAATGTTGCCAACCAAACTCGAATTTCTCCAGATAGAAAATCAATCAAATCCCGTTAACATGACTCAACTGACCTGTTCATCTGCAATTATGACAAGGAAAGTATATAGACTCGTAGATGTTTTTGTTTCTGCTGCTAGGACTAGAGCATGCAGAACTTGGTAATAGAAATTGATGCTTGTAAAGAATAACAAAGTTTCCATGCATCTTCTTGAGAGAGACAAGACTCTTGCCAACCACTTATGACAGACGATTGATGCTAGAAAGCCTAGAATCTTATAAACAAGGAATTTTCTTTTATTTTTTGATAAAGGTAAATGTATATAAAACAAAACATCAAATCAGGTGACGCGTCCTTTGTATATCAAGAAGTATCTGCTTCTTGATGCCAACTGGCAAAGAACATTTCAACTGCAATATGATTCTCTTGTATGTGCAGCTTTGTTTGTTTCAGGAAGAAGCAAAGAAAATTCCTTGTTTATATCCGTTTATGTAAGATTATAGCACATAGACACAATTGATTCAGCCCATCAATGTGGCCAAACAGCGTAACCTTGAAAACTAAGAAAAACAGCTACTTGTTTAAAGAAAGCAGATCCCATACCCTGTGGAATATGAGCTACATTGTAATTGATGCAGATATTCCCATAAGATGCATAAATATCTTTCAAACAGAAGCCAACTTATAAGGAACTAAGCTATATTACATATATTTATTTGGGTGGATGATCTCAAATGGCTTTCTATCATAAGGGCAAATTCAATGACACTCAAATGCATACACCACTGCATAAAGCTGATTTTTTTTATAAGTAAAAGTAATATTAACACAGCGCCAAATCAGGTGACGCGTCCTTGTACAATGGAAGTTTACAAAATCAAAACATTTAAATCTACAGACTATCTAAGATATTAACAAGAGGAACCCCTGAGCCTTACGCCACTTCCGAGTGCCAAAAATCAAGAAGCTGATGCACTTCCTTCTTAATTCGGTCGACGTCTATCTCCACATTATCAAACACCCTATGATTCCTCTTCTTCCAGGCGCTCCACCAAATCGCCAAAGGAATAGACTTTCAGTACGTCTGATTACTTTTTTTTCTTTTCTTTTCTTTTCAATTTTTTTGAAACTTATTCCCCAATTTAGTTATTCCTAAAATTGGTTTATATAAAGAGCAAACCTTGAAGGTGATCACGAATCAGTTCAGTAAGTTGTAACTTTAAGAACTAGGAAGTTTCTCAAATGCATCAGATAGACAGCCACTCTTGTATAAAGATACGACCTAGGAGCAGGCACTATGACAATCCTAATGATGTTCTTTCACGTGATGAACCTTGTGAATCACAGGGCCATGTGCTCTTTTCGTGTTGAAACTACTGAACTTGTTTGTACAAAACAGCAGTTGACACGAAGTTTCTATGTTACCTAATGTAAGAACCTGCCAAGCCCTCATAAATCCAATACATATGCAAACAAAAGCAAATTCGCATTGAAACTCCAATGTGACAAAGGATACAGAAAACTTGATCACGTTGAAGATAAAGCTCCAAGCCAAAAAGAATGTGAAAATTTCCCACATGAAAATACTATTTCACTTTGAGTTACATTCACGTAAATTGGCAGTCTCTCCCAATAAAAAATGGCAGTTATTTAAGGCAGTTCTCACCGAGTCTATGGCAACAGAGATGCGATTTTTCCCCTCACCAATCAATCCTGAAATTAAAGGCAAACCATATGTGAGAACCCCAAATACAATATTCGGTAGAAGATTGGAGTGTCTACACCATAACAACTAAATAAGGCATTATTTAACAAAACTAACTTCAAATTATCTCATAATACACGCACCCAGTTACATTGTTGACATACCTTTACGTAATTCAAGAATTGAACACAACAACTCATCCAAATTTCTCACATCCTTGCATACAGTAGTAGTAACTGAAGCTTCAGAAGATGGATTAGTAATGCTCCCATAGTCCCTAAGCTGATCCTTCCAACCGAGAGGATCCGTATAACAATCCAACATCCTAAGCCTGTCCAACATTTTCAATACACCAGCTACATACATCAATAAGATACTGCATTTTCAAAATTACAAATTAATCAATACAGCAAGCATTACTATGAATATGATTACTAAACAAACCAGTCATGCGACGAAGCAACATCAGTTCCTCTGTTTTTCAACAAATCGGCGTAAAATGTAGGGCTCCGAGAGAAAGCAACCAGCACGAGACCTCTAACAATTTAACAGTATAAATAGCATTAATAACTAATTAATCATCACCTTAAGGTTGGTAATTGCGGAAGCAATCAAACTGACCGTGATTGAGATTTTCCCGCCAAAATGTATGATGATAATTGGGCGAGAACGTGATTGAAGACTGCCGGACCAAAAGGAGAGTCGATGGAGTCCTTTATAGTGAGGGCCGGTGCATGCTCGCCTTCTAACGCTCCGTCTCGGAGAACTCTGCAAATGGTTTCTGCCATCGCCGATATCTTGAGAAATTGACTACTTTGAGCAAAGGGTTTATGCTCGAACTGGGTACAAAACCCTAACTAAGTCGAGAAGAATTTCCTAATCTTTGGATTATTTTAGTTTTTTGACCAAATTTTCGCCTAATCTTCTCTAACACCACTTGGATCCGGTAATATTCCTAAGACCATCTCTAACAGTTTGAAGTTAAAACTGCATTAAATCTTTCAACAGGTGCAATTTTTGCACCAAATTTCTTCCACAATCTCCAACAATTCTATTTCAAGATTTACTCTAAATGGAATATTCCAAGTATATTCTTCATTATTTCATTTAATTTATATTCCAAGTATATGTTTTATTTCATTTAATTTTTATTAATGTATTTTAGCAAAACAAATATATTATTTATCGATTTAATATTAAATTAAATTAAATATTATGCATTAAAAATAATAATTAAACGCATGAATTTAATTGAGACTAAAATACAAATATATTAAAATTAATAATTAATTGTAAGTCATTAATAAAGACTAAAATACAAATATTAAAATAACTAAAATAAACAACTAAATAGACATATGAAAATACAACTAAAATCAAACATAAATAGACATATGAAAATAATTTTATAAACTTTATTATAAATAATTTTAATATTATAAACAACTAAATACATATGTAATGTAATTTTCGTTTTTTTATTAATGTCTGATATTTATAAACTTTATTATAAATAATTTTAATATAATATATATCTAATAACTTACAATAAAAATAAAAATAATTGAATTAATTTTTTGTGTTATTTAAACCAAAAACATCAAAGTAGTATTTAAAGTAAACAACTAAACTAACAATAATAATAAAAACATAAAATACAAAATAACTACTTAAACAAAAAATATATATATGAGAGGGAAGATGAAGTTGTGAATAGTCACACTCCAAATTTGAAGGGCTAGGAGGAACACTTTAAATTTGAAGTAGAGATGAAGGGCTTGTTAGAGTTGTGAATAGTGTACAAACACTTCAAATTTGAAGGTTTGAAGTGCTTGTTGGAGATGATCTAAGGGAGCAACAGTCCCACTTGTACATGATGTCGCACACTTTCGCAAACCCTAAAATCCTCACAGTCATCCCATCCTCGGTTCAGCATGACCTCCAACGTCATCACCATTCAAGATCCTACCGACACCACCAAAACCTTCCAACTCATCAATATCTCTAAACATAACATCACCAAACTCACTCCTACTAGCTCCCTAGCATGGAAGCTTCAAGTTGAATCCACACTCATCGGGTACGATCTGTACAAATTCGTCGATAGCACCTTCCCCTGTCCTCCAACCACCATCACCGCCAACAATGCCCCTGCCCCTAACACATCCGGGTGGGTGCGCCAGACAAGTGTATTTAGAGCTCTTGTCGGTTTCCTCACCCCGCCTCAGGCGTAGCTTATTGAGCAAGCGCCCACCATTCGGGATGTCTGGCTCATCCTCGCTAACACCTTTACTCTCCCCTCTCGTGGACACATCAAGCAAATTAAGAATCAACTCAAACGGGCGACAAAAGGAACTCAGTCAATTTCCGAGTATATGCAGCTCATCAAGGGCAAGTTTGATGAACTTGTTGCCCTCGGCAGACCACTCGACCACGAGGATCTCATCAAGACAGTGCTAGGTGGCCTTGGCGAGGACTATCGCCAGGTCGCTGACGCTATTGAAAGTCGTGACACTCCCATACCTTTTAATGAACTACATGAGAAGCTCATCAACCGTGAGCTCGTTTTGAAGCAATCTACACCAACTCCTCACCCAATCACAGCTAACGCCGTGTCGATGATGTGTGAAAAACGCAACTCGGGCAAGAATACCCCGTCGTATCAAGTAATAAAGTGTACCTAAGTACGAGTTATCGATTCACAGGGAATGTACGTAATTCTCACTCCAACTAAGTACCAAAATTATGCTAACAAATTATATTTGAGCGAAAAGAAAATGAATTAAAATCTAAAAATATAAACAACCTAGAAAGCAATTAAATCTACACTACAGCGAGGTGGTTTGGCAACAACAAATCAAGATAAAAATATAAGAGTGCAATATTTCTAGTATAGCCGGTGTTTAATTTAATCTTTTTTTTTTACTTTTCTTTAACTCAAGTTTTGATAGTCGGGCGCACTATAATATTTGCTACGAGCTTTCGCAACATATAGCAATTCTAGCTACAACTCCTAGCTACTGGCTCTCACTTTTTATAACATAGGAGAAAATAGTCGCATGTCAAAACAAGCACCTAATGACTATCTACGCACGATCTCCTCTCGGTCTCACGTTATGTAAACAATTATTATGATTTTTGGAATTAATAGAACGGGCTCTCGCATCTTATCTTATAATTCTAGTGATAATCTAATAGTTCGCTACGCCATTAAAAGCATGAAAAACACACAATAATAACCAAGCACATGAGTAATACTTCGCAAAAAGAAATTCTCTAAATTTTTCTACACGTCATGTTGATAACTTAGACAACAAAATTAGTTAATTACGGACTCTCGCATCTTATAGTCAACTCTAACCTCCCCGACCTCGCGAATGACTATGATGGTTCGATCGCGTGTTAAACATTGTCTCACAATGGCTATCGGTGTGTGTCACAAAACACCAACTATTAAATTGATTGGTTCGAAATTAAAGGCAGCTCCCGCGGATCCTAAATATTTCTAAAATCATTTAATTAATGGTCAATTAATTAAATGCATTAAGTTTACAAAATAATAACCAACATGATTGTGTACTGAATAAAGAGATAGATTAAATTAAAACAGTACATTGGGCATAGAAAAATAATTGCATTCCATAAATAATTTAAGCATAAACCAATTCAACATTTACAAATTTAATCAACCCAAGAAAATACAACAATTATCAAAAATAGAGATATGAAGAATTAAACCGAACAAATCACATCTCTGGAGTTGAAATTATTTGTAGATGCATCATTTGTTTTTGATTTGAAGTTCCAAACCTTCGATGGTGGACAATTAATGGAGGAGATGAAGAATTTTTTGTGGAAATGGGGGTGGTGCCCCATTTAGGGCTAACAGCCCCAAATGGGGACTTAGAATGCAAAATGAAGGCTGATGGGTAGATAAATGGGAAGGTAGCAAATGAGCAATGAAGGCAGGGGCAATATAGGTAGTGCAAGAGAGTTTGGGGGCTAAAATAGGGAAGAAAAGAGGGATGGGTCACAGCAGGGAAGCGGGTCAACCAGGTGGAATCTCGCGGGTCACCCAGGTGATGAAACGGGGCAGCATGAGAGAGGGAGATGGGCTGGGACGCGGGCAGGAGGTTTAGGGATGGGCCGGGTTGGACTGGGTCCACTTAGGGACACGCGGGCCTGGCCTTGGTGATGGGCTGCTGAGATGGTGACACGTGGCTCCATAGGAAAGGCGACAACACGCAAGGCATTTCCAGAATTTGCTCTGGTGCCCCTCAAGTTCCTGGAGTTGGTGCCGCCTTCCTTCCTGCCCCAACTCTTGCAGATTGGTCTACAGTTAGCCCAGTTACTCTTCGTTAAGCCTGAAATGTCTTGGAATACTTAACAGACTTAACGGACTTTGACCAAATAATTTCCAATTCAACTTTAAAGCCCAAAATTGTCTTGAACTTCGTGCTAAACACCATATAATTGCTTGATTATGCATGAAAACCTATATTAAGCACAAATACACAAATAATAATATTTTCAAAGCATAATTAACTCAAAAATAACACAAAATAGAATAAAATTTTCAGGAAAATTCGTGGAAATCTTGGACTCATCACATCCCCAAACTTAACCTTTGATCATCCCGAGCAAAGAAAATGAATTATGAAAAAGCTCGAGAACAATATGATATGAAGGCGGCACTCAATTAAGATCTCATAAGCATTACCATTTAAGAGATCAACCTAAGTTTAATAACATGCATATTAGAGGTATGAATTGATTCATATGCTAGCAAACAATCATTTATACCATAAAACATTTTTTTACCTAAAAGTAGCTTAGATTGAACGGTCAACTGAGATACCAAATACAAGTCAAACTGAAAGAGTCATCAACTAATTTTTTGTCACAAGGCAAGGCAAGAACACACGATATGACAATATCAATAGGACTTTATAAAGCTTGTAATGTTCGGCCAAGGTTTGGGCCACAAATGAAGGATAGGATAGCAAGCCAAGAGAAAAAAGAATTGAAGTCTTCACAAGATGACTAGCTTCATGAAAGCACAACTCTTCAATACCATAACTTCACTTCAACAAACCCTTAAACGCTAAACTTTGGATTGGAAAAAGTATCTCATCTACCACAAACAATTAAGCACCACCCTTATATCTCCATGAGAAAATTGAAGAATAATGACATTTTTTTTCTTTCTTTTGTGGCCACCCTTTACTTTTTCTTTTCTTTCGATTTTCTTTTCATTGCTTTCCAAGGGGGCTCTTTTATTTTCTTTTCATTTTTTTTTCACCACCATTCAACAACAATTATCGAATTCTCAACATCAACTTTAATGAACACAAAACCTTCATAAAGCATACACTTCCCAACAAGAATACACAAATAAAATAATTCATTCCAAATCAAGTTCTTTTGAAGGGCGACATCAAAAGTGTATAGGTTCACGGGATAAGATACTGCGGGTATAAGAAATTAAGTCGAATGGGGGTCATTGTGTGCTCTAGGCACACACCATTCTTTAAATGAACTCAACGGGGACATTAGGGATTTTTTTGTGAGATAAATGGGTAGGATAGAGAAAGGCACAAATGGTCTAAAGATGGCCTATATCATGCTCTTGTCATAAACACATACCCAAACCAAGCTTTTCATCATCAAAATATAACTCTCGGCATTTAGACTCACAATATGGTACTCTTAGACATGCACAACCATCACTAAAGCAAATCATAAAAATATTTCCAGCAAATACTTGGCAATATTCATCATGAATGAGGTGATGCTATCACATGAATCACAAACATATCCTCAACTATGCATATATAAATCTCAAAATTGACTCCAAAAAAATAATGCAAGCAAAACTCAAAGAGGGCCAAAATTGAGAGATGAGTGATCAAAGAATAAATAATTTGGGATGTATAAAGAACAAGAATTTCAGAATTTTCAAAGTTTACCAACCAAACCATACTCCCTAAACATAAAGTAAAAGGAGAAGAAAAGGAAAGAAAACTCCCTAAAAGTTGATTTCTTATGGAGTCCTGGGCGAAAAGATCCACTCCAAGAATCTCCTCGAGCAACCTTCTACTATGAAGCACTAAACCCTTGCATCAAATCAAGCTCAAAAGAAAAAAGTAGGAACGCAATTATGGAATAAAAAGAAAAAAAATCTTTTTGTGTGGGGACACTATTTACATCTCCCTACAAACCCACAAACTCGGGAGGGTTTCGAAAAGCCACTCAATATACAAAACATATAAATACAAAAACAAGTAAACTATGGCATTATATTCCACACTGGAGGTAACACCCATGTTTGATTTTGCTTCTTTTTCATTACCATTTTCAAGTGAAAAAATTCTTCCTCCATTGCCAATTATCATTGGTAATAATTTGACCGAGTTGTAGGAAGAGTAGGCGTTGGGTCTAGCTACAGACGTTAAATAGCGGCGCTAATTGGGAGGCAACCCAAAGTTTTTTTTTATTATTATTTATTTTATTGTTATTTTAATTTCTAGTTTTCTTAGTTTTAATTAATTTCTCTGTTGTTTTAATGTTCTTTTAAGTTTGGTTTGTGGCAGCAGGTTTTGAGCTTGTACAGAAGGAAGTGCAGAGTGAATTGGGTTAGATACTGAGAGCAAAAATTTTCTTTAAGGCGTGCAGACTAACTACAGGGGGTTAAGTGTCAAGGTCACAAAGAAGGAAAAGAAGCGGAATAGTGGACGTTGTCAAATAGAAATCCCAAATTTAATTTGGGGATTTTGACCTAACTCTTAATTCCAAAGAAATTGAGCGCCAAAGTCCATCTTTTTCCCGACATCGTGCGAATCCTTCGTCTCCACTCCACGCCTGCCCTGCCATTGTTGTGGCCGCCGCCCATCTGCTTTCCATGGCTCCCAAGCACCGCCTCTGCTCCGCCTATAGCACCACGGCGTCGTTCTAGCCGTCTTCTCGCCATTGTTCCTCGTCAAGTATCAGCGGCATCCACAGAGCCCGTCAAAATTTCTACTTCCTCTTCTGCCTCTTCACATTCTTCGCCGGACTCGTATGCCCCGCCGCCTGACTCTTCGGTTTCTTCCGACAAGGTTAGTTATGCCTCTTCTCTTCCGACATTCCATCCGGCAAGGAAATCTGGTCAACATCCTGCCCAGCCCTCTCATGGTTCTCCTTCTCCGTCTTCATGCTAGGGAAGTTCTCCTGCCCTTTCTGTTTTGATAATTTCTTTTTACATTGAGGACAATGTATTGTCTTGGTGTGGGGGGAATTTGGTTGCATGTCTTTGGGTTATTTTTTCTGATATGATTAATGATGTTGCTGGAATGTTTGTGTTTTTTTTTTATGTGCATTCTCATTGTGAAGCAAGAAATTTTTGATACATGATGGGCATATTGAAAATTTTCTATTCTAGATTGACTCACATGTTTTCAAAAAAATATTTCTTCAACTGTTATGTATGCATGTGTCGACTTTTAGCCACTTAAAGTGAGATTTTGGGCCATTTATGGAGCATTCCATTCATTTTGCTCTCAGTTATTCTTGTGTGTTTACTCGCACTCGGATGCTAATTCTAGAACTTGCACTTTTGTATACATTTTGAGATCACATTAATGAGTTTATGCACTAATATGATTAAGACATTTAGGATTTGCCCAATTTTGGCTATCTTTTTTCTATCCGACTCTTTTCAATATTAACCCTTAGTTAACCCTTTTGAGCCTTACCTATTTCTTTGATTCAACCAGATTTAAATGAACCCTAGCCTTTTTAACTTTCTTTTTCATTACCAATGCCAAGAATTGTGGGAATTACATGTGAATTATAGTCTTAATGCAGTCTGTGAGTTGGACGTTAGATGAAGTATGTCCTGTTTAGTTCAAGAAAGTGAGATATTTGATTTTGAGTTAAGCATTGAATGTGGTTCTGCTTAAATAGTGAATGCAAAATAAGAGCTGCAGTTTATCATTGGCTGTAAAACAGCAGAATAAAAAGTTGTGGTAGCAGGCTAAGAGTTTGTAAAAAAAAGAAGAAGAAGAAGAAGAAGAATAAAAGTTCGAAGAAGCAGAATTGAAGTAAAAATCTTAATATCTATTTTCAGTTGTGCAAAAGTGTTGTGATCAAGGATTTGAGCTTCATGAGGACATTAATCAGTGATAATTGAGCTGTGAGTAATGTGTTATTTCTACATTTCCTTGACATTTTAATTCACCTTATATCCCTATATCATACCTTATTAACCCCTAGCCCCGTTACAACCTGTAAAAGACCTTTTGATTGGTGCATTAAACTCATACTTAGTGATGGAGATTTGATCAACTTGCAAGCTTATGGTAATTGCATTCCGTTGTGTTGAGTCGAGTGCTTAATTACATATCCTTGTTTAAACACTTGAGTGAATGAGTGTCATCGTGAGAATGGTTGAGATATGCATATGTGGAGGTTGAAGATTCTTTTGGAAACATGCTAGTTAATTTAGATGAAGCATTTTAAGATTTCCCTCACTTTGATTGAATTTTGAGTTTCCCTATGGTAATGCACATTGAAATACATACATTGGAGTAATGTCAGAATTTCATGAGTTGTCTAGATTAGGGATATGCATATTTGTTTTGTTTCAAGATGCTTGAGGACAAGCATAGTTTAGGTGTGGGGGAATTTTGATAGGAGCGCAATTGTGTGATATTATTAGCCGATTTTATGATTAATTATAGAGTAAATATTACACTTTTGGTTGTTTTGTGCTTCTTAATGATTGTAGGTATGAAGGGAGCTGACAAAAGAGGAAAACTAAGGAAAAAGTGTTGGATTGCAAGAAAATGAAATTCTGTGGTGTCACGTGGGCATGTCTTTGTCCAAATTCGGATTGTTGTCACTTCTTTGGAGAATTGTCCAGCCAGATCTTCCTGGCGTTAGAAAAAATTGTTAACTCTTCCTAAATTATTTATTTATTAAAGGAATAACTGATTTGGAAGTTTTGGGTGGTTTTAGGAAGTTATTGGTAGTTTTAAAATTTCCATGTAGTGGCTTTAGTGGAAAAGAGGAATGGTATTTATGATGTAATTTGGGCAGATCAGGAGGATGTTTTCGACTAGGGAATTGAGAGGCTCGGGAAGTAACTTGGGGGGAGGAAAAGTCACACATATTATTGGAGAGAAAATGGAGAAAAGAGTTGTACTCTTTCTTTAGTTCATCATCACCTGTTGGAACAATTTTTAGTCTTGGTATTTTGTAAGTATTTTAATTATGTTTAGTAACTAAATATTTTCTTCCAGTCAATGAACAATTAAGTCTCCAACATTTTACTTCTGTGAGATCTAATGGAATCAACTCTTGTTTCATTACAAATATTTATTCGTTCTCCGTTTAGCACGTTGTAAGATTATTGTGTTTAATTAATGTTTGTGGCCAGAATATTAATTAACATCATAGTCTATAGCTAGTTAACGCTGTTGATTCGTAATTGTCCTCGGTTTTAACAAAGTGGCAAGTAATACACCTTTTAGGCATCACAAGCATAATCGGACCGTATTACGGGAACGGATAATCATTGTTACATGTTATTGCTTCAATATGCATGGCTTTGAATCGGGCCTCTCTCTTCTTAATGCAACCGGATTATTAAATCTTACGAGCGTCTCAGAGGTTGTAATTCGGTTAGACGATAATTAACGAGCGTCTCTTGATTATCAACACAGTAAGGCGAGATTGAGTGTTAGGCGTTTGTCGACACTTATAACCGGTTTATTTGTAATTTAACAAGATATTTTTGCATCTATGATCAGAAGTGAAATGCGAGACGAAATTGGTTCATTGGCTGGAATTTATTTTATTGAATTAAGTCAAGCATTAATCTGTTAGTTTAATTAGAAGCATTAATTTTCAGTTAATTAGTTAATTAGTTTATTTTTAGTTAATTAAAAATATAAATTAGTATGCATTATTTACTTAGTAAAATTCTAAAAAAGGAATAAGTACAACGTTCCCTGTGGATACGATCCCGACTTACCTTATACTCGTTATTGGGGAAGTAGGTGAATTAATTTTGACGAATTGACACTCGTCAACGGTCTCACAGTGTCCATCCTTTCACCTTGTTCGGGCCTCGGCATCCACGTCTCCTCGCTCCTCATCCACAACCAACAACTGGCACCCGCGAGCTCATATAGCCACAACTACGGGCAACCCCTCTTCAAGCTGGGTACTCGACAGTGGAGCATCTCATCATGTCACCAATGATCTTGGGAATTTGTCTCTTCATTAGCCGTACTTGGGTAATGATGACATGGTCGTAGGTGATGGCACTAGTCTACCTATTTCCAAAATGGGTTCAATCTCTCTTCCTACACCCTCAATTACTTTTAAATTGTATAATGTTCTTTTTGTTCCTAGCATGCAATGAAATATTATTTCTATTTCCCAATTATGTACATCCAATAAAGCCTCTATTGAATTCTCACCAACTTCCTTTTCTGTGAAGGATCTGCAGACAGGGACCTTACTGCTGACAGGACAATCTAAGGATGGTATGTATGAATGACCGAGCTCTCTCCCTCCTCGTTAGCCCACTGCCTTCTCCAGTTCCAGGAGTTATTCTCCTGACTGGCATCATTGTCTAGGTCACCCATCTCTTCCAGTTCAGAGTCATCTAGAGTCTAAGTTTTCTCTTAAACATAATCAACTTATTTACTCTGATGTTTGGACCTCCCCCATCATCTCGCTTGATGGATTCAAATATTATGTTATATTTGTTGATCATTACACACATTACATATGACTCTACCCTCTCAAACGGAAATCTGATGTTGCTTCCATATTTCCTTGTTTTCAAGCCCTGGTGGAAAACCACTTCAAACACAAAATTGTCACTCTTTACTCGGACAATGGAGGGGAGTATATTGGCATTGTCAAGGCCACTGGGCTAGCCACCTACCTCGCCAATAAAGGCATCTCGCACCTCACCTCCCCTCCCCTCCTCGTACTCCCGAGCATAATGGCTTCTCTGAGGGTCATCATCGTCATATAGTCGAGACTAGTGTAGACACCCCAATTTCGTACCCCTGTTGATAACATTCCATAAAATATCAAGACCTATCAAAAAGGACTAACGGATGTTAAGTTACAGGGTTTAAAGTGAAAAAGGTCGAAAGAATTAACAAATAGTGAATTGCAGGGGTCAAAGTGCCAAAAACAGAAGAAGAAAAGAAGGTGGGAGTGGCCTAATACATGTTTGGGCGCCGCGCCCAAGCATGTAATGGGCAGCACCCATTTCCCTCTTGTACACTAGTGCAGTTAGCTTTTGGTACAAGTCTTTTAGAGCAAGGTACATGACGTTAAAGCATATAGATAAAATATTTGGCTGTTAAGGATCCCCAATCTTAGTCTATAAATACAGAGGCCAGAGCACTGGCTCAACACAGAATTTTACGGAGGAAGTTTCACGAGTGCAGTTACATTGTGAATTTCCAATCAAACCCCGAAACTCCGTTAGGCTGCCAAAACCGCCCCTAAACACTTAAAATTCTCCGGCCAAAGTAAACCTTAGTTACCCGACCAGGTTTTCGCCCTATTTCACCGGTTCCAAAATCCCAAAACAAGCAGTTGCTCTGCCCAATTTAAGACGTCAAATCCAGCAAAAGCAAGCAGTTGCTCTGTCTGATTTCAGACTTGACAATAATAAAAACAAGCAAAAAGCAAACAGTTGTGCCGCACGGATCCCGAGGCGAAAAGCAACCAAAAGGAGCAGTCACGTTGCCCGAATTCCAACAACAACAACAACAAAAAGGCTCCCTCTCCATGAGGGACAGAGTGAGCACACCCTAAAAGCCTGTCAGAAGAGAAGTTGGTCCGGGATAAAACCCACACGCTTCAAGAGGTAGGTACCCTAAAAGTTTATTATTTTGTCTTTAAAATAGTGCTATTTAAATTATTATATATCACGAAATAAGTCGTTATAATGCTAAAATTTCTTGTATAAATAGCACTAAAATAAGTCGTTATTATGGCCTAATTTTTATAAAGCATTATCTGCAATTCCAAAGTGAGGCTGCTATAATTTTCCTTATTTCTATTGTCATATATATATATATATATATATATATATATATATATATATATATATATATATATATATATATATATATATATATATATATATATATATATGTATATATATATATATATATGTATATATGTATATATATATATATATATATATGTATGTATGTATAAAATGTTTTATTTAAGTTGTTAAATTTATAAAAAGAGTATATTTAGTCAAATATCTATTTTAAGACCGAAAGGACGAGTTGGGTGCCTAACCTCTTCCTAACTTGTAACTTAGCCTTCGAACCCTTTTTTAAATATGATATATTTGGTTTTTCTTTGTTTACCCTTCAAATAAAGATGACGACTCTATTATACATATTTTGAGTCCACAATTGAGGCCGAGCGTATTTCGCGTGCTTTGAAGTTTTGAAACCACCCGCTTTTCAGTAGCGGGGGAAGGGTTAAAAAAACGGGGCACTCTCAGTGGCGACTCTGCTTGGGATATTGTTTTTATTTTATTAATAAAATAAAAATGAAGGGCTAAACTCATTTTGTTTTTTATATATGTATATATATATATAATTTATTTTTTAGATTTTTGGCTAAATACGTTCGCTATATATATGTGTGTGTGTGTGCGCGCGCGCGTATAACCTTGAAATCTCGCAGCAGCTTCATTTTGTTTTCATAAAGTACATGTTTTAAAGGCATAAGCAGTTTGCACAGCGAGCATGTCTATTGGTAATACTAAACAGCAGACTTGCTCTTAGCGGAGTAATGAACTCTGCTGGTGAACTGCGAGTAAATCAAAGCCTGTTTAAAGAGTTTAGAAGCAGCGGAAATTGTAAGGCTTAGATTTAGAGAGAAGTATTAAGTGGCTCTGTACACGAATATATGTTCAGAACAACAGCACACTTAATTCTTTTTCCAAATACAGGTTTAGGAAGTCATGAGAGATTAGCTTTTCAAAGGATTGATAAATTTATAAAAGTTCATATAGAAGTAAAGGCTGAATATTAAAAGATAAATCATTTGAAAGAAATTCTAAATTTATTCAAGGATAAATTACAGAATACATCAACCTAGACTCTATATGTAAAGTTTCTGTCCACGTTGTTCCAAGCCTTATATTTACTTAATTATTCATGGACAAATTCTTAAGTAAAGAGAGTATGAGGAGACAACAACGAGGAACAGATATGAGAAGACAACTTTAAGGGTTGTTCATATAAAAATTATCTGAACAACTGAGTGCAGAGCACTCGACTTCGTATGCTGATCTGTTATTGCACAATCAACAACATTTGTATAAGAATACAAATCTAATGATATGAATGCAATATTTACAAACAGCTCTTCATCTTCCATAGACACCATCTGAAATCTATCTTCAAATTGATCCAAGAGCTAGATCTCTAACTTTAGGAATAAAATCTTGAAGCTCTGTTAGAGGCTGAGTTCTTTAAAGAAGGATGAAGAACTCAAATCTAGAATTGGGCTCTTGACCAAGACACTGATCCCTGTCTATAGAAATTTCTGATCTCTCTCTTCTTCTCCAATCATTTTCTTCTTAACAACCCATAGAGAGTGTTTTGCTAAGGTCTAGTTTTGCTCACTACAATCTTCTACGGAGATCTGAGATGCGTTGGAGAAGACGATCTCTGTTAGATCTCACAATTTTGTCGAACTGGTTCTTGTTGCAGATGGTCGTATTTCTATGAATTTTTTATATGTTGTTTGTTTGAAGAAGAAGGGGGATTTCTTTTATAGACCGGGGTCCATTTAATCGTTGAGAGATGATGATAGATTTTCTATCCGTTTGAAATAATGTCGTTGTTGGGAACTATTGGATAGAGATGTTGTTCGCCGGATCTTTGACTATTGGATAAAAGCTTTGTTTTGCAGATCCTGGAACTGGTTGCCCATCAGACTCTATGATAACTCTCTGAAAAGTAGGTCTGAATCATAATGCACTGTCAGGTAGTCTGTCCAATAAAGTAGATTCTTTTGACTTTTCCAAATCACGTGAGTGAGAGAGAAGATCTTGCAGCATCAGAGATGTAAGGCTTCATAAAGATTTGAGTGACTTTTGAGGCTTGAACATTTTGTCTCTTCTTGATCTACTACAGTCTTGTCTCTTTGTAGTACTACGGTCTTGTCTCTTTGTAGCACGTGTAGATCCAAGTCTGCTGGTGAGATGTTCCGTCTAGAGAAGTGAGTCTTTTGCAAGAGAGGACTACTGGTATGAACAATCAAACCATAGCATGTCTGCTGGTGGTGAGTCTTCAAGGTATTCTGTTGCGCCCATGACAGGTCTGCTAGTGATGAGTCTTCTGAATGAAATTATCACATCCTGCGCCCCTTATTGAGGGGCCAACGGGGTGAAGTCAACCTAGCCCTGCATCAGCCAGCGTTAAAAGCATATATATTTTTAGGACACTTCATGGACTGATCGATTTTTATACCTCAAAATTAATGACCAATCCCTGTTGCAAAAATATATGTAAATAAATAAAAATATATGCACAGGGGTTGATCAATAATTTTTATGGTATTTGTCCTAGACCATTCAAATGGTAGATCCCGAAAAGAGTATAGACCCTTCACCTGAGATCTGTTCAATCTTGGGAAGTCGAAAGTCAGGTGGAATACGAAGGTTCTATACTCTGGAGAAAGAATCTATTATTTCAGGAAAGTCTCGAACTGTCAAAACAAAGCATATGCTTGTCCGATCAATTTTAGGAAAAACAAATCAAGTAAATTATAAAAGCACACTGTACTTGAATAAAAAATCCTGGAACTTTCCCTTCTGATACCTTCAACTCTTTTCCTCATAAACCAGGTGTAGATACCCCAATTTTGTACCCCTAGTATGTGACATGACATGCGATATCAAGACCTGTTAAAACTTAACAAATGTCAAGTTACAAGGTTTGAAAAAGTAAATGGAAAAGCATGATGCGTAAAACAGTGAAATGTAGGGGCCAAAGTGTCAAAAAGAGGCCTAGAATTCGATCCAGGTGCCACCACCATGCATAACAGACGCGGCGCCCGGACCCTATATGGGTGGTGCCAGCATAGTGCTTATGCACTGTAGCACTTTGCTTTTGGTACACTCTCTCAAGCGCGCAGTACAAGCCGATGAAGCACAGAAAGAAAACTCAAAATGCCAGCAGGATCCCCATTCCCAGCTATAAATATGAGTGCCCGGCTTCAGTTTGTGAACACTCTTCACTTCGCACACAGTTAACGCACATAGTTCACGCACCGCGTTCAGTTTACGCAGTGAGCGATCGTGAGAAAGAGAGAGTACCCCTCCTCGTATAAGCCTCGAAGCTCTGCCAAATCTCCTCCAAACACAAATCCAACCGGTCAAAGTGAACCTTAGCCTTCCAGCTAGAGTTCCACCTTATTTCCCCGGTCTAAAAATCCAAAAGTGAGTAGTTACTTTGCCTGAATCCAGAGGCCAAATCTGCTAGAAGCAAGCAGTTGCTCTGCCCGATTTCCGCCAGCAGCAAACAAACAACAGCAAAAATGCAAACAGTTGCTCCGCCCGTTTCACGGTTCCTGAAAGCAGCTTTCGGAAGCAGTTACTCTGCCCGAATCACAACAACGGCAAAAGACTCCCTCTCCCAGAAGGACAAAGCGAGTACACCCTACGCTCTTAAAGGTAAGCCTTTAAGAGATTTTTATATAAACGTGCTATTTTCATCCGGCCCAATGTAAAAAATATAAACAGTTATACTGCCCAGATTTCTATAGAAAATAGTACTAAAAAGAGTTATTATTATGGCCAAATATTTGTAAATATATTTCTAATTACTGGAAGGAGTCGGCTACAAGTTCGTAAATAATGTAGATATGGATATATTTGCTTTAATGTTTTATTTCTTTTGCTAGATAAATATAATAAAAGCATATTTTAGCCAAAAACTATTTTTGAGACCGAAAGGGCGAGTTGGGTGTCTAACACCTTCCCAACTCGTAACTTAGCCCCCGAACCTCTTTTTACAAAATCTAGTTATTTTTGGTTTTTCTTTATTTCTCCATAAAATAAAGATGGCGACTCTGTTACAGCATTTTGGATCACAGCGAGGCCCGCAACATCCTTTTTTTTGCACTTTTCCCGTTTCCCCTAAACAAGGGACGATGAGAATAAAAAGGGTGATGCACTTTCTGTGTCTTGTTTTCCCCTAAACAAGGGAGAATGAGCCACGGGAAACCCAAAGCACTCATAGTGACCCAGAATGTACAATAGTCCATAGTGAGGCAGGGCATGTTCCCACGCGCCTTCGCAACATCCTTTTTTTACACTTTTCCGTTTTCCCCTAAATAAGGGACGATGGGAATGAAAAGAGTGATGCATTTTCTGTATCTTGTTTTCCCTTAAACAAGGGAGGATGAGTTACGGGAAAATCCAAAGCTCTCATAATGGACTAAAGCACACTTGGTGACCGATGCGTATTCAACGCGCTTTTTGACAACACTCTTTCTGCATTTTTAATTCTGTCTTCCCCTATACAAAAGAGGATGGAATGGAAAACGTGATGTCCCTTCCGCATGTCGCGCTCTCCTAAAAAAGGTGCGCGGGGGTCCAGGAGCATCCGGGGCACTCACAGTGGCGAATTTGCTGGGGACGTCGTTTTTATTTTAAAGAAAATAAAAATGGAGGGTTAGACTCAGTTTTCACGAAAAAGAAAAAATCAGTTTTCTTTAGTTTCTGGCTAAAATAGGCTTATTATATTTCTTTGGGCATTTTAAATATTGCATTCTTATATATCTGTATATATATATATATATATATATATATATATATATATATATATATATATATATATATATGTGTGGATATGGTCCTCCATCTTGCAGCAGTTTCGTTCCAGTTATCGTTACAGGTATATTTACAAAAAAAAAAAAAAAAAAAAAGAAGAAGAAGAATAAAGTAGATTTCTGGACAGTATAATAAAAGGGCTGGGGATTTACTTTGTTATTGCTTTATTCTGATTTATATTTTTATTCCGCGTGCATTATTTTTTATCGCACAAAATATGTACATGTTCTTTCATTTTGTCATTTTATTTTGGGGACTAGGACAAATATGTAATTAATAGAGATAGATAGATTTCCCACTTTTCTTTCTATTTCTTGATCTGAATGGTTACTTGCTCACGCTCAAACTAAAAAGCCGAGAAAATCTACAAAGAACAGCAAGACATGCCATATATGTTTTATTTCTTGCTTTATATCTGGAAAAAAGAAGAAGATTTTACTCCTTTCTAGATGCCGCACACACGCGCACACATGTAGAAATATTCCGAACTGCTACCCTACACCATGGCCAGCTTACCCCTTGCATCAGCCCAACTTAAATTGCATATAGATTCTCAGGACACTTCATGGACCGATCGATTTTTACATCTATGAATCATTGGCCAGTCCTTGTAAGAAAAAAGGAAAAGAAAGATATGAATAAAGTATACACATGGGCTGACTAATTATTTTCTGATGTTCGACGTAGACCATTTTGAATGGTGGATCCCGGAAAGAGTATAAGCCCTTCGTCTGAGATCAGTCCAATCTTGGTGAGTCAAAAAGCAGGTAGAATATGAGGGTCCTATACTCTGGAGAAAGAATCCACTATTCCAGGAATAGTCCTGAGACTATCAAAACAAAGCGGGTGCTTGTCCGATCAATTGTAGGGAAAATGAATAATAAAAAAATATATTAATAAAGGCACACTGTACTCCAAACCCAGAAAGCCTTTAGCCAACCTTTTCTGATACCTCCAAAACCATTTTCCTCAGAAACCTGCCCGAGTTTGGAAAAGCAGAGATAGTACTGGTCGGTTGATACGGGATACAGGCTTGTCGAAGCAGCCAACAAAATATTAGAAAACATTATCCGAAAGATGGCTGAAACAGGAAGAGACTGGCCTGAAAAATTACCATAAGCACTCTGGGGCTATCATACGTCAGTTCGCACACCTACTAGGGCTACGCCGTATTCTTTAGCCTATGACATGGAAGCAATATTGCCTATTGAAATTGAGGGCCCATCATTAAGAGTCATGATGAAAGAAGATATAGCCGAGGTTGAAAGGATTAAATAGCGGTACGATGAGTTAGCCCTGTTAGATGAACAAAAACTATTAGCCTTAAAGCACACTCGAGCATACCAAAAACGAATAGCTCGAGCATTTAACAAAAAAGTCAAAGGCTGTAGCATCCAAGTAGAAGATCTAGTACTTCGAGAAAAACCCCCTAGTTATGTGGATAGTAGGGGAAAATGGAAGTCTCCATGGATGGAGCCTTACCTCGTAAAACAGATATAGTCAGGAGGCGTAATTTTCCTCACCAATCAGGATGGGGAAGATTTCGTTCAACCGTTCAACATGGACAAGCTCAAGCGGTACTATGCATAGGTCGATATGTCTTTAATTGACCAAGTTGCCGTCTCTCTCTTCAGCTCACTAGATTGAAAACCCGAAAGGGCGGTCTAGGCAAAAGTTAGAGCACCCCAAAAAAGAATACACAAAGAGAAATAAAGGCTCGCTAGATTGAAAACCTAAAAGGGCGGTCTAGGCAAAAGGTAGAGCACAACAAAAAAATTCAAGAGAAGAAGAGAGAACAGTCTCCGACATATGATCTACAGCAGACAAGTTTACAACTTTCAACAGACAACAGGTTGTCAACAACAAAAATCTTCCCTTAGGGGAAGAACTACGTCGACCTGAGCCTCATAAATAAGGAAAGTAAGCAGCCTTCGGGTCCGGTCGATCATGTATGAAAGCATGAGAAAGATTTGTTATATTAGAGAAAGGTGTTGCATCTTGTGCTTGACTGACAAAAAAAAAAACCACTACAAAGCTCATAATAAATCAAAACATAAATATATAAAGTTCCATCTGTGCAACCAAGGAATACGCGTCCTGGACATTTAGATAATCACTTTTAACAAACCTCTATACTATTTCCTAAACCCCAATCACCCAAAACCTCATAAACATCAACCTTCACATTTCTGAAACGGTCCCTTCAACGTCTGCGACGTCCTAGCCGAGACCATATACTCCTGTGAGGCGCAGAGGATGCCCCAATATCACTTGGATGAGAAGCTTCTGAACTTTCCTCGTCCTCATCATCAGCTTCCCCATTATCATGAATAGCAGGTGATCGATGTATTTTATACGTCGATTTCATATACTTTTATGACTTAAATTGAGCGATTCCATGAGGCTTTTGGCTATTGATGTGTGTTTTTCAGTGATTTCATGAGTTTCAGGGTTTTAGGTGAAATTATACAAATTATAAGGATTTTTGGTGAAAATTCCAAGAAGGGGCCAAAGTGTAAATTGAAGAAGAAACTAAAAAGATTTGGACACCTTGCGGCCGCAAGGTGTATCATACCTTGCCTCCGCAAGGTAGGCAGTGTGTCAGAGTTTGAAGCCTCGGGAATATGAAGGACCTTGCGGACGCAAGGTGCCTCTTACCTTGAGGCCGCAAGGTAGTCAGAACGTAAGATTTTGAGTTTTCACGTCAGGCTGAAGACCTAATCCCCCTACAACTCCATAATATAAATAGAGGCCGGTAGCCAAGGCTTGAAGACGGCCAGAAATTAGTTTTCTATAACTTTAGAATAGGATTTAGTGTGTATAACATAATTAATTGTTGTAATTACAAGGATTGAAGATCGATTCATGTATTCTATCATCTCCATGTGCTGTTCATCTTCAAGGATGAACTAATCACCCATTAATCTAGGAGTTGGGAGGTAACTTGTATCGAATCTATGCTTTAACTAAATTTTTATTCATTCAATTCTTGTTGATTGTTGTGTTTATCAATCCCTCTATTATTTCACTTTGAACAAATGAATGTAATCGTGAATAATAAAGGCCTAGAGGTGCGGATAACTGCATGATCAATGTGCATATGTCGTACACTGGCTCACCATCACAATAAATTGAACCTATCGATGCACGAGAGTGATAAGTTAGAGTTAGGTTCCATATATGACCTAAGTGACAGTTAGATCATATGTTCTTGTGTCTAGGATATAGAATGGATGAATTATTTGAAGATGGAGACTGAACGGTAATTCAACAGGCTATATCTATATTTTGTGAACGAACCCAAGTAATTGAATGATACTTTATTAAAATAAGCCATAGAGGAGATACAAGTGAAACCCTAATCCTAGATTTCCATCCACCATAAGATCTTCATAAATTGTGATTGCTGCTAATTAGTTAACACTAGAATAATAATTAGTTTAAAATAAAATCAATAGAAAAACCCCTTTAGTTTAATAATTTGCTACCGATAATTATGCTATCTGTGATCTTCTTATCTCTGTGGTTCGACCCTTGCTTCCCAACACTATTCTATAATAGTCTTGTCCACTTGCAAGGAAAATAATTAAAATAAGACATCGATCAAGAGGATTGCTTGGGCCAGCAACATCACCACACTGGGCATTACTCCACCTGCCATCATTACTTGGGCCCGCTCCATCATTCCATCGAGCATTACTTTGTCGTCCTGCGTTGCTTAATCTGGGAGGAGCATTGTTTGGCCCTGCCTCGTCAGGAGCACGTGCCATCTGGGCTCCAAGACTATATACCCTTTGAAATTCTTCTTGTAAAGCCTAAGGGACCACAAAACCAAAATTCTCAAGGTCCTCGCCAATCTCCATGAGCCGGGCATCAATGCCACTTGTGACCTGCCTGGACAAGAATCCCCTGAGCACACGGCTAATGATGCGGGAATGTTCATCGGCAGCCAAACGTATCCATGACAAATAATCATAGGACATAAACATATTCTCAAAAAAGTTTGGTTGTGGCCCGTAAAGGATAATCTATTCCCCACATGTCCCGGATGAGAGAACCCACATTCCCCTCAATAAGCAACATGTCCATTAGAGGATGGTTCTCATCAGGAATAACCTGCTCTCTACCAAATTTGACGGAGAATATGGTAGGGCAAATAAAATGTGGTCTAACGAAAACCAGCTAGAATGACTTGAGCATAGGCCCCTGTAGGTGCCCCAAGATGCGCCCACGCCCCGCGCGCCTTTTCTAGGGGTGCGCGGCGTGCGGAATGGACATCACGCTTTCCATTCCATCCTCCTTTGTTTAGGAGAAGACGAAATTAAAAATATGGAAAGGATGTTGTCAAGAAGCGTGTTGAATACGCCTCGGTCACCTTAGTGATTTTTGGTCCAATATGAGAGCTTTGGGTTTCTCCATATCTCACCCTCCCTTGTTTAAGGGAAAATAAGATACCGAAAATGCATCACCCTTTTCATTCTCGTCATCCCTTGTTTAGGGGAAAACATAAAAGTGCAAAAAAAAATGATGTTGCGGGCCCCACTGTGGACTTTATGAAAATTGCCTTAAGGCCTATTTTGGATCGCTATGAGTGCTTTGGGCTCCCCATATCTCATCCTCCCTTGTTTAGGAGAAAACAAGATGCAGGAAATGCATCACCCTTTCATTCTCATTCTCCCTTGTTTAGGGGAAAGTGGAAAAGTGCAAGAAAGGATGTTGCGGGCCTCACTGTGATCCAAAATGTTTTGACAGAGTCGCCATCTTTATTTTAAGGAGAAAACAAAGAAAAAACCAAAAATAAAACCAGAGATTGTAAAAAAAGGGGTTCGGAGGCTAAGTTACGAGTTAGGAAGGTGCTAGGCACCCAACCTTTCGGTCTCAAAATAGTTTTTGGCTAAAGTATGCTTTTTGTTATATTTTTCTAGCAAATAAATCAAACAAAAACAAATATATCCATGTCTACATTAGTTACAGACTTGCAGCCATCTCCTTTCAATAATTTACAAATACATTTAAAAATATTTGGCCATAATAATGGCTCTTTTTAATGTTATTTTCTAAATAGATCTGGGCAGCACAATGACTTATATTTTTACATTGGGCTGGATGAAAAATAACTTTTTTCTAAATAAAACCCTTAAAGGCTCATAACGACTTATATTTTTACATTGGGCGGATGAAAAATAGCTTTGGCGAATAGGGTGGAAACCTTGGGGCTAAGGCCACTTTGGTTGGTTTTGTGTTTGGAGGAGATTTAGCAGAGTTTCGAGGCTTTATAGGAAGGGGAACTCACTATTCTCACGATTGCTCACTACGTAAAATAAATGCACAACAATTTTCACTCTTTGCGGATGTCGGTGTGTGAATTCAAGCCGGGCCTTCTATTTATAGGTCGAAGGAGGGACACTGCTGGGATTTCTGATATTCATCTAATGCTTCACAAGCTTGTACCGCGTGCTTGAAGGCTTGTGCAATGCGTTAAGACGAAAGCACTGTTTGGGGAGCTGGGCGCCGACCCCATGGAGTATGGGAGCCGCGACCAAAAAGCTTTGTGGCAGTGCCTGGTGCTCTTTCTCAGCCTCCCTTTTGACACTCGAGCCCCTGCATTTTACTGTTTTACACATCATGCTTTGTCTTTTGCATTTTAAAACCATGTAACTTGACATTCGTTAAGTTTTAAAAGGTCTCGATATCGCATGTCAATGTTACGTACCAGGGGTACGAAATTGGGGTTCTAGAGCCCCTCAACGATGGAGTCTAACTGCAGCTTACTTCATCGAGTAGACGAACATCGTTGATAAGAAATAGACTCCCTAATTTCGTGCAATTATAATGGGGAGAAATGCAACAGGTAGTAGTTATAATGCAACAATTTATAATGCAAACCAAACCTCACATATCCTAGACATATTTAGTCGGTTATAACAAGTTATCGTAGTTTTTAAGCAAATATGCAAATTATGTGCTCTAATGGTCGGACCTACCGAAGTAGGCTGCCTACGTATCCCTTAATAAAAGGAATCAGACCAAACGTAGTTCGGCCTCAAGCAAACAAACAACAACACTGGATGGTGCGTTTTACCCAGCATAGGCAAAACTGATGGGACCTTTTCAAAACGCGCTTTCCCCAGCATAGGTAAAGCGATGCAACTTTTCCAAAACGCACTTTCCTCAGCATAAGGAAAGCGATGATTTTTTAAAAAAACAAGCTTTCCCCAGCATAGGGAAAGCGATGGAACCATTTTTAAAACACACTTTTCCCAGCATATGGAAAGCGATGCAATCTTTCAAAACGCATTTTCCCCAGCATTGGGAAAACGATGCCACTTTTTAAAACGCGCTTTCCCCAGCATAGGGAAAGCGATACTACTTTTTAAAACGTGTTTTCTCCAGCATAAGGAAAGCGATGGAACCCTTTTTAAAACGCGCTTTCCCAAGCATAGGGAAAGCGATGCAATCTTTCAAAATGAGCTTTCCTCAGCATAGGGAAAACGATGATGCTTTTCAAAATGAGCTTTCCCCAACATAGGGAAAGCGATGCTGCTTTTCAAAATGAGCTTTCCCCAGTATAAGGAAAGCGATGCTGCTTTTCAAAATGAGCTTTCCCCAGCATAAGGAAAGTGATGCTACTTTTGAAAACGGGCTTTTCCCAGCATAGGGAAAGCGATGTTGTTTTTGAAAACCGGATTTTCTCAGCATAGGGAAAACGATGTTGCTTTTGAAAACGGGCTATCCCTAGCATAGGGAAAACGATGTTGTTTTTGAAAATAGGCTTTCCTCAGCATAGGAGAAGCGATGCAAAATTTTAAAAATGTGCTTATCGCAGCATAGGAGAAGCGATGCAGATTTTTTTAAAAATGTGTTTATCCCAACATATGAGAAACAATGCAGATTTTTTTTTGTTTAAATGTGCTTATCCCAGCATAGGAGAAGCGATGCATATATATATATTTTAAAGTGTTTATCCCAACATAGGAGCATCAATGCAGATTATGAAGTGTTGTAGCATAATGGTGTCGATGATCGGCTTGTGTAACTTTTGATGATGCTGCTGAGGATCTTTGGGAGGTGGTCCTTGGCGAGATGCTGGTAGAACATTTATATTTTTCCAAGGGCCGATGCGGCAGAAGACCTGATAAGATGCAGTAATATGTGCAGGAAAATGCTTCGAGACCAACTAGAGTGGTGCGGAATGATGATGTTGGGTTTTTTAATATGCAGTTAGAGCTATTTTACATGCATACACTCGTTGATAGTACCTGTACACAATTGACCCTTTTTGAAGCAAAATTATCTTTTATGAACACACTGTACTCCTTGGCTGGTGAGCTGAGGTTGTAGCTTTGGCTACAATCGTAAGAGGTATGATACATATATTTTGGTTTCTGGTATTCGATGGGGTTTTTCAGTGCAAAATTTTAATGGGGGTCCCACGCTTCTTTTCTTTTGACTTGGTAACAAAATATCATGGTTTTTGGTAAAGTAAGTAAGGTGGGTTTCAAAAACCGGGCCTATATGGGAGGATAACATGGCAGTCAAGCAGCAAGAACTGATAGAACTTAGGGACACTGACATGATGAAGCAGATAGTCTAATCTTGTAAGTGGAGTTTCGAACTTTTGTTATTCTGGACAGAAATTAGTGGACAATAACTCTAGCATTAACAGGAAGGTAAGGGCAAAGTGTACCCGAAATCAATTCACCTGGCTTGCAGAAATCATGAGGGACCCTCGTGGTAGTGTATCAATTCTACAATATGTTATGCGTGATAACCTTGGAATTTTTTTTTCAAAAATCTCCTAACTGGAGTATCTTCAACAAATCATGGCTCAAGGAACATGGGATATGAGACCGCATGAATAAGAGTCATGAGTTTGGTGGGAAAATCCCCAGGGTGACTTAATCAACAAATTTTCCAAGATGGGATGGAAAGCCCCTAGCATACTCAAGTGATACGTTTTTATAAATGGAGAATAATCCTAGAAGTGAATGGAGGGAAAACCCCTAGGTGGACTTTTCTCTTCTTCTTCTTTCTCTCTTTGTTTTTTTTTTTTGTTTTTTTTTTGAAAAGAGAAATCAAAGGCACATGATACGAGGATGACTCTAATGAACAAGAAACAGAGTCAGGATTCAAAGTTCACTTTATTGCCGAGCATCGCCAGGTTTGGTGGGTTATGGACCCTACTTGGTAATTATCTTTTGATGTTTTTGTGTGTTTTACCAGGGAGTTTTGTCTTCGACTTAGATCACGTTATAACCGATTGAAGCAAAGTTGTTGATCATGACTGGTTCAGGATGTACTGTTTAAATTTTTGGGGATGGATTGGTTTTGAGGTTAGAAGGTTGGAAGGCCTTTTCATGGGAAAGCGATCAATAATTTGATCGTTGGTTGGCTTTTTAGGCTACGGGTTCTAAATGAAGAATTGGCCTTTTGGTTTTGAGTATGGTAGACTTTTTGGCTTAAACTTTGGGTATGGCTTGGGATTTTGGTATAACTTTGTCTTTAGCTATGGCTTGGGCTTTTGGTATGGTGGTCCTTTGCTTTTTTCGATCCACGTCTAAAAAATAGAGGTATGTGTTGATCTTCCCCAAGAAGCCCTAAACTAGTTTGGGTAAGGGGGAGATGGACAAATGATGGACTTGCTCTAGAGATTTTTTTTTTCTCTTCTTTTTTTTTTCTTTTTTTTCGGAGCATCATCAGAGCAGTTAAGAAATGTCATCTCTTCTTTTTGGGACAAAGGGATAACCATTCTTGGCGGATAGAAAAGCTAACACAACCCTAGTTTTGGGAAGCTAGATCATGGGGATAGTTTGGCTGGGGATGTTAGAAAATCTTATTTTTAGTAGGGTTTTTGGCATATAGCGACTTTCAAAAGGGGTTCCAAGCTTTCGGAGAGATTTTGGTGTTTATGATAGGAAGCCCCAGCATGCTACTAACAGCTTCGGCCGCAATGGGTCGAAGGTGATTCCGGTCAAGATGACTTGCCTGCTTTGAATTTCATGTGTTCTTAATAATTTGCGGTCCATACTTTCTAGGATGACTCATTATCAACTCGTATTAAATGTTTTTAAGAGAGTCAACTTATCATCCTTAGAAGAAAACTTTTCCAGGGATACTCGGAAATAGGTGACCTGAAAAAAGAAAAGATATATAGACAATCTACGAAATCTGACGCTGAGTTTGAAAAAGTTGTTTCCTGAAGTTTTTATTTGGCAAAAGGAAATTCAAAGGTAAAAAGGGTTCTTGGAGGTGTATACACAAGGATATTCTCGGGCTTGATGAGCCTTAAAGGCTCTTCCTTGTCCTTCCCTAAGTGGCCAACAACTTCTTGTACTGAGTTCTGCCTTATCCGGATTTTTTTTTCAATGTTGTTCCTTGGGCGATGCTTGATCAGTAACAATCATGGGTGCGGCTTCTCAATGATTTTATCGTCGATAAGGTCTTGGATATCATTCCTGAGTGAGAAGCATTTGTCGGTGATATGACCACTGGATTGGTGGTATTCACAATACTTGTTGCGGCTCCATTTGGCAGGTAATGGATTTGGAGGTTTGTAGTTTTCAAGGGGCTTAAGGACTTCTTGTACTGTTAACCCTTGTAGTATTTGTGACATTGGGGCATACAATTCATTGAAATGCCTTTTGTTTCCTTTGTAAGGTCTTATGCAGCTTCTGTCAGTGTTACTGCTTCCCTCAACAGAATTGGCAGATTTGTTTGTCCCATATGACCATGTCACATTACTGTATTTTTCACCCGGGATTCTTTCTACAATGTTGACTTCTTCTGTAGATTCTTCCTCTGATTCAAAATAGTAGAATGAACTTAGAGGTGTACCAATTTCTAGGCACCCTCTACGCCTATCTTCATCAATACGATTTCCTATTTCAACAACGATATTGAAATCACCGTAGGGAAGATACCTCATGCGTTCAAGATAAATTGGCTGTAGGTTTTCTATAAACAACCGGGCTGATTCGGATGAATCCGGTCTGTCCAAAGTCTAGGCAACTTTACTCTTCCATCTGGCTGCAAATTCTACAAAGTCTGGGCAACTTTACTCTTTCATCTGGCTGTAGGTTTCATTTTCTTTTTGGGTGCATGCCTCAAGATCTCTTTTGTTTTCATAGGTAGTGTTGTCCTTGTACCTATTTAGGAATTATTCTGCTATTTGGTCCCAAGTGCCCATCGTGCTATTATATGTTAGCATTAGTCATTGCTTAGCTGCCCCTATCAAGGTAAGGTGAAAGTTGGAGGCCATGGCTTCGAAACTAGCCCCTCTTGACTGCATGCCAGTAGAATAAGATTTTAGGTGGGAGATAGGGCATCCAGTTCTATGTCGGGCATTTTGAAATTTGAGGGTAGTATGGCTGAAGGTTTTAGCGTTAATGCCCGCGTAGAAAATTCCCTTTTGTTCAAGACTTTGTGCATCATACTTTTAAGGTTCTCCATATCTGCCTCTAATTTTGTGGGAGGAGGAGGTGCTGGGTTTTGGTATATGTTGGAAGGATTGGGAGCGGGTGGGTTCATTCCTAGCTGTGGTATTTGGTAAGGATTTTTAGGAGGTGGAATATTTGTAGCTTCTGCCTGACGACCAAAATCATTGATTGGTGGATAGGTCGTTACTTGTCCAGACTGGGTATAGCTTCTGGGGTCTATATATGAGTTGTCTTGGAGTGGATTAGTGATGGGAAATAGGAGGCCACTTTGATTTTGAGGCATATGGGTGTTTGGGAAAGGACATGGTGGGTTTGGCAAGAAAGGGTTGAAATTTTGGTAATAATAGGTATTTGGTGAGATATTGGTGATTGGGGCGCTGGCGGTTGGTGGAAGTTTAATGTTTGGCTGAGGATTTGGGTTTAGAAGAGTATGAGAAATAGATGCTTTTTGAGGGGTTGCAGGGAAAGAGGTTCCTTTACCACTGGGCTTTAAACTTTGTACAAGATTTGCCATTTGGCTCATCATGCGATCAGCCTGTGTACCCAATTTTTTATCTAACCATTCCTGCATGGCCCGAGTAGGAGTGAATCTGGGGCCCCTGTATCAGTACCTCCTGTAGACTGTTCATTTTCGGCGACCATTTTGCTTAAATATGTACTTTCTGAACTGATTTTGATATTTTCTGATTTGGCCTCTGTGCATGTATCCCGTATCAACCGACCAGTACTATCTCTGCCTTTCCAAATTCGGGCCAAGTTTATGAGGAAATAGGGTTTGAAGGTATTAGGAAAGGTTGGCTGAAGGCTTTCTGGGTTTAGAGTACAACGTGCCTTTATTAATGCTTTTTATTATTATTATTTTTCCTACAATTGATTGGACAAGTACTTATTTTGTTTTGACAGTCTCAGGACTATTCCTGGAATAGTGGATTTTTTCTCCAGAGTATAGGACCCTCGTATTCCACCTGTCTTTCGACTCCCCGAGATTGGACTAATCTTTGGCGAAGAGCCTATACTCTTTCCAGGATCCATCATTCAAAATGGTCTAAGTTGAACATCAGAAAATAATTAGTCAACCCCAGTGTATTTATTCATATTTTTTTTCATTCATCCTTTTTTTGACTTCTTTTTCTCTCTTTTTTTTTTTTTTGACTTCTCTTTTTTTTTTTTGTTGCTCAGGGGCTGACTAATGATTCAGAGATGCAAAAACCGATCAGTCCATGAGGTGTCCTGAGAATCTATATGCAATTTAACGTTGGCTGATGTAGGGGGTAGGCTAGCCATGGTGTACGGTAACAGTTCGTAATATATCTACATGCGTGCGCGTGTGTGCGACATCTAAAAAGCAGTAAAATCTCTTTTTTTCAGATAAAAAGCGAAAAATAAAACAGATATGGCATGTCTTGATGTTCTTTGTAGATTTTCTCGGCTTTTTAGTTTGAGCGCGAGCAAGCAACCAATCACATCAAGAAATAGAAAGAAAAGTGGAGAATCTATCTATTCCTATTAATTACAAATTTGTCCTAATCCCCAAAGTAAAATGACAGGATGAAATAAAATGTACATATTTTTTTTGCGTGATGAAAATAAAATGAACAGAGTAATAATATAAAACAGAAGTAAAAATATAATAAAAATAAAGCCCCAGCCATTTTGTTATGCTACTCGGAAATTTATTATTATTTTTTTGAAACATATATTTTTTTAAATATACCTGTAATGATGACTGGAACGAGACTGCTGCAAGATGAAGGATCATATCCACAAATATATACACAGATATATAGGAACGCAATATTCAAATGTTAAAGAAATATAACAAGCATACTTTAGCCAGAAACTAAAAGAAAAAAAAGTTTTGTTTCTGAGTCTAGTCTTCCATTTTTATTTAAAATAAAAACGATATCCCCAGCAGAGTCGCCACTGTGGGTGCCCCGGGATGTGCCCACGCCTCGCGTGCCCTTTTCTAGGGGTGCGCGGCGTGCGGAACAGACATCACGTTTTCCATTACATCCTCCCTTGTTTAGGGGAAAACAAAATTAAAAATACGGAAATGATGTTGTCAAGAAGCTCATTGAATATGTCTCGGTCACCTTAGTGATTTTTGGTCCAAAATGAGAGCTTTGCGTTTCTCTATATCTCACCCTCCCTTGTTTAGGGGAAAATAAGATTCAGAAATGCATCACCCTTTTCATTCCCATCGTCCCTTGTTTAGGGGAAAACGGAAAAGTGCAAAAAAATGATGTCTGTGGACTTTATGAAAATTGCCTTAAGGCATATTTTGGATCGCTATGAGTGCTTTGGGCTCCCCATATCTCATCCTCCCTTGTTTAGGGAAAAACAAGATGTAGGAAATGCATCATCCTTTTATTCTCATTCTATCTTGTTTAGGGGAAAAGGGAAAAGTGCAAGAAAGGATGTTGCGGGTCTCACTGTGATCCAAAATGTTTTGACAGAGTCGCCATCTTTATTTTAAGGAGAAAACAAAGAAAAAATCAAAAATAAAAACCAGAGATTGTAAAAAAAAAAAAAAAAACGGGTTTGGAGGATAAGTTACAAGTTGGAAAGGTGCTAGGCACCCAACTCGCCCTTTCGGTCTCAAAACAATTTTTGGCTAAAGTATGCTTTTTGTTATATTTTTCTAGCAAATAAATAAAACAAAAACAAATATATCCATGTCTACATTATTTACAGACTTGCAGCCACCTTCTTTCAATAATTTACAAATCCATTTAAAAATATTTGGCCATAATAATGACTCTTTTTAATGTTATTTTCTAAATAGATCCGGGCAGCACAACGGCTTATATTTTTACATTGGGCCGGATGAAAAATAGTTTTTTTCTAAATAAAACCCTTAAAGGCTCATCTTTAAGAGCGTTGGTGTGCTCACTCTGTCCTTTCGGGAGAGGGAGTCTTTTTGCTGCTGCTGTGGTTCGGGCAGAGTAACTGCTTCCGAGGGTTGCTTTTAGGCACCGTCAAACGGGCAGAGCAACTGCTTGCGTTTTGCTGTTGTTTGCTTGCGGCTGGCGGAAATCGGACAGAACAACTGCTTGCTTCTAGCGGATTTGACCTTTTCACTCGGGCAGAGCAACTTTCTTTTTTGAGATTTTTGGACCGGGGGAATAGGGTGGAAACCTAGCTGGGGGGCTAAGGCTCACTTTGACCGGTTGGTTTTGTATTTGGAGGAGATTTGGCAGAGTTTCGAGGCTTTATAGGAGGGGGAACTCACTATTCTCACGATCGCTCACTGCGTAAAATAAACGCACAGCCCGAAGCCGGGGCCTTCTATTTATAGACTGAAGGAGGGACACCGCTGGGATTTCTGATATACATCTTGTGCTTCACCAGCTTGTACCGCGTGCCTGAAGGCTTGTGCAATGCGTTAAGACGGAGGCACTGTTTGGGGAGCTGGGCATCGACCCCATGGAGTATGGGCACTGCGCCCAAAAAGTTTTGTGGCAGCGCCTGGTGCTCTTTCTCAACCTCCTTTTTGACACTCGAGCCCCTGCATTTTACTGTTTTACGTGCTTTGTCTTTTGCATTTTTAAACCTTGTAACTTAACATTCGTTAAGTTTTAACAGGTCTTGATATCGCATGTCAATGTTACGTACCAGGGGTACGAAATTGGGGTGTCTACAGCCCCGGTAAAGAAGTAAAAGTTTCGGATCCGCAGGTTCATACATTCCCCTTGCAAGCGCAGGAGACATAACTTGATTAAAATGTTCCTCCAGCCACATATGTATCAAAATAGGGCTGCCAAAGGGAAAAGTCTCCTCGCTAGTAGCATAAACATCCAAGCTAAGTAAAGTCTCAGCCAAGATGACAGGGATAATATTTACCTGGCGTTCCCGAGATTGCAGCATCAAGTCAATCACCCGAGCATCAATAATTTATGGTTGGTTCACTAGGAAATATCTCCCCAGCATACACAAGAAAAGGGCAGCCAGCCGGCATCGAGAATATACCGGCTCATCCATGTAGTTAGAATATATTGTGGGGAGGACGGTCAAGTCAAAGCTGACCCCATTGTAAAAGCCCAGAGTTCCATCCCGGTTTGAACTGAAAAGTTTCATAATCGCCATAAAGGGACGTCTCCGCAGAGATGGAACAACGATTGGTATGGTAGTCGGCATGCCTACCATAACGGAAAATTCTTCAAAAGTAGGGCACATCTCGTTCAGAGAAAATTTGAACAGATGGCAGGGAATAGACCAAAACCTAGAGGCTGCCCTTAGCATCTCCCAGTTTATATGGAGGCCCCGCCATAAGAGAACATAGCTAAAGCCGTACACATGATCAAACCATTCTCTTTCCTCCTCTCGCAGAGAAAGTATCCAATAATTGAGGGAGGCCTCATATAGATCAATGTCTAAAAAGATGTTAATTGGCTCACCCATTTTGACAGGACATAATTTATATCTAGATTTTGACAAGAAAGTTGGGAAAAAGCCAAGGGAGAGACAATTCTTGAACACAATAGGTCTACCGATATGGTTATTTGAGAAGACCGAAACAACTCAGGTTGGATCTATTTAGAGAAGGAGATGAATGAAAGTAAGATCGAGTGAAGAATGATGTTGCTTCGGCTTTCTTTTATAGTGGAAAAATCAAGGAAACAACCGAATCAGTGCATCAACGGGACCAAATTTGACAATCCAGAAAAGAATTCTGGGCGCCCCCACCCACATCCATGGGTGCAGCGCCCAAAATGGCCTAGGGCAGTGCCCATTTCTGCCCTAGGCTGCTCCCAAGATTGTTCTCAATCTGCCTAGTATCCTCATTTTGCTCCAGTTGCTCCCAATCTTTGCGAATTTCGGCCCCTGTCTGGCCACGGGATATGTAGAATCTATAAGCCTAAGTGTAGCGTTCATAACCTTCAGCATGAAACAAAGGAAGAAACAGGAGGAGGCGGCTACCGGTCCTTTCCCCATAGAGCATCGGTAACCCAATAAAATCACGAAAGTGTATCCCTAAAATCCAAAAATCATCATTCCTAAATACAGCGTGTCTTTATAATAAGTAAATGGTACATTTTCTTTTCTTTATGCATCACTAAAATAAAAAATTAAATATTTATGCATCGTATAATAAATTACATTGCATTAAATAAAATTATAGTACAAGTAATTACAAAAATACAAATAATAATAAAATACAATAAGAAGGCTACTGGGCTCGTGTTGATCTGCTCCTCACCAAACCTCCACCCATGACCCGAGGACCCGTTCCGCCAACCCTATACTCTCGTGCCCTCACCCTGGTACGACCCGATCCACCGACTTCATCATCATCATCATTTTGGCGTCTGGCCCGGCTAACAGTATCGTTGCCTCGATAAGAAAGTTCATCCATCGCCCGTTGATACAATTTGGCAAGGCCGAAGAAGCCTTTCACCACTTTGCGATTGGATGGGACGTCCACCTAAAAGAAAAGAGATATCAGTCCAAAATAATTGCAAGTTTGAAGGAAGCAGAAATAAAAAGAAAGTATACACCGTACAGGCCCTCTCAGGAATCTGATATGGCTCCGGGATATCAACATCAGGTAAAGCCTCCTCAACAGATCTTCCCAAACGAGAATATCGAAAGGTAGAAAAATCCCCAGCAGGCACGTAGTAATCAGTCTGGGCATCAGGGATAAAATATGAAGGCCCAGGTCTATTTGTAGCATCAGATACACGTCTCTATACCCCAAGATTGCCACAAAATCCAATTATCCAAGAAATTCAAAATTAAACCAATTGGGTTTGAGAAATTTGAGACTTACAGCCAGATTGAGAAGATTAGCAATATGAGTGTGTTGATCTCGATGGATGTTACCCCAATCATTGTCAGAGTACCAATATCTGACAACATTTCGATTCAACAGAGGAATTTCCCGACTTTTTTGGCCCGATTCTAAATGTATAGGAGCATTTCCCTTCCGAGATCTTGAAGAGGAAGCCATTTGGTAAGTTAAACAATTGATTTAAGAAGAAAGGATGAAGAAATTGGAAGAAATGAGAAAAGTTCTTCGGCAGCAACAATGGAAGAATAACAAATGGGTTGTTGCCTACTGCTACCGCCCGTGAGTGATAAAAGGAAAGGAAAGGTTTCCTTTTCCTCCCCTCCTGAGTCCATTTCAGCAAAAAAATCCCCAAGTTTGCCCAAATTACAAATTGGCCCCTGATGTCTTAACGGAGACTTAAACAGAATTAACTGTTTCTGACAAAGTTAACAGCCATCCATCCAACATCCATCAAACTCAATGATATCCTCAACAGAAAGCCACCCTGCAAGCGAAAGCAGAATATTTACAGTTATCAGTGCTCCACCATCATATTTTGGGAGGGTTCGTCCCCAGAATATGATGTAGTTCTCTTATGCTCCACCATCGTATTTTGGGAGGGTTCGTCTCTGGAATACGTTACAGTTATCAAGTGCTCCACCATCGTATTTTGGGAGGGGTTCATCCCTGGAATGCGATACAGTTCTCAGGTGTCCACCATCTTATTTTGGGAGTGTTCATCCCCAGAATGCGATACAGTTATCAAGTGCTCCACCATCGTATTTTGGGAGGGTTCGTCCCCAGAATGCGATACAGTTCTCAGTGTCCCACCGTCATATTTTGGGAGGGTTCGTCCCCGGAATATGATGTAATTTCCATGTGCTCCACCATCGTATTTCGGGAGGGTTCGTCTCCAGAATGCGATACAGTTCTCAGTGCTCCACCATCGTATTTTGGGAGGGTTCGTCCCCGGAATGCGATACAACTATCATGCTCCACCATCATATTTTGGGAGGGTTCTTCCCCAGAATATGATATAGTTTCCATGTGTGCCACCATTGTATTTTAGTAGGGTTCGTCACCAGAATACAATGTAGTTAGCGTGTGTCCCACTCCCACACTCCACTGTCGTACTTTTGCGAGGAGGGATTCACCCTGGAAGCACGATGTTCACCCAGAGATCGTTGTTGAGTTTTTCGGCATGAGCCGAACTACGTTTGGTTTGATTCCTGAAAAGGATACATTTGGTTTGGTGTCTACATAGTAGTGTTTCAGTTCTTGTTTGTTTCTCATTGGCTTTTTCTGTACTCATTTTATCGAGGTAAGGCTCCTTTGTCCTCCCGTCATAAGGGCCAGGCTGGTTGTCCCCCTCAAGTTTGTACCTTTTCTATTTTTAATAAATTTGTGCAGGGTGCCGCCCCTGTTTCCTAAAAAAATACGTAGGAAGCCTACTCAGTAGGCACAACCATCAGAGCACTTTCATTTGTATCATTTTAGCTTCATTCCCATCAGTCCATCGCAGCGTAAGAGCATGAGATTAAATATTGCATCATAAACTGCTATTGTTAAATTCTTCCCTGTTATAATTTCCTCAAAATTTGAGAGTCTATTCTTATCATGATGTTCGTTTACTGGTAAATTTTAGTTTGACCATAAACTCCATCGTTGAGGGGATCTGTAGACACCCCAATTTCGTACCCATGTTGATAACATTCCATAAAATATCAAGACTTGTCAAAAAGGACTAACTGATGTTAAGTTACAGGGTTTAAAGTGCAAAAGGACGGAAGAATTAACAAACAGTGAATTGAAGGGGCCAAAGTGCCAAAAGCAGAAGAAGAAAAGAAGGTGGGAGCGGCTTAATACATGTTTGGGTGCCGCGCCCAAGCATGTAATGGGTAGCGCCCATTTCCCTCCTGTACACTAGTTCATTTAGCTTTTGGTACAAGCCTTTCAGCATAAGGTACAACATGTTAAAGCACATAGATAAAATATCAGGCTTTTCCTTCGCTGTTAAGGATCCCCAATCTCAACCTATAAATACAGAGGCCAGTGCACTGCCCCAACACAGAATTTTACGGAGGAAGTTTCACGAGTGCAGTTACACTGTGAATTTCCAATCAAACCCCGAAGCTCCGTTAGAGTACCAAAACCACCCCTAAACATTTAAAACTCTTCGGCCAAAGTAAACCTTAGTTACCCGACTAGGTTTCCGCCCTATTTCACCGATTTCAAAATCCCAAAACAAGTAGTTGCTTTGCCCGATTTCAGACGTCAAATCTAGCAAAAGCAATCAGTTGTGCCACCTGGATCTCGAGGTGAAAAGAAACCAAAAGGAGCAGTCACGCTACCCGAATTCTGACAACAACAACAACAACAAAGAAAAAGTGAGGCTGCTGTCTTTTTGTAAAGCATTATCTGCAACTCTAACGTGAGGCTGCTGTAATTTTCTTTTTTTCTATTGTCATATATATATATATATATATATATATATATATATATATATATATATATATATATATATATTAAATGCTTTATTTAAGTTGTTAAACTTATAAAAGAGTATATTTAGCCAAATATCTATTTTGATACTGAAAGGGCGAGTTGTGTGCCTAACCCCTTCCTAACTCGTAACTTAGCCTCCGAACCTTTTTTTTAATCTGGTATATTTGGTTTTTCTTTATTTATCCTTAAAATAAAGATGACGATTGTGTTATACATATTTTGAGTCCACAATTGAGGTCGAGTGTATTCCACGTGCTTTGAAGTATCGAAACCACCCACTTTTTAGTAGCGGGGGAAGGATTAAAAAATGGGGCACTCACAAGTGGTCTCTCCCTTCTGACCAATGCCTCGCTTCCTCTTACCTACTGGTCGTATGTCTTTCTCACTGCCACCTACTCATTAACCGTCTTCCTACACCTACTCTCCAAATGTCCTCTCCCTATCAAAAACTTTTTGGGTCTCCTCTGAGCTACCTTAAGCTTCGTGCTTTTGGCTATCTCTATTATCCTTGGTTGCGACCATACACCTCTCACAAACTTAGGTCCCTCCATTATGTCTTTCTCGTATACTCTCTCACCCAGAGTGCCTATCTCTGTTATGACCCGACCAACTCCAAACTTTATGTTTTTCGTCATGTTCGATTTGTTGAGTCCGAGTTTCCCTTCTCCACAGTCGACCTTGGTCTTCCTCGTCCTGATGCGTCCACCCACAACACCTGGCTACCTCCTCATGACATCCTCGCGGCCTCATATACACCACCGACGACTTGTCCTTGCAGTGACCTGACTGCAACTCCTCTACCCAACTTGGTATCCTCAACTACCGAACATCCCTTGCCTCGACAGACTGACCCACCATCCACCTCGCACACCTTACCTCTACCCAATTCGGCTTCCTAAATTGCAAAGCATCCCTTGCCTTGGTATCATGATCCTCCTTCTACCTCGCATCCATTACCTCTACCCAACTCGGCTTCCTCAATTACCGAACCTCCCTTGCATTGGCAACCTGACCCACCATCCACCTCCCATTCTTCATCCCCTCCACCTGAAATCCCTCTGCCTAACCTTGCTCCTCCTCCCATAGCTCGCACTTCCCCCATTATGACCTGCTCCAAAAATAACATCCACAAACCTATTCACAAACTCAGCTCTCTCAGCTCGGCTATCCTCCGACACTGAACCGACCAGTGTCACCAAAGCCATCAAAGACAATCGGTGGCGATAGGCTATGTCTGAGGAGTACAATGCTCTCATTAAAAATGGCACTTGGGACTTGGTACCTCCCACTAGGGTTCCTAATATTGTTGATTGCAAATGGATATTTCGAATATTCGGTTACCTGATGGTATAATTGATAGGTACAAAGCTCGCCAAGTCATTAAAGGGTTTCATCAACGGCCGGGGGTTGACTACCATGAAACATTCAGCCCGGTGGTTAAACCCACAACAATTTGGCTTATCCTTTCCATTGCTGTTAGTTGAGGTTGGTCTATTCGGCAACTAGATATCAATAATGCTTTCTTCCAAGGGACACTCACTTAGGAAGTCTTCATGGCTCAACCACAGGGCTTTGTTGATTCTGATCGCCCTCAACATGTTTGTCGCCCTATGCAAAGCTATTTATGGTCTCAAGCAATCCCCCCGAGCATGGTACAACGAACTTCGTATGTTTCTGCTTGCTGCTCGCTTCAAGAACTCTGTGGCCGATACCTCGCTCTTTCTCTTTGCCGAGCAAGGTATCACTATCATGCTACTCATCTATGTTGACGACATCATCATCACGGGTGACAATGACATGGTTGTTCATAACTTCATCAATGTCTTATCTTCTCGCTCAAGGGCCTCGGCCTACTTCATTATTTCCTCGACCTACTGGTATCCTGCTCTCTCAACGAGGATACATTGCCGACCTCTTGCTTGTACTGGTATGACTGATGCTAGCCCAATGGCGACCCCGATGGCCACCTTTTCGGTTCTCTCTCTCCTATCTGGCACCGCTTTTATGGATCCAACCGAATACCAAACTGTCATAGGAGTCTCCAGTATCTCTCCCTTACTCGCCCGAATATTGCATATGTGGTCAACAAGCTCTCTCAGTTCATGCACAGGCCGACCACAGATCACTGGCTCGCCACCAAATGACTTCTTCATTACCTTTGTGGCACTATTGCTAATGGTATCTTTCTTCATCACTAGTCTTATCTAGACCTTAATACATTTGATGATGTCGACTGGGTAGAGAATATGGATGACTACACCTCGACTAGCGCCTACATAGTTTACCTTGGTCGTAATTTTGTCTCTTGGAGCTCGAAGAAGCAGCGCACTGTTGCTCGCTCCTCGACAGAGATCGAGTACCAAGCTGTTGCTGCAGCTGTTACTGATGTTTGCTGGGATACCTCGCTTCTCGTGGAGCTCGGTATATCCTTCTCGCAGCAACTTGTCATCTTCTGTGACAATGTTGGCATCACCAGCCTATGCTCAAATCATGTGTTTCACTTTCGCATGAAACATGTTGCTCTGGATTATCATTTCATTCGCCAACAGGTTCAGGATGGGATTTTACGGGTCTCCCATGTCTCCTCGGCTGACCAACTCGCTGATGCTTTCACCAAGTGATAAAGCTTGTTATTTTCCTTTTATTTTCATTATTTTTCAGAATTTTATTGATTAGTTTGAGATTTAGTTAATAATTAATTGCATTTGAGAAACTATATTTATGTATTTTGTGCTTCATGTAGGTATCTCAAAAATATTCGAGGTTTTATGGCTCAAAATATGCAAATCGAGGCAATTCCGGGATTCAATGTTAAGTTTTGATACTTGTCGTTAAGTTCCGTCAAATATTTCAAAGCACATCAGGCTTACCGGAGGCTAACCAAGCTAATGGAGGACTAATCTGAGAAGTCTGGAGGGGGAAGGATTGCGGCACCCTTTCAGAAGATTCTAGGGGCATCGGAGCAATAATTAAAACATAAGGGGAGGACGGAGCAATTGCTGGAAGGCCCTTATGCATTGTCGCCTTCTCGCCGCGCCATGTGTCGTCCGGTTGTTTCATCTCCCCACTAGCGCAGCCCGCGTCCATCTTAGTAGATCCAGTCCACCCGGCCCAAACCTGCCCCATACACCCACCCTTCCAACCCACTTTACCTCACAGCCCTCGCCCCGTTTCCCCTTGGATGACCCGCAGCCTTTCTCCCTGGTTGACCTAGCCCCTACCGTGACCCATCTCCCTTTTCTCTTCCATTTTAGCCCCTCAAACTCCTTTGTTAATCCCTTTTTGCCCATGCCTCTCCTGTCCTTCATTTTAATGCATCTAGGCGCATTTTTTTGAAGCAGCAGTCCCCATCTTTAGGGCATTAACCCTAAGATTTCTCCCAAAAAACCACCTCTCCACCCAAATTAAAAATGCATCAATTTTGAAGGCTTGGAGCATCAAATCGAGGGTCAAGGGAGCAAGATTAAGTGAAGTCAACCAAAGATTACAACTTTAATTGGTTTAATTCTTCCACTTCATTATTTATTTTATTGTTGTAATTTTGGAGAAACTTTGCATTTATTTTGATATCTTGATGATGAGCTAAATATATTTTTGGATTGTGATTATTATCTATGTTGATTGTCATGCTTTAATTTAATTTTTATCTATATGAAGTATTACTCATATATTTTTGGTCATTATCATTATGTGCTTAATGCTTTTAATGAAGCCATAAATCATTAAATGAACACTAGAATGATATGATACGAAGCGAAAGTCCTTCCTATTATTTCGAAAATCGTGATAATTGTTTACGTCTCTAAAGCACACCGATTGTCGAAGGCCGTAGATAGTCATTGGGAGCTTGATCTACCACGCGGCTATTTTCTCTCCTATGTTATGTGTTGCAATAATATGAGCCCGTAGCAAGGATGAGTGATAGCTAGGTTTTCTATATGTAGCGAAAGCCCGTAGAAAATATTAGTGTGCTTCCGACTACCAAAAATTTAAGTTAAGAAAAATATAGAGTTAAATTAAACATTGGCTAGACTAGAAATATCACAATCCTACTTTTTAACCTTGATTTGATGTTGCCGCCGTTTCATTGTCGCGTTAATTTAGTTTACTTTCTTGCTTTTATTTTGTTTATTTTATTTTTATTTTAAATCAAATTTCCGTTAGCTTAAATAAAATTAGGTGTGCCCAATTTTAGTACTTAGGATTTATTTCTAGCTCTATCCTCGTGGGATCGACTCGTACTTACGAACTTTATTACTTGATATGACCGGATAATCTTGTTTGTGTTGTGTTCGTGCACATCACCAAGCCACTTCCTCAACAGCGCTATCGGCTTCTTATTAACAAGATTGGTCTCTCCTTAAGGGGATCCATCTTGCGGGGGCGTATAAGAGAATAATATATTTGTGTTAATTGTATTTATTATTCCATATTATTTACCTAACTTGTATAATTCATTTCTTTGTGTAATTCTTTCCTTGTTGTAAATCCTATTTTGTAAAGGATTCTTATATCATACTTCTTGTGTAACCCTAATTGTATTCACCTATATAAATAGGTGGTTCAATCAATAGAAATTTTATGCCATTATTTATAAACTCTATTATTTCCTACATATTCTTACTACACATCTTCTTAGTTGGGTCCTACTGACACTGCCACCTATATACTTTTCTCTTCTTACACACTTAAGAATATATATTTTATTGTATAATCTTTTTACACATCTTCTTACATAAAAAAATTTAAATTTAACACTCCCCAAAAAAAAGTCGATCACACACATACCCACTTATGAAGATTTTTTTTTCTTTTTCACCAAGAAGAAAATATCTTCTCTCTCTTACATGACAACTCTAAGAAGATATCCCCCCAATATGTATTCCCTCTTCTTAGCAAGAAGATCCCTAAGAAGACAATATTGGTGATGCTATTAGAGACTCTACCATTGAATATCCAAATAAGATTTTTGGAAGATTAGGGAGATCCTTTGTTAATGAGTGAGATACTCATTAAATACCATGAAGACCCACCGTTAAATATGGTCTTAGGCTCCGTTTGTTTCACAAAAGATGATTTATAGAAAATAAAAAAAGATGTTTGGTAAATCTTTTGAATGTATGCTAGAAAAGGTTTTTGAGTGTTTTGCAAACACACGAAAAATGTTACGAAAAATAATATATGAAAAAAAAATACAAAAAATATATTATAATATTAATGCTCATATTGAATATAATATAGTGTTGAACTTTAAGTAATTTTTCTTCAATAACCCTTATCATTACTGGTGTCAAATCAATAACATCCATCTTTTTTCAATCTCACAAATACAAATTAAAAAATTGATAATTGATATGAAAAAATAGATAATGTTTTGGACGTTCCTAAATAATATAGTGCACACTAATTTTAGGACGTAATAAGTATTTATTAAAATTATAATTTATATATAGTGTGCACAAACTCTATTTATATTTCTAAAAAATTTATTTATTGAGTAAAATATTATACGTGTGTGTGAATATGTGTAATTATGGAAGGGACGGAAGGGTGCTCGAATATTTGAAAAATGATTTACGGAAATTAAATCTGTAAGTCATTTTTTGAAAAGAAGACTTCATTTTCTATTGACTTGAAAAAACTTGTATGTTAACTACATTTTTCCAAAGGTTATCAAATACCAAAAAATGAGAAAAACGTTTTTCAAAATTCATTTTCTATGAATGAAACAAACACAGCGTTAATATTCAGAGCACAGCCTAATTGAAAAACCTTAAACCATCTTAGGAAACAACATTGGGAAGGAATGTTGCTTGCAGCCACTAAAGAAGGCATCCAATGCTGCCATTGTTAAAAGGAATGTCACGGGCACCTGAGAAGGCATGAGATGCGGGCAAAAGATAATTTAGCGTAAGTTGGCAGCTTCATTTTATTTGGCGGGTCAAGTGCCTCACAGAGTGACAAAGTTTACCCCTTTTGAAACGCCAATTGACAATATACTTCATTTATTTCGGGTAAAGAGTTTTCGTTTGGAAGTTAAATTTTTTTTAAAAAAATAACACTTTTAGCCGTCTATTAGTAATAAAATGATACTTTTATGCCTTAATTTTTTTTAAATATATTCTTTAAATGAAATATTTAACAATAAAATAATAAACTCTTTGTCCAAAACGGAGGGAGTATATTATTGAGTAAATTGCAAGCATCATAGTGATACCCACCGAGGGTCCTCAACATGAACCAAAAATCAATATTTTTTTGGCTCTAACGATAAAGGACTAAATGAGTGCGTGATTGATAAATTTAAAGCTAAATCGATCCCATCAATACTTTAGGAATAATTGTGGGTCAATCCATTATTTGAAAATTTTAAACGCTTCATTCTCATGTTTGTTTTTTAAAATCGAAAAGGATATTTTTGATGATAAAAAGATTACGATACCATTAAATTATTAATGAGCATAAAATGCGCTACGAAAATGAAACGTGGTACATTGATTATTGAATCGCGATACATTAATTTTATTATATTAATTTTTACACTGCGATATATCAATTTTATTGCATTAATTTTTACACCGAGATTCATCCGTTTAATTGTCTAGTCTATTTTTATACCGCGATATATCAATGTTCGAACTAAGATTCATCAGTTTAATTTGGTGCATTGATTATTCAACCGCGATGCATCAATTTTATTGCATTAATATTTGCACCGCGATTCATCAGTTTAATTGTCTATTTTTGCACCGCAATTCATCAGTTTAATTGTCTAGTTTATTTTTGCACCGCGATAAATTAATGATTAAACTACGATACATCAATGTTTGCAATGTGATACATTAATTCGATATTTTTATACCGCGATACAAAATTATAAAGAACCAGACCACGTCCTCCGCCTTCGTTTCTACTGAAAAATCCTAACGCAACATAGATACATTACAGTTTCATATTTCATTAAAAAAATGTTTACCTTTTCGTTGTGTAACAATGGTAATTTTCGAATCTAATGTATTTGCCGAAGCTGTTGAAGAAGACGATGATATTTTTAAAACAATATTTCGAAAAATGAACTTTTGCGGTTGAAAAAAAGAAAAGTAAACTAGAGAGGTTACAAACTTTATAAAAGGGGCCGGCTATAATTTTACCCAATACTTTAATAAGGTCAATCCAATCATTTTGTAAATAAAAATCATAGCTGATGTGATATAGAGTGAAATAGATGATTTTGAGCCACGGATATATGTTATAGTAGTTTAATGCATACATCGTTAAACTATTTAATATTTATGTTTAATTAAGCGAAAAAATTGTTTTGAAGAAAAACAACTTTACCTTTTTTCAAGGTTTAGCCGTAAGAAAAGTTATAATATTGAAGATAAATTACTCATCAATCCAAATAAGTTCTAACCTAATCAGAAAAAAATTTGAAAAATCTCTAAACTAGTTAAATTACTCTTTAAATTTTAAAAAATAAATAAATGGAGGTAATGACACACATTTTTTTTAAACGTCTCAATTGAAGTATAATATATAAAAGTTTGTTAAAGCTGCATTAATTTTAGTGCCACAATCATACTGATATTAAAGTATAATATATTAAAAATCAATAATTTTATTTTGAAATGTTTTATTTAAAGAGTTGATTTTTAAAAATTAAGGGATTAAAATGTTAATTTATTACTAATAAGTTACTAAAAATATTATTTTTTAAAAAAAGTTTAACTTTCAAATTTTTTTTTTTCCCATAGGGAGTATGTTCTATATAACCTCTTACTTGTAAGGGCCCATAATCAACCAATCTTATTAAATTCGATTTTGAATATTCTTTGACGATACCTAACACTGTCTTCCCCTTTATATATTTTTTTGATAAGTTCCCCTGTATATATAAAATCTGTGATCGCACGTTAATGGGATGTATCTCATTTGTACTTTATTACACTATTTCCAAATGCTAACAACCTAGGACTGAATAAATAACTAAATTTATTCCACTAATATAATGTAATGTTTATATATGGGGGCAATCATCCGATCAAAATAACATGTTTCCTTAATTTTGAGCACATTACTTCTATCTAGGCCGGTCAATTACGATCCAAAACTCATTAATACACTTAATGCAACCTAAAAATCATCCAACCTATTAATATTTTTTGTTAAAACATGTGATATGTTTCAAGCAAAAAAACTATTAACGTTTTGAGTCGGGTTAAGCAGGTCGTATTCGTCACCCATTTTGACTCGAAATTTTTTGCTCTATAAATATTTGTATTTTTAGGAAAGAGACGGATTAAGATAGGTCGATCTGTTATCTCATATAATCTGATCCGATTCAATCTAACATATTTTGACTCGTTTGATATTTAAGTTTTAAGATTTCGATCTATTACCCGTTTGAACCCAACCAATCCAATTATCGGACCTGCTTGTTTGTATAATACGGTAATGCATCATACTTTACTAGCCCTAATCAAATGATGAGGTCGCAAGATATGGGAACTAATTTGACTTTTCAATTTTGATAATTATGGAATTATTTTGTAATACGAATAAGAGATAAATTTTGGATATATTGCATAATGCTTATAGATAAGTGGAAAAAATTCAAAGAAAATTAGGGAAAAATACCAAAAAGTCTCAAAAATATTTATTCTATCTAAAAATTTCTGAAATTAAACACATAATACCAAAAAGTTCAAAACTTAATGATTCTATTGACATCGTTAGAATATGAGATTTTATTTGAAAGAAAACACATTTTTTTAAACTTTCAATGATTTAAATAGTTCAATATTTTGAATACAATAATAATAATAATAACAACAATAACAACAACAACAAATAACTTACTATTAATAAAAATAATGACATAAAAAACTTCTATTTATATTATTATTATTACTAATAATTAACAATAACAACATTATTATTATTATTATTATTACTATTACTATTGTTGTCATCATCATTATTATCACTATTGCTACTAATATTATTACCACAATTTCATAAAAGTGTATTAACTTTTTGAATTTTTAGTATGAAAAGATTAATTAGAGATTTTATGTATTGAATAGTTGTTATGGGATAATTGAGAAATGAATTTTTTAAATGAATTTTTGGTGTTTAATAGTAATAATGTTAATGAGGATATTAGCTATTATAATAACAATATATTATTGTTATAATAATAATAGCAATAGTAATAGTAATAATAATATTTTATATTATAATTTTAGTAGTTAATTACTTGTCAGAATTCATTTTTACAAAACATAACTATTGACCATGACTAAATCTTCTAAAAAATTAACTACGGATCATGATTCATTTTTACCAAAGAAAACTACCGGTCATGATTAAATTTCAGTATCACCCTAATTGGTTCCATGAATTAATTTTGAGGTTTGCCTTCCTATATTACTTTCTTTAATACATTTAAGAGATATTGTTAGATTTTGTAAATCCTGGTAACAATATAGGAGATATCTCAGTATCGCCTTAATTGGTTCCATAAATTAATTCTAACGGATGTTTTCCTTCCTATATTACCTTCCTTAATATACTTAAGAGATATTGATAGATTGATTATTGAGTAAAGAGAAAAAGTAATACTAAACATAAGCTTAGTATTTTTATTTATTTTTGGTTATTTTTTTGGGGGTTAATACATGATTGATTATTTTTTTGAAAACAGAAAAAACCTAATTTAAAATTTATTAATATTGGGTTTTGGTTATTGAGTAATAGTACATTATTGAATAAACATTTAACGAGTTTTTTTTAGGGTTAATACAATTTTAATTATTGAATAAAAATGTTAAACCCATAAAATATGTGTGTGTCGGGTTATCCATTTAAAATATTTTAATATTTGGATTTGAAATTTTTAGAGTTACCCTGTTTATTTTAGTACATTTTTTTTGTAATTATTCTATGTAATTGTAATATTTGCATCAACAAAGCAGATAAAAATGCATATGATGTTATGAGTGATACAATCATGACAAATCGATACCCAATCGAATATCTAAACTCATTGAATCTTACGTTGGTCTCCCTCTTTCATACTTTCAATTAAAAGTTGGGTGTCTCATTATTTTGATTAAAAATCTTGCTCCAAAAATAATCTTTACAATTGAACAAGACTTAGGGTAGTAAAATGCGTCCAACGAATACTGACACCATCTTATACTGATGTCGTGCCATAAGCACGGGCACAAAAATTAGTTCAATACAATTTTTATCATCATTATCATAAATGAAAAGAAAAATAAACTTTCATTCAAATAAAAGTTTTTAAGCATAACGGCATTCGTAGACACGTTGAGTTTTGAACTTTATGATATAAACAAATTTATTTTGAGAATTTTTGGATGTAAAAATTATTTTTGAGACTTCTCAGATATGAGAATTTTGTAGCGAGAATGTTTGATATGTTTTCCAAAAATTTAAACTAAAAATCACCGAATCGCGAAGGAGACGGAATCGTAAACACTACCAATTTGCAATAATCCCCAAGTCAAAGTGAAACCTAAACTAAATCCAATGAAATATCACCATCTTGCCACGCATACGCATTTCTTATCACCAAAAAGATAACCATTGGAGTGTCAGTGTGTCACAACCGACCCAATTAACCAAGTGGGCCGAATACGTAGGCCCAAAACAAGTTTACTTTTAAAAATAAAATAAAATAAAATAATAATTGTAATGAATACAAACCCAACCGTCAAAGCAACCGTCTAAATAAGGAAAGATAATCGCATACGGAAGTGAGGCGAGAGATCAGAGAGTGACAGATCTCTCCTTCACCCCCCTGCCCCGCCCCTTCCACCGACGCACCGCTTCAGTAGTCAATATCTTCTCTTTAACGGCGTTTGCGTCGACGTCAGTGGAAGTGTGAGCCCTCCAATGCAAATCTTCGCGGCACATTTTACAAAGCGAATCCGACCGATTACTCCAACGAATTTTCTCTCTCTCTCACACACAGCAGAAACACACACATACATTTAGTCATTCTCTTTTTGTTTTTCCCTCTCTTCCATTGCCTTCAAATAGGCGTGACCTCTTCAAATGGTTGACGCAGAAACACATGCGCATTGTGTTGTTTTCACTGCTTTCTCTCTCTAGAATTTTTTTTTCTGTGTGTTGGAATTCATGGAGGTTGATGGTGGCGGTGGTGGTGGGCTGTTGAGACTGAGATGTTCGGTGAATAACTATGATTGGGGACGAATCGGTAGCGAATCGGGAGTTGCGCGGCTCTACTCACTCAACTCAGGGGCTGAGATTGACGAGACTAAGCCTTATGCTGAGTTCTGGATGGGAACACATGATTCCGGACCCTCGTTCGTTGTGGAAAGCGTTGAGAATGGTGGGCCGCCCGAAACTACTGGCTTGGAGTCAGTAAAAGAGAGCCTAAAATCTTGGATAGCTCGAAATCCCAAGGTTTTAGGCGATAAGGTTGTCGATAAGTGGGGTAATAACCTCCCTTTCTTGTTTAAGGTAGCACCTCCTTCCAGTTTTAATTCGTTATTTCGGATTTGTGATTCAATTTCTTACTTAAATTGAGCTTCATTCTACCTGATTATTATTGTTGCTATCATCAATTTGGGGTGATGGAATGAGATATTCGAGATGTGTAGATAGATACTTTATGATTCTTAAATGCATAGGCCAAGATTGCCCGAACAAAGCACTTAGCTTACCAAACCAAAAACAAACAAACATGTTACTACCCCTGCCCCTGGAGATATCTATTATAACAAACTTCTTGTGTTATATATAACTTTTTTATTTTACATATCAGGGGTAAATTTAGGATACAACTAGGATTGTTTGCTTAAGTTTTGATACTAGCCTCTTTGAATAGAAATTTGTGAAATCTTAAGTAAGATATTTCAATTAGGACAGTGGGGGTAGTTCTGTAAGGTTTTTGCAGTAAAGAAATTGAGGGGATTTTACTGGAATTTTTTTTATTGAAATATAAATATGTGCCCTTATTGGTTATTTGGGTCATACGGTTTTCTGTTTTCTGTAGTCTTTATTGTGCTGTGTTTTAGGTGCTTTCAGTTGCAAAGGCGCTCTCAATACAGGCACACCCAGATAAGAAATTGGCCGAGGTTCTCCATAAGTTGGAGCCAAATGTCTATAAAGATGATAATCACAAGCCTGAGATGGTATTGGCGTTGACCGAGTTTGAGGCATTGTGTGGCTTCATTAGTTTTAAGGTAACATAAATATCTCTGCATTACGAGGCTTCCTTTAAGTACTTACTACTGTGATTGTTAGTATAAAGGTATGTGAAGTTAGTAGGCAGCTGCGTAAATGTTTGGTTTAATACTTGGGAATATTTCTACTAATATGGAACTACTTCGTAGTTTTTTGACATCTGCAATTAATATTGTTGGACCCTGTAATGATGAGATCTCAAGACGTGTTATCATGCTACATTATCACTGTGCAGATGCTTTTGTCACTTCCTGCAGATGCTACATTAGTTGTTTGCCAACGTGCACTTGCTTCCTTGTCAAGTGTTTGCACGAATAGAACTTTTATAGGAATTTGAGCCCAAACTGTCTTCATTTTCCTTTGTGGGACCAAAGTACCTGGTTAATACATCTAACACCAAATTATGCACTGATATTTCAGGCGATTGCAGGGTCAGTAAGGATCTTTCATTCCTCAAGTTACCATTCCACTGCTAATGCCGTGCCACTCTTTTAATAATAATGAATATCTTGTTAGTCTCTGCCTATTTTCCTGTATTGTAGTTATCTTGATTTTGTTAGATTTTGATTCTTCAGAAGATTTATTGTTGCATCATGCATGTGTAAATTGGTGTAGCATTGCAGTTAAAGTTCGATCCATTTCATAAATTCTTTAACAATCCCCTGTGGCCCTGTGATATGGCTGTTAATGCCCAATGGACTTTATGAATCACGTAAAATGAATCCTGAGACACAGATTTGTTTTGAAATGGACTGTCTAACTCGGCCTTATCTTAATCAACTCATGGGGATCAACCACACAAATATGTTTCCACCATTCAACTTCTGATCAACTACACAAATATGTTTCCACCATTCAGCTCTGTCCATGACAATATCTTTGGTTAAACTACAAGCCTCCGGTTGGTGGTTAGAATTCTCAATTATGTTAACCGGATATTGCTGGTCCTGAAGATGGCCCTTTTTAGTGAAGAATTATCAATAGCTTGACTTGGATATGGTATAGCCGTATAGGGGGTTTGGTTTACCGGGTTTTTGCTATTTCGTTTACTGTATCTGAACACTAAGACTTAATCAATCACCAGTGCCAGTTCACAGCATTTTGGTTCCTAGAGGAGCTGGCTTTTGTTAGCTCTGGAAAAGGGGTTGTTGGAGGACATCAGGCTGCTGGCAACCTTCTTTGCAGAAGTTATGTCAATTTCTTAATTGCTGATGTGGTGATTTGAGTTTTCGGACATTATAAACAAGGGAGGGATTGAGGTGAAGAGAGTTTCTACATCATCTAAAAGATTAAAAATAAGCCTTAGGTACTATGAAAGATGTTAAAGAGCAGAAAAAGAAACTTTTCCCATTCTCGCTCTGTCCCTCATTGGGGAGTTTGGTGGGGGAGGTAGGAACTTAATAGACTGGATGCCACTTCCCAATAGTGTAAAGCATTTACGTGTGTGAAGCTTGATATACATTGTGCTCTAACAGGCTACCAGCCTAAGCTTTTAGATGAGTTGGTAACTTTAATAATATGATTTAGACTTATATTGAGTATGAAATGGACAACTTTTTTCAGACAATCCATAACAAATTAGTTGATTGTCGGAATAGAAAAGAGTGTGGCGCTGTTGAGTGTCCAAACCTTGACATATAAGCATATATATGAGGCAAGATAGGAACTATATTCTGGGATACACTAATTGTGAAAACTATTTAGGTGATCCATACAACATATACTTGGTATGGAATGAACTTTTTTGTCCTCTGTTGGCCTCTGATAAAAATTAGTTGATTGTTAGAATAGCATTTAGTGTAGCCCGGTTAGTTCTTACCTCTTCTTGCAGAGAGGTTGAGTCTTCAACCCTTGAAATATATGCATTTATGTAGTATACACTAGGGTGCACAACTTGATTTTAAGTTTTTTCTTGTTTATATGATGGGCTTGGTGCGAGTGTGTTCTTATGCACTTTTTGAAACTTGAATTAAGAGACATTTTCATTTGTAGGAACTTAAGGGTGTTCTTCAAGATGTTCCTGAGATTGAGGAAGTGGTTGGCACTGCACATGCAAACCTAGTGTTGCATGTTGATGAACAAGATAATGAGGAGAAAGTAAAGGCAGTTTTGCGGTTACTATTCACTCAACTCATGGCAGCTAGCAAGGAGGTGGTCTCCGAAGTATTATCAAAACTGATTAAACGTCTGAACATGGAAAGCAAGGTAACTTGGCCCATCTTGTTTTTTGTTAATGTAATGTGTGCGTTTTTATTTTGTGGACAAGGTATTGCTTGGAGTTTGGCCCCCTTTTTCATCTGGATTGTTATTAAACTGTTTTTTTATTTTTCTGTCAGCTTATGGCCTAGACATTTTCCGTTAAATGTATTAGTTTTCGGAAACACAAATGTTAGAAATTACAATATACTCTGTTCTAGCTAGTTTGTAGTATGGTTTGTGTGGCAGGCAGAAGAGACTGTTATCAGCATAGTTCGAGATAACCAAGTATTTTAAGGCTTTTAATTCATATTTGGTGCATTTACATTCATAGTTTCGTGGTCCTTTTGTTATTCTTCATTGAACGCATCAGAGTGTTCTGAAGCTCTGCTGAAACCAGGCCTTTTGTATTATTGGAGCCCCTGTGATCTGCTATCTAGTTTTTACTCAGTTTATTTAAGTGTAAGAGTATTTCATTGAGAAAACCCTCAATCCCCTTCCTCACGTTTTGTGAGCCTGACCATTGCTGAAGTGAAACCTAAAGTAGTTGTAACTCTGAGGATGTTTGGAGGCCGATACTAGGGGCTGATTTGACCTCATCCCATTTTGGCAGAAACCCAGCACACGTCACAGCAGTCAGGTATTTCAATAGAGATAGAGAGACAAGTAGTAAAAAAATTGTTAAGCAGGGAGGAAAAATAATTTGATTGATCGTACCCTGCATTTTTCAAGGTCTTTCTTTTTCGTAGAGTGAATTCTTGTTCATTGCCCTCCTAATGAACCAACATTCTCCAAATTTGATTTTCAGAAATTTCGTTGAAACTGCTTTAAACATGATTTATAACAACTACTTGTTTGCCACTTAAAAGCAAATCTTCCTGGGCAGCTAAAGGCATCAGTCATGAATTTCTCTTTTGTTGTTTCTATACTTCTATCTTTTAGGATCTTTTCCATACTTTTTTTTGTCATTTATGTATATTGATTATCAAAATGCTTTTTGTGATTACTTTTTCTTTTTCACTTTGATCAGGCAAGGCAGTTAACTGTTAAGGAAGAACTAGCCCTGCGACTGGAAAAGCAGTATCCAGATGATGTTGGGGTCATAGCAGCCTTCCTCTTTAACTATGTGAAGCTTAATCCTGGTGAAGCTTTGTTTCTTGGGGCAAATGAACTTCATGCATATTTGTTTGGCGAGTGTATCGAGTGTATGGCTACTTCAGACAATGTAGTTCGAGCTGGCCTTACTCCTAAGGATCGGGATGTCAAAATCCTTTGTTCGATGCTCACATACAAACAGGTGAAACAAGCTCTTAGATGATCTCCTTATTACCTGTTGCCTTCATTTCATTCTTTCTGTCTTTATTTCTTTGTCGTCTCATTCTTCCTTCTATATGAGTATATGATGAAGTGATGCTCAACTTTTTCCTCATTTTCTTCTTTTTAAACTATTCATGAGATATGTGGCTAATTATTTGAATTACTCATTAAAGCTGGACAAAAAATGTTTCATACATGATGCTTACTCCAATTAAAATATACAAACTGGTTGCAGATGTCGGATGCAGCCTTCATTTTTTAAATAATTATTATAGAAACAGTAGATTCATATTAAAGGGAGAAAGAAGTACAAGAAAGATGAGTGAGATGTCCATCAAAAGGAAAAAAACAAATAAAGAGAACATAAAAGGCAATACAAAAAAAAATAGCCTTCCAATCCCGCTGCATAACAGAACTAGGCACCTTGCTAAAAGCACCCCACCCCTAGCCCAAATGGATGTGAGGAAGACCACCTCTGTCTCAAAACAACCCAACAGGCAGCTGCTTATTCTCGAAGATGGATAATTTTCTCATGCCAGAAGCATCTTAAAGATCCCATAGTATCACAAAATTTGCCCTTCTTCCAACCAAAACCTTGAAAATTAACCAATAAAAACAAACTCGCCTCAACCAGGCATACCCTAGCCTCCTCCACTATAGTGAATAACCTATTTCACAGAGACCAGGCCCTAGAACAGTGAAGAAAGAGATGCTCATGGGACCCCAACTCTAATTACACATCCGACACCAATCTGGAGACGGTCTCATTTATAGTTTACGAACCTGCAAATGATTGTTAGTATTGAAATCCTTCAGGACTGGAGACCACACAAACACCCTCATAGTATTGATTGTCAGTATGTAGCCTTACAATCTTGATCCATTTGAAAGCCAAACACGTTACGTGGCTTATGGATGACTGGAATTTGCAATGGATTAATGGTGTCTTGATGACGCTGACCTCATTTCCTCACGCAGCCCTCTCTTTTTACAAAAAAGTGGGAGTTTGCAAATCTGGCTTTTATTCGTGTGGAAAGGGGTGCATTGAGCATTTAATGGAGACCAATGACATATACATGTGCATATATATATATATATATAATACTATATGCTACTTAATAGAAAGAAAAGGTGGCTCAAAATTGACAGTGCATCATTCTGCATGCTGTATTTGAGCAGCCTAAAATTAAGCATATATTCATTCTCATCATGTTCTCACCTAACCCCTCACTTATGAAATAAACAAGTTTTGCTTTTATAAGAGTATGTTATAATGGCTATTTATGTCGTAAAATATTAAGATAGGGACCCTTCCTGTGGAATTGTAGGAGCCTATCTCTTCTTGTCTGCTCCAGATTATGAAAATCTAGAAATTATTTATTATACTGAATTTGGAGCGACTTAAACTAAAAGTTCTTAGTTACCTATAAGATTTCAAGCCTTAGTTATCATTCATTTTATGTCTCAGAATGATGTAGCTATTGTGGAAGTGCATTGGTTATTGTAGGTATGTCCAGTTAATGATGATTAGATTCAGTTTTGACTTTTGACTAAGATCATGATAGCAGTTAATTTCATAGGATGGTCATTCTTTGTAAATCACCTCTCATCTGACTATTTTCTCGCAGGGATTTCCCGAAATATTGCAAGGGGTACTTTTGAATCCACATACTCGAAGATACACTCCTCCTTTTGAGGAATTTGAGGTTGATAGTTGTATTCTTGACCAAGGGGCAACAGCTGAGTTCCCCGCATTTGAGGGCCCATCAATTTTTGTGGTCGTAACGGGGCAAGGAGCAATACATACAACATCATCAGAGGATGTTGTTAGTGAAGGTGATGTCTTATTTGTAGCTGCAGGAACTACGATTAGTGTCAGCACAGGATCATATTTGCACCTCTGTAGAGCCGGGGTGAATGGCAGGTTTTTCTTGGACCCTTGATCTGGAAACAATGATACAATTTAGTCAGTTGCTTCGGCAACGACAGATTGCATACTTAGATGCTAGTCACTGCTAGTGTTGTGTGTAGATTGTTGTACCACTATGTCTATGTTGTGTAAAATCAGTTCCCTGAATGTACATGCAATAGTGAAGATTTATAGCAAAAGATTACAGAAATAAGATATGCATGTCCGTATATTACCCTCTTCTTTACTTTTATGTTTGTCACGTGGAAGGACCTCAACAGTATTTTCTTAAGATACGGTTTGAACGGTATCAACACATCTGTTTGAGCTTCATGGGTTTGGGGGGGGGGGTTTCTTCCAAAATAGCCATGTCAAAGCACACATGTTCAAAAATGACCACACTTACTCAAAATTATCTTTTATGGCCATGTTTCATCAGTAAACCCCAAAATACCCTTACTAACTTGAGTAATCGTATTTTGAGTCGGTTAACTGACTAACTAATCCACTCGGTGAGTCAGTTAATCGACCTGCTGTTTCATTAACATCAGCAGGAGCACAACTCTCACATGCAGGACTCATCACATGCACGACTCATTCCCTCGTATTCATTGCGAGAAGATAAAGAGATGAGAGAGACTAACAGAGACGAACCTTGCAGACATCGATAGGCGATGGCAGAGGGAGACGATGGCAATGGCGGAGGGAGGCGATGGCGATGGCGATGGCGGAGGTAGGCGATGGCGATGGCAGAGGGAAGTGAAAGGGTATCTAGGTTGGGAAGGGTCTTTTGGGAAGTATATATCATTTTTTAGTCAATGGCCATAGAAGATAAATGGATGAGTTTTCTGACCATACTTGATAATACCCTCTGGGTTTCATAGTAGGGTGATAACTAGGTCGATCCATGGATGATATTATAACCTTTCAATTTCATTTTTTTTAATTCAACTGTTAAAGTATATTTTTGGGGATAAATATCGAAGATACCCTTAATGAATAAAAGACACGTGCACAAAGTCACGGTCCAAATCTGGACATACCAATGAAAACATTGGGCATTGCTCAAAGTTTTGGGCATTGTAATGCAAAAGTCACTGTTCAAATTTGGGCATCACAAGGAAAAACGTTAGAGCTCAAAATTTTAGGCATTGAACGAGCATCGAAAAAGGGGAGAATGGCAAGGAATGTACCTGGATGCAACAATTGTGCAACGTGATTTACAAAATCAAATCCACCCGCTTTCTCTCTCTCTCTCACTGACTGGAGCCTTTTGAAAAAAGAAGAAATTATTGGAAGAATTATTAACATTTTATAAAACTCCAACTCTACCACTGGCCAACCTATAGGGTTACTTTCTCCCTCACCAACATTTGTAAACTGGTAAACTTCACATTGACCCGTTACGAAAAACTTTATCTTTTTTGCCTAGATCTGATTGATTCAAGCACGGTTCATCCATCTTCACGCCTTGTTCCTTCTCCCTCTTCACCAATCTTTACGCCGACGATTGTCACCACCTCACCAAATTTGCATATAATTCATCGTCGCCAGTGCCACCCATTTTGTTTCATTCTCCCCGTCGACGCCATCACCTTAAACTATGAATTAGACATCAACAATGGCCAAACCTAGAATGAGACCGCATATTTGAGAGTTTGATTAAAAATGTTTGTCACCACCTCACCAAGTTCTCGTTGCAGATGAGGCAACTTGAAAGACATTACTTATTAAAAATGGTTCACCGATCGCCGATGAGTACAAAGATTTTGGAAGGGAGGCCACTATCGGTAGTTGACGGGAAGTGGCCAATTATCCCGCCATTTACAGTGAACATCGCCTTGGGCAAAGCTAGACTTTGGTCTTGACTGGCAGCCGAAGGATAGCTATAAAAGTGGGGGACTGAAGAAAGTGTGAAAATTAACATGGGTTTCGACAAGGAGACTTGAATCGAAACCTCCGATGCCTGCGTTAAAACCTTAAATGCCCGCGTCGAAACCTCTGATGTTTGCATCGAAAACAACAGCATCGAGGTCTCTTTGAATCTAGGATTCGTCAAAAAATTTGCTCCCTGCCATTTTTGTCTACTTGTAAGAGCTTCAATGCTTTTGCAAATATGTTTGTCGACCTCATGCTTTGCTTCGTTGTAAGAAATCGGTAGTGTATTTGAGGATGTGAGACCTTGAGTTCATACATTCATTTTCCAATCGGAGGCTAAGTGGTTTGTGAGAGGAGGCAAAAGGAAGCTTGACGAACTCAGAAAGGGTTAAAAAGAAATTAACAACTCTGCACCCAATTTCTCTCACTGATGAGGGTATGTATGGATATTAGTTGAATTAACAATCTTAAGACAAAAGTTTTTTGGCATAGAGTTCCTGACAGATCCTGAATAGTTCATGTCTTCTTCTTTTATTTTATGTCTTGTTTAATTGTGTTCTGATTCAAGTAGAACTCTCTTAAAACAAATATGTAGGTTTTGTTCTGTGCAAATAGAAACAAAACAAGGAATACTCCTTCCATAGGAGGATTCAACTCTGTAAATTTCGATCTACAGAAATTACAAAACATTACTATAACGTATTGTTTTATAAACACAAATAGTATCCACTATTTATGGTAGAACATAGATAAGATTTTATCCTTATCTTATTGTGCAGCATGTCGACTTACGGAAAGAACACGAGGCTAGCTGCTGTTATCAACGACACAAACTCTGGCCTACCGCGGTCCATTCTCATCATGGAGAACGCCCTGACAAGTTCAACGGCACCGAGTTCAAACGCTAGCAGCAAAAGATACTGTTTTATCTGACCACACTTAACTTGTCTAAATTCTTAAAGAGACAGCCCCTGCTCTAGATCCTGCTGAGACAGACAAGACAACAGTGGCAGCAATCGACTCATGGAAGCACTCAGATTTCTTGTGCAGAAATTATATTCTCAATGGTCTCCATGATTCTCTTTATGATGTTTATAGTCAGTTTAAACTGCAAAAGATCTATGGGAATCACTTGAGAAAAAATTATAAAACTGAAGATGCTAGCCACAAAAAAATCGTGGTTGGCAGGTTCTTAGACTTTTCTATGATTGATGTCAAACCAATTGTCTTACAGGTCCAGCAACTCCAGTTACTAATCCATGAAATTGAGGCTGAAGGAATGATTATTTCTGAGCCATTTCAGGTTGCTGCGGCGATCGAGAAGCTACCTCTCGGATGGAATTCAAAAACTATTTCAAGCACAAGCGCAAGGATATGTCTCTCGAAGACTTGATCATGCGGCTGCGGATTGAGTAGGACAATCGGATTGCTGACAAGAAGAACACTCATACCATTGAAGGGGCCAACGTTGTTGAACAAGACTCCAAGAACGGGAAGCGTAAAAGCTCCGGTGAAGGGACGTCCAAACAACACAAGCAGTACAAGTTTAGGGTCGTGAATGGTTCGTGGAAACCGGTGCCACACATCACATATGCGGCGATGCGAAGATGTTCTCTTCTTATACCAAAGTGACGTCAAGGGAGAAGCTGTTCATGGGCAACTCATCCACCTCTGGAGTGGAAGGAAAAGGGAAAATGACGCTGAAGATGACAAGTGGGAGGGAATTTGTGTTGACCAATGTCCTTCATGTACCAGAAATTAGGAAGAATTTAATTTCTGGTTCATTATTGTTTAAAAATGGATTTAAGTTGGTGTTTGAGTCGAACAAATTTATTCTAAGTAAGAATGGAGTCTTTATGAGAGAAGGTTACCTCGATGAGGGCCTTTTCAAATGTAATGTGATGTTGGTACACACCTCGACCACAATTGATAATAAAGTTATTACAGCTTCTTCTTACTTGCTTGAGCATTTTGATATTTGACACTATAGACTTGGTCACGTTAACCATGACTATGCGAAAACTAATGCAAATGGATCTAATTCCTACAATGCGCATTAATAAAAAAGAAAAATGTCAAATCTGCGTTGAAGCCAAACAAACGAGAACATCATTTAAATCGGTAGACCGTGACACTAGACCATTGGATCTAGTTCATAGTGACTTATGTGATTTAAAATCCATAGAGTCCTATGGCGGGAAAAAAAATACTTCATCACCTTCATTGATTACAGTACTCGATTTTGTCATCTCTACCTATTAAACAGTAAAGATGAAGCCTTTGAAGCATTCAAGCTGTATAAAAATGAAGTCAAGAATCAACTTGAGAAAAGATAAAAATTCTTAATTCTGATCGAGGAGGCGAATATGTATTTCCCTTTAAAGACTTCTATGCAGAACATGACATTCTTCACCAAGTCATTCCACCTTATACTTCACAATCCAATGGGATTGCTGAGAGAAAGAATCGCACTCTTAAAAAATGATGAATACATTATTGATTCAATCTGGTCTACCCGACGAAATGTGGGGGGAGGTGGTGCTCACTGCTAATTACTTGTTAAACAAGCTACCACACAAAAAATTGGACAAAACACCCTATGAATTATGGAATGGTCGCAAACCCTCCTAAAAATTCATCAAAGTGTGGGAGTGCCTGGCAAAGGTCGCAGTACCACCACCCAAAAATGTAAAAATCGGTCAAAAAACTGTGGATTGTATCTTTATAGGTTATGCAGCCCATAGAAGTGCCTATAGCTTCTTAATCCACAAATCTGAAACCCAGATATTGAAGTAAACTCAATCATGGAATCGAGAAATGCCATATTTTTCGAACATATCTTTCCACTAAAAACCAATCATGATGGAAAACATTCATTTTCTTGGAGCACAAGTAATGATGGCAATGAAATCTCCACAGACACCGTCCCTATGGACATTAACCAACCAACTCATCATAATGATCAATATGATGAACCTAGAAAGAGTAAAAGGGCCCACACTACGAAAACATTTGGACCAGACTTTGTAACCATGTTCATATTGGATAATGAACCACGAACGTTCAAAGAAGACAATGTCCACTCCAGAAGCTCCCCAATGGAAAGAGGCCATTAATAGTGAAATTGCATCCATTATGCAAAACCACACTTGGGAGCTTATTGACCTTCCCAAGGGATGCAAACCTTTAGGATGCAAATGGATTCTCAAACGGAAGCTAAAACCCGACGGGTCAATTGACAAGTATAAAGCATGGCTAGTCGCAAAGGGCTTCAATCAAAAAGAAGGTGTCGACTATTTTGACACTTATGCCCCTGTCACTCGAATCACCTCAATTCGACTAATCATTGCCTTTACAGCTTTGCACGGTCATGAAATACATCAAATGGATGTCAAAACAGCTTTCCTAAATGGGGAACTCGAAGAACAAATTTATATGAATCAACCCGAAGGATTCATTGCTCCAGGAAACAAACAAAAAGTATGTCGGTTGGTCAAATCGTTGTATGGATTGAAGCAAGCACCATAACAATGGCATAAACGTTTTGATGATGTGATACTTGCGAATGGTTTCAAACCCAACGAATGTGACAAATGTGTATACGCCAAAAATACGCACTAGGGTTATGTTATTATATGCCTCTACGTCGACGATATGTTAATCATTGGTAGTAATAACAACATGATCAAGGAAACCAAGAAAATGTTGGTCAACAGATTTGAAATGAAAGATCTTGAGCTCGCCGATGTCATCCTAGGTATTAAAATATCTAGAACATCCGAGGGGATTATACTATCACAATTTCATTATGTTGAGAAACTATTGGAGAAATTCAATAACGATGATAAAAAGTAATGCTAAAACCCCGATAGATCCAAACTTTCATCTCAGGAAGAACTTACACGAAAGTGTATCTCAAAACGAATACTCCCGTGTAATTGGAAGTCTTATGTATCTCACAAATTGCATGCGCCCTAACATTGCTCAAACTGTCAATAGATTGAGTAGATTCACAAGTAATCCAGGACCTGATCACTGGAAGGCAATTGTAAGAGTTCTGTGGTATCTACGATGCACACAGGACTATGGGGTGCACTATTCAAAATATCATGTGGTAATTGAAGGTAACAGTGACGCCAACTGGATATCTGATACTAACGACTCAAAATCCACAAGTGGATTTGTATTTACTCTTGATGGTAGTGCTATTGCATGGAAATCTTCCAAATAGACTTGCATTGCAAGGTCTACAATGGAATCAGAATTTATCGCTATAGATAAAACAACGAAAGAAGCCGAATGGCTACGCAACTTTCTAGAAAATATTCCAGCCTGGCCGCAACCAGTACCAGCTATATGCATCCATTGTGACAATCAAGCCGCAATTGGAAGGACATAAAATAATATGTATAACGGTAAATCACGACACACGCAGACATCACAATACCGTTAAGCAACTTCTCTCAAATGGAGTGATCACCATCAATTATATTCGATCAAAAGACAACCTAGTGTATCCATTAACTAAAGGTCTCTCTAGAGACCAAGTATGCAACTCATCGAAGGGAATGAGCCTCAAGCTTATGAAATAAAAGAATAATTTAACGAAAAACCCTACCTAGCTTATTAGAGATCCCATGGTCTAGGTTCAAAGGAACAACCTAACTAAATTAATCTCAAAGTTAACACTAAAGGATTTAACTCCTACCCATTCCTATTGTGAAACACACTAGTGTTATCTGTCATGGTGAAGGATAAGCTTTGATTTTAATGATTCCTATGACTTGACTCGTCAAGCGGAGTTCTGACAGAACAACTCCTTATAGGCAATCACCTATGTGAATGTAAGACTGGCCAATCTTATGAGAATTTAGAGGCTGAAATTCTCTAACAAATATTCACAGAATCAGGTATCGTTCAGGGCCAAAATGAACAAAACCGAAGCATCGAACTCTGTTTGAAGGCAGCTGTATGAATGTTATTGTCTTGGATGACATCAAACACCGGTCAGTTCAAGACACACCAAGTCACTGATTAGTAAGTCATCCCGATAGTACATCATAAGGAAAGGTTTAAAGCTAAAAGCCACATTTTCCACTACAACGACTCTCAGTTGTATCTCTATATTGTCTCATCAACATGCCATCAACTTACATGATATATCATTCAATGTGGGGGATTGTTGGAAACTCGTTTCCAATAAAGATTGAATAAGGAAGTTGTATAAGTAGTTAGTGGGGAATCTCACGTTGGGAATAAAAGGAAAATAACTCTACTTTATAAAGAAGAACGTTTAGGCTTAATAATCGGCCCTTGGGCCATTCCACTTTTATGTAGAAGGGAAAACCTAGCTGAGTGCAGGTCCAAACACACGCCGCCGCCCGACTCGGCTTGCTCATTCGCTAGTTGGTCGGTCGGTCGCCCGCCCGCCTGGCTGGCTTGGACCATTTCTTTTTGCTACCAGTTCATTACACAATCCAAGCATATCCGCTAGTATGTAGCGGATGTTTTGTTCGAAATCGAAAAAAAATACACATCAACGATTTTTTGTTCGTAATTGAAAAGAAAAAATAAACCGAATCAAAACCAATTCAATTAACATTTGATATCATGTCTTAACAATGGAAACTAAATCAATAATGATACGTAATCAAAATTACGTGAATGGGGGAGAGGGGGAGGTGGTAATATAGTTTAAATGTGGAGAGGGGTAGTGAAGTAATTTTATCTTTTAAATGGTGTTACATTTAGGGATTTTGGTGTTACGTTAAGGCATTCTGTTGTAATAAAAGGGAAAAGAAGACGAGAGTTCAGGCGATGAAGGAAGTAGACAAAGGCGTTGACTTAGGTTTCGGTAGGAGGAGGAGGGGCATTTAATGAAGAATTTTACGAAAATAAACTTATGCGGTTGAAAAAAAAAAGGTACTAGAGTGGTTGGAAATATTTGAAAGTGTACAAGCCTGCAATTATTTCTTTATAGGAGGAGGAAGGAATAATTTATACTCCCTCCGTCCCTAATTTATTGTTCTGGTTGACCCGACGCACCGTTTAAGAAAACCTATTTGACTGGATTATTAATATTGGTTTAATGTGTAGTTTCCTTTAAAGTCCATGTGTATGTGACCCATAATTAAAGTAGGGTGAAAAAGTAAGGGTAAAATGGTAAAAGTGATGTTATAAAAAGGTAAGTTTCAAAGTGGACAATTATTTTGGGACGGACGAAAAAGGAAAGGAGGACGATAATTTAGGGACGGGGGGAGTATAACTTATCAAAAAAAATTAATCCTTTATAGAATTTTGACTCTCCTAAGTGATGTTATTACCATTCCACGATCCAATTAGAATACAATGGGTTTGTTTGATTTGATTTATGAAGTTGTATACTAAGTTATGTGCTTATTTCAATTTTTAAAAACACGCAAGTCTTCTTTTTTATTGAATTTTTTTATATTTCAAGATTATCCTTCACAATAATAGTAATAATAATAATTACAATAATAATAATTAATAATGATATTACTAATAATAATAAAAATAATAGCAATAATAATAATATAGTATAAAAGTAACATTAATAATAATATATATAATTAATACTACTACTACTACATTTGTTGCTGCTACAAATAATAAAAGTAATAATAATAAAAGTAATATGAATATAATAATAATAATGTAAATCATATTTTGTGATGATGTTATTTTAGTCTTTATATTTGAATTTAATATTTTTTAAATTTACTAATAAAACAACACATGCACACAACACATATTAACTTATAATAACTAATCAACACTTCCAAAAAATTAATTTAAACAGAATCAATTACGTCATTAGTCTTAGTTATAAATAATAAACTATCAACATATACCAAGAAGTTAAATCAAACCCAATGTATAATAACTCTCTGGTGTATATAAGTCAAATATTTATGATATCCTTTTTAGGTTTGAGATGAGATAGAAAAGATGTGGGATACCCCTACATGATCATATACGAGTAGTTAAAGAAAAATTACAATATGTAAAATGTTTTTTTAACTCGTAATTAGGAATACTAATTTTGATTTTAAGCAATTTTATAGCACATATACATAATTACATTTAATGTCCTTATTATGTGAAGATAGTTAATAAATGTGAATTAAGTAATTTCATCCAAAACAGATAGGTAGTTTTAGACAAAATTTCAGAACAAAACACTCAATTTTGAACAGAGAAATGAGTCTTTTTGAATATTTCTAAAACAGAAGATTTGGTATTAAGAGTATTTTCGTGTCAATGAAATGAAATTTAAAAAGCATGTCAAGCACGAAAATAACCTCATTTTCACCCACAACTGTAATAAAAATGCAACCTTTGACTTCAATGCATAAAAAATTGAAAGTGCATACTTAAGTGTGACTGTGAGCAAAATCTCTTGTACCACAAAAGTGTATCATTTGTGTATCATCAAATTATTTGACCCATGACCCATATTCAAATGTCTTTTCGTGAATCGTGATAAATGAGTGGTACACATTAAGAGCAAACACAATGGAGTATCAATGAGGAGCATGAGGTTGATTGTTCAATCCAATGACAATATTATCGGGTAGCTAAATTAGGAAAGGGGAGATTGGGTCGTTCGCTACGCCACCAGAAGCCAAGGGGAGTAAGATGCAAAAACCATCAAAACGACATCACAGTGAAGGGAAAACGGCACCACAATCATCTTGGTGGAAGTGATGTTTCACAAAGTGTGAGGTCTCATGTTCGATCCCTTCCCACGCTCCCCTTAGGAAGAAAAAAAAAACTCATCCAACCACCTTTCCACGTGGTGCAATTTGAGTCGTCCGGCATATTTTTGCTTTTTATCTCCTTTTTAGCCTTTTTTTCATTTAAAAAATTATTATTTTTTCAAATTTTTTTTTTAAAAATCTACACATTTTTATCTATAAATAGAATTTTGATTTCTTGCATTTGGATATCAACTCGATTTTCTACAATTTTTTGAATTTTCCTTCATTTTCTTTATCTCCCTCCCAAAATTTGATATTTTCAAGTTATATCAAGATTTTTTAAATTATATTTAGTACTAATAATTTATTTAGTAATTAATTATTAATATCACTATTATTATAAGCTATTAATATTTCTGTCATTATTATTAATTTTTTAATTAATATTCTCATTATTATTGTCATTTACTTCATATTAGCATTGAATGAGTTTTTATTATTGGTGTTGTTATTATCATTAGTAATATTATTATTGTTGTTATTATTATTATTGTATAATTTAATTGTTATTACTATTGTTAGTATTCTTTTTACTGTTAATTTAATAGATAAATTTTGTAATTAACAATCACTAATTAATATGTGTAATATAAAATTAACCATAATAACATTGAATCAACACAATTTATTTAGTATTGATATTTAATACTCCATGAATATTAATTTTTTGAAAAATATTATTATTACAAATTAATTGAATTTTTAATTTAGTAATTTAAGCAAGTAAATTTATATTGAATAAACAAATTTATTTATTAATATGTAATATATAAATATATAATATAATTAAGATAAAGATGATTGAGTATGTAAAATAATTGGAATTTGTGTCATTGCAGGAAGAAGTTTTTTTTGTTGTTGGTAGTTTAGAGTAGTTTAAAAATATTTTTTATTTATTTTTAATGATTTAAGTAGCTTGATTTGCTCCCCTATTGTAGATGCTCTAATAGAGGAGATATGATGGATAATTAGTGTCAAACATGTCCATTAACTTTTCTATTAACTTGTGTTGTAGTTCCATTTCCTTGATACTTTTCACTCATAAGTCTCACAACCTTTTTGTATCCATCTTCTTCTTCCTCTTTTCTTTTTGTATGTATGTATGTATGTATGAATTATGATGATCGCCAGAGGAGTGATAGGAAGTAGGAACTGTGTGTGTGTGTGTGTGTGTGTGTGTGACAGTGTGAGAACTGAGAACAAACAAAAGCCCAAAATGAAGTCGCAAATGGAATGGCGCAGTAGAAGGGTCCGTACGACATGATCACATCAAGTTGATAAGTGGAAAAGAAATATGAAGATTTATAATTGCCATGATCACTCGAGAATTTATAAGAGCTTCCAGTATTGAGTTCTACATGCTGTTTTCTTGGAAGGCAAATGAGAACGTCTTTTTATCATTAAGGGTATCTTCATCATTTCTCTCAAAAAGTATAATTTAATGGTTTTAAATAATATCAAGAACTTTTTTGGTTAACATTTCCTCCAATAGGGGACCGGCCCGAAAATCACCCATAATAAAAGGGTGTTCCGGTTGTTGTAAAACCTTGGGCATGAACTTAGGAAGAGTGACCATCATTTTGATCTTGTAGTGACAAATATTCAAATTAGAACTAAACTAATACTCTTACTCGTGCCGATGGTACGGCGCCAGTATATTTAAAATATTTCAAATTACAAAACTTACGATTTTTTTAAAAATTTATTTGTATACAAAATTACGTGCATAAAATTGGTGGGTTTGGTGGAGGAAGAATTAGTGACCATCAACCGTGAATAGTGGGGGGAGTTGGAGAGAGAGAAAGGTAGTTACTCAACCGCCGTTCATACATGTGAACTCGGGGAGTGATAATGACCGTATGATCTCAATAAATGAATCAATCTCAGCCACTCTTTATCTTTTGTCAATTATAAGCGTGCGGCTATGAGCTGTATTGTATTATAGATAGTCTTCCCACCCAATTAGGTTATGTATATATTCTATTTATTTGTGTTGATTAAAAGTTTACATGAATTCTAGTATTATTTTGTTAGATGTTAATTAGTTACTATACAATTTTTAACAATTCAATTAACATTATCTTTTAGATATTCATTTGATTATTTAGCTACTAATTAAGTTGACTCCTTTTAATATGTTTCCTTCAAAATCCTTGACAAGTGAATGTAGCAACTAACAAAGACTCAAAAGGTGAAGTGTAATGATGAAGCTAACAAAAATAATAATCTCTTCATTTCGTTCAAATAGTACATGCTTGAAAAGCCTAATAATTAATAAAAATGGCTAAATACATTGTTATTTCTAAACTTAGGTCAAACTCATCATCAGTCCCAAGTAATCAATATTGACCAAACATCACCCTTTTTGTTCATCATTAGTCCCTAGCCCTAACGTCGCTAGTGTATTGTCGTTAAGTGAGTCTTTGCCACTCACATGCACAAATATTAAGGTTAAAACATACTTTTTCATTTCAAATAAGGGATCAGTTTGTTATCATCAAAATAGGAGGTCATAAATAACATCATCAAAATAAGGGGACTAATTGAAAATTTTTAATACCCTAGATCATGTTTACTCAGACTCCCTCCTAATTTCCGTCGTTGGCCTCACCCTTCCCAATCTTTGCCGCGCCATTTCCATGTGCCCCAAATCCTCTCATCCCCTCTCCCTAACATCATCTTTATCTTCACCTTCCTCCTCCACGAATCCCACGTCTTCGGCCACCAACTTCATCGCGCCATCCATGCTTGTCCTCCGCAGCACAGATTAAGTTCAAGGCTTTCACGATGAGCAACCCGCCCATTAGAAGATTGATCATGTGTACGGATCCCTCTCTCATTCAATAACTTTGCTGACACATGTAACCCCAGAAACCTAGAAATACAATGTAAGTGAGAAACGTGGTGAAGTAAATCGTTGGAAACTGAGTCAAGCCGACGGTAAGGTAATCCTTGACGACGTCGGTGTTTAGGTTGTATAATTCAGTGCAGACGTTCATGGTGACTTGTGATTCCGGTGCGTAGTTGGCGAAAAAGAGGGAGTATTCATTGTGAAGGGTGACCAGGAACTGTTTGTTCGCAGAGGAGAGCGGTGACCGGGAGAAGTCGCGAAAGCTGAAAAGGAAGATGATGAAGTGAGAGTCAAATTTTTCACATAGTCCCCTTATTTTCATAATGTTATCCATAGTCCCCTGTTTTGATGATGATAACAAACTGACCCCTTATTTGAAATAAAAAAATCTATTTTGTTCTCAATTTTTGTACATATGAATGATACATGCTCGCTTAATTGCAATACAATAACGACATTAGAACTAGGAAAAAGGGTGATGTTTGACCAACGTTCACGGACTAATGATATATTTAACCCTAAAATATATATTGATCTCAGTGGAGTTGATTACAGCTAATGGTAAAAATGAAAGGTTATGTAAATTATAAATATAAATTTTAGAAGTGAACTCATAAATCATTATGTTAAACATCACAAATCACAAAATAGTATAAATGACTATTTGCTTGGAATAGTAAAGTAACTTCAATGAATAATAGTTGGTGATCAACTAATCCCGAAACCACCATAAGGACGGCATTTTTTCCTCTGGACACATGCAGTATTTCATCTCCGCGAGGGTATAAAACCATAGTCAGTGTGGCAATGCTAAAACAAAAGCAGCCAGCCAGCCTAAGAGGTTACCACCAGATGCAGAGAATAGAGAAATACTATAAACTCCAACAAACAAATTCCACAAGACATCTCTCGAGTTTGAAACCAAACAGAATACTAAAAAGACGAAAACAAACAATTGATGCTTCCTAAGCAAAAAGATAATAAACTTAATCTCTTGAAAGTCAAAAAATCCAATTCCAAATATCTCATTAAATGCAATTACATGCTATCCTCATAACAGTTAACATCTTAAGCTTCGGTAATTGGGTATTCAAAGACAACATCCTTTCCTGAAAGTTTCCTGTAGACTCCGGTGAATGTCTCCAGCTTGTACTCGGTGTCATTCCGTGCCTTTGGGTCCAAGAAGATCTGCTCAAAGCAGAGAAAAACAATAAATAACAGATACTTGTAATAGAAAAAGAAGAAGAGTGAGAACCTGTAAGGATAGCCTTCCACAACCAAATTGCTGGCAATTACCTTAATAATCTTTGACCCATCAAGCCTGTATCTGATACGCTTCCCAACGATCTCAGCAGGATGAACAACATCCTCAAGCATGGCATCATGCACCGCTGTAAGGGTACGGGAGCGAGGTCTCTGGGCAGCAGAACCCTTCTTTGGAGGCCGCACGATTCTTCTGGTGGCAATAATAACCACATCCTGCAAGTCAGAACCATTTACTTCAGCACATGCAGACCAATCTTTGAGATGGTGATTCTAAGAAAAACTTTTTCAAAACCACATCAAGATATGAAGCCATGAAAAGTAAATAATCCGTAAAATGAAAATATATAAATTACCACCATTACAAAAAGTAAATAAGTAAGATGAGTCAAGTCTCCATCACTCAAAATAATGTTTTAAATCTAAATGCTCAGACTTTGATCATCAAAGTGAGGACACGTATATGGTTTGAACAAAATCAATAAATTTGCGTGATAACAAAAAAGTGAAATGCTCCCAAGAACAAGCAAATTTGAATATTCAAAATCATCGAAGTTCTGTTCTTCCTAGCATTGGACTGTTATTGATGCATAATGGTGGTAATCTTTCCTACATGAAAAAGGTAAAACCTTTTAAAATAAATTTCTTTAATCCTTGAAATGGCTCAAAAGACTCCGGACATGGCAAGATATAAAAGATGGACCAGCTTGCAGAGAATCTTTCTGACACAGTATAATGAGTTCAAAAATTAAGAAACGACAATGTTACCTTGCCACTGAACTTCTTTTCGAGTTCTCTTACAAGCCTGAGATGAATCTTGCGGAAAGCTTTCCTCAATCTGTAAGGAACATGGATAACAACAGCCTTTTTTCCTGCGACATCAACTTGACTGCAAGGAGAACTAATGAGTGCCAATGTGACAAACTAGGCAAAAAGGACTACTTGGATAAGCAAGAAGCACAATGCTTACGCAGCAGAGTTGATGTAGAGATCCTTCAAGTCACTTTTCAGCTCCTGGTTGGTGTTCTCCAAATCGAACAATGCCTACATTTTCATTTAAATATTTATACGAAAATTCAGTTGGACCGTAATTATTAGGAACAGAAAATTAACAGCAGTAGACCTGTGCAACAGTCTCCTCAAATTCAGTGGGTTCAGCATCCTTGTCCTTGAGGATCTTCTTCTTTGCAGTATACATCTTTGCAGACCTGCTCCACACAATGTAGGGGTTTAAAGCAAACAACTTAGAGAAACTAATATGAATATAAAATGATTTTCAAATGCATACATAATGATTGAAGGAAATAGATATCAAATAACTAGGACAAAGGCAGAGTTTAGTCTCTGAAAAGCAGGGGGAGGGACTCAGTAACACTGTTAGACATCTGTAGATGAGTTTCTACTTAAAGTTTAAGATTCTTTGGTAATGCAGGTATATATGCATAGGCAACCCAATAGTTCAAGTTTACATGAATCCTAATTGCTAAATTATACATGAAGTAGCATACCCAATGTATAATCAAAATTGCCAGAGTTAACAAGTTCAAAAATCCATCACCTACAGTTTAATTAGGAAGTCCAAAGCTTTTTACATCCCACTATATAACATTTTTTCCTGAAGAATAACAAGTAGAAAGAACTGAAACCAAAATATTGATGGACATCTCTCAAAGTGGATCAAACAAACATATATATTCTACACATCACTGAAATAGTTTCCAGAAAACATTCTAGAGAAAAGAAAACATAGCAGAGACCAATAAATTTGCAATACATCATTCAAATCTTACACAAAAAATAGAAGGAAACAATATTCTCTCAAACATTATAAAAATGAATTGAACTTGTCAGATTCCTGAACTGCATAGTATACAACCTGCACGTACTCCGTTTTTCAATAAAGTCATCATTTTTTACCAAACAAACGTCTAATCTCTACCAATAGGCTGACCAAATATCCATCAAACAAAATTCTCCAAGGAATAGATGTATACACATGGCCATCTATATTTCACAATAACAGTGAATTTCAACAAACTGGTAGACAATCAAATCTAATAAGTAAAAACTTGGCCACTAAGTGCAGATAATTAACCTAAGACATATATTATCATAGCATAATTCAATTTAATATCTTAAACAAAACTACATTTTCCCTCCCTGTTTCTATAAGAGCATAATTTTTTCCTGATATAATTAATCCTTTTCGTCTTCTTAAATTGATTGAAACCAAAAGGCTTCAAATGAAGATACCGCTATGATCAATTTTTAAACAAAATAACACGGATGAAAGAAAATTGAATCGATATCAGCACAGAATAAAGTGAAACAGAATAAATGGAGTCTTACGTTAAGCGACGGCCGGCTCCCTCTATGCGGTGTAGTGTCGGACGGCGGTGAAACCCTAGAAAACTTCAGCTTCGGAGCTACGGAGAGAATGTGCAGTCGGGCGAAGGAGGGTTTTTAAAAGACGATACGACGATGAGGATATGTTTGCCCTAATATTTTCGACGGCCTGGATTTAACCAAATGAATCCTTAATTTTAGGAAAAGCCCGTTTAAAATTGGAATCTCTATATGGCACCCTCTGATCTAAGTTCTTGGAAATATGGCCCTGTGACTATGAGTTTCTAACAAAGTAGAACCGTTTCTTTTTTACTTTAACCCAAGTTGACAGCTTCTGCTTCACACTCTTTACTAGTCCTATCTTTCGTTTTTTATTCGTTTAATTAATAATTAAACAATGTTCATTTTTAAGAATAACTTTTATTATTCCCTCTGTTTTTTTACAACGAGTCCACTATTTTATTTTAAGATATTTTAATTGAAAATTAAAGCATAAAAGTGTCATTTTATTATTAACTAGTTTAGTACCCATGCAATGCACGGTTTTAATCATTTGTTTGCAAAAGTTGTTTATATAACCATGATTTTCTAAACTTGCTATAACTAATTAATTTTTTAATTAGAATACTTTGAACTAAACTAAAATAAGGTAAATATTGTAATTGATCATATCAATAAGTAATTGAAAGATTTGCATAGGAATTTTATATAGAAAAAAAATTTCAAAATTAAGAAATTAATAATTAATAAATATAGATTAATTATTATTTTTCGTTTGAAATTACTCATTTTAACAGAAAGTTGCCTTTTGTCAACATTGGCTTCTTTAGTACTACCTCTGTCATTTAAATTAAGTTATATTTGACAAAAATAAAAACAAAATCTTTTCTGATTTTACAAAAAATTGACATATAATAGTCATTTTATGAAGAAAAAAAAATGTATCCATGTGATGCACTGTTTTAATAAAAAATCTTGCCTTTCTTTTATCATCTGTTACATAAAAAATTGTTCTGCTCTTAAACTTTCCTTTTTAGGCATTTACACCATTATACCTTTACATTTTCTTCCTAATTTAATAATGATCACACATGCACATGGGTTTTTTAAAAATTATATATTATACTAATCTATATTACAAAGAAGCTAGGTAATTGACTAGAGCTATTCAGAGGTCAGGATTTATTTTTCTTACTATCATCCTACGGCTGTCATTTATTTGGTTAACCTTCTTTTCTGGGTTTCCTTATATTGTTAGAATTAGGTTTCCTTATAAAACAACTAGGTAATTGATTAGAATTAGGTTTCCTTATAAAACAACTAGGTATCTATATTACACAGAAGCTAGGTAATTGACTAGAGCTATTCAGAGGTCAGGATTTATTTTTCTTACTATCATCCTACGGCTGTCATTTATTTGGTTAACCTTCTTTTCTGGGTTTCCTTATATTGTTAGAATTAGGTTTCCTTATAAAACAACTAGGTAATTGATTAGAATTAGGTTTCCTTATAAAACAACTAGGTAATTGACTATGATTATTCAGAGGTTGAGATTAAATTATCTTTAAAAATTTAACGGTTGAGATTCATCTTCACATTCACATGTGTGAGTAGTTATCCATTTTTAACCCCCTACAATTAATATTATGAGTAGTCACCCTTTTTAATATTATAAAGTCGCACCTTGCTATTAGTCTTTTGAACAATCACCCCTTATAAAATATCAGCCCCTCAACTATCTCATGAATCAATGTACCCCCCAACTATAATATTTTTTAAATAGCACCTTCTATTTAGGTACAGTCATTTGAATTGACGAAATCATATATACTGGTACCGTGTCATAAACACAGAGATGCTGAAACACGTGTGTAATTGGTAAATGCTAATTACAGGCTGAGATTAATTCTTTTACTGCAATCATACGCTCTACATTTAATCTAAATTGTAAACGTGTGAAAGACAGTTACTTTTTCCAATTTTACTGCTTCTTTTTCTTTAAAAAATAGATAATTGTTCCAATAAAGACATATTCTACGGCTTACTTATTATTTACGGTTTTACAGTCTTACATTTATTATTTTATGGTTTTACCGATATTATTTTACTTAGATTTATTGTTTTAACGTGCATAACTAATCAATTTAATTTTAGTCCATCGGTAAGTTTTGAATATTTGTATTTTAACTTTTTTTTAATTATTATCTTAATTAACTTAATCAATTTAATTTTTTCCGACCCTAATTTCAGTATACAAATAAAAAATCGTAAGTTTTGTAATTTGAAATGTTTGTTTTTTTTCTTTTTAACTGTTATCGTAATTAACTTAATCAATTTAATTTTTGTCCGGCCCGTTTTTTTGTTCGGCAATTTAATTTTTTCCGGCCCGCAATTTCCTATACAAATAAAAAAATTCATAAGTTTTTTCCGGCCCGTTTTTTTTGTCAACCCACAGTTTCGTGTACAAATTATTAATTAATCCCTCCATTTCGGGCAAAGATGCCTTTACGGTTTTACAAATATTTAGTTGTAGTTTCTTAATTAATTTTTTTCATCATGCTCGATTCATACATTGACCACCCTCTTACTGGCACCGTGTCGGGCACGAGTTTATTTTTATATAATGTTGGACATCTTCTCATTGTTGTGGTTTTGTTTGTTGGTGTATGTGTATTGGTTTCCATTGATTTAATTGCCATTTTTTTTTAGCTTTTATGGTTGATTAATTTGGATCAAATGCATCTTCGTTCGCCTGTTAGATTTTGTATGATAATATGTGGGAGGATTCGAGTTTTGTAGATGAAGCAGAAAATTTGGTTAATTGAATATATTTGATTTTCTTTGTCTCATGTGTAGGTGGAAATAATGGACAAAGTTATTGCATATCATGTTTACAAAGTTAAGCAAAAACCCCAAGAGGAATACTGAGTTTTCGTTATTGAGAAAACAATAAAATTTTCTTTTTGTATTTTAACAATAGTTACAATTAAAATATTTATTTCTTGGTTTTCTTATAAAATAAATATCGAAGTAAAATGTTTTATTTTGTTAGATATTTGGGTTCATTTCCACATTATTTCATTTATTGACAAATTCTCAAACTGGCGCCGTGCCATCGGCACGGGCAATAGTACTAGTCTATATTATAAAGAAGCTAGGTAATTGACTAGGGCTATTCAGAAGTCAGGATTTAATTTTTTTTACTATGATCCTACGGCTGTCATTTATTTGGGTAACCTCCTCTTTTGGTTTCCTTAAACTATTAGAATTACCAAACACAATTAGAGATTGACTCTCTTATATGGGTAACATCCTCTTTTGGTAACCTCCTCTTTTTCATCCCTATTTTATCTCCACAATCCTTTTATCTCTCACTCCCTCTCTATCTCCTTCTCTCTCCTCCTCTCTGCATATTCATCAGTTTCTATGAGATTGACTCTCTTACTGCGAAAATATATGGGTTGGGGTACGGTCCATGTCCCCTCCAACCTTTAAAAAAAAATTGTTATCGTAATTAACTTAATCAATTAAATTTTATTCCGACCTGTAATTTCGTATACAAAATTTTAAAAAAAATCGTAAGTTTTGTAATTTGAAATATATTTTTTTCTTTTTAATTGTTATCGTAATTAACTTAATCAATTTAATTTTTGTCTGACCCGATTTTCCGTATACAAATTATTAATTTATCCCTCCATTCCGGGCAAAGAGGCCCCATTTTAAAGTCAATTTTTTTAAGAAAATAATATTTTTAGTAGTTCATTAATAATAAAATGATCTTTACAGTTTTACAAATATTTAGTTGTAGTTTCTTAATTGATTGATATCGTAATCAACTAAATCTCAATTGAATTTATGTCTGGCTTAGATTTAATTTTTTTATAAAAAAAAATTGTTCGTAAATTTTGTAATTAATTTTGTAATTTTAAATATTTGTATTTTAATTTTTTTATTGTTATCGTAATTAATTGAATCAGTTTAATTTTTGTCCAAAAAAAATTTGTTTATGAGTTTGGTAATCAACTTTTTTTAATCTTGAATATTTGTATTTTAATTTCTTTATTTTCTTAAAAGTTGTGTTTAGTTTCCCTTATTGGTCTGAAATCTTTTGTGATTTCGATTTCAAAATAGTATTTTGTTAGTTCACTATGTCTTATTTAATTTATTTTGTGGTTTTTTTTTTTTCGCGGAGATTTTCATTTTTAAGTTTATTTCAATTAACATGTGTTGGGTTGGTGTGTGTGTGAGAGAGAGAATGATTTTTTATGCTTAATTATATTTTTTAAAGATAAGTTATAAATTTTCTTTTAAAATGAGTTATAAACTTTTACGACCAATAAAATATGTTATTTCTTTAAATTTAGGGATGTTGGTGTATAATTTACATTAAGGATATATTAATTTATTTTCATAATGTCCGGTTCATACATTGATCATGTTCATAATGGCACCGTGTCATCAACACGGGCATAAGTTTATTTTTATAGAATACTACACATCTTCTCATTGTTGTGGTTTCGTTAGTTGGGGCATATATATTAGTTTCTAATGATTTAATTGCCATTTTTTTTAGATTTTAGGATTGATTAATTTTGATCAAAATGCATCTCCGTTCGTCTGTTATATTCTATATGATAATATGTGGGAGGATTCGAGTTTTGCAGATGAAGTAGAAAATTTGGTTAAATGAATATGTTTGAACTTTCTTTGTGTCATGTGTATGTATAAATAATTGACAAAGTTATTGCATCTTATGTTTCCAAATCAACCATTGTTGTTAAGAAAAAAACCCTCAGAAGAAGAAGACTGAGTTATCGTTATTGAGAAAACCATAATATTTTTTTCTTCGTATTTTAATAGTAGTTACAATTGTAATATTTATTTATTGGTTTTCTTATGAAATAAATATCGAAGTAAAATGTTTTATTTTGTTAGGTATTTGAGTTTTATCCTATTTCCGTTGTGTAGCGTACATATATCTAACCCATACAAATTATAAGTAAATATTAATTCATTTTCACAATATCTGCTTCATTTATTGATAAATTCTCAAACTGACGCCGTGCCATCGGCACGGGCAAAAGTACTAATATATATATATATATAATGGCAATGGTATATTTTACCCTCCAAAATCTCACTTTTGAATTATCATTTCACTTTTTCTCTCTCTTATCCTCTCTATATTTTCTCTCTTTATCTTTCTCTCTCCCGTTTATCATTTCACTTTTTCTCTCTCATATCCTCTCCCTATTTTCTCTCTCTCTTTCTCTCTCTCATCTCCTCTCTATTTTCTCTTTCATTACCACCATTTCATCTCTTTTAATTATGTTTAAACATTTATCTCTCTTCAAACATAAAAAATAGTAACTAAAACAAAAATAATAGTTCTGGAGTCAAGAAAATAAAAATATAAGAGGTTAGTAAAATAAAAAATAATTTATGGAATACGTCACTATTAAAATAAAAGTTACAGAATCAACAAAACAAAAATAATTTAATGCGGAGGTTAGTAAAAATAAAATAATTTACGGAACAAAAGTTTAAAACAAATTCTTAAAAATATATGTGTAAAACAAAAATACATTAGTAAAATAAAAATATCTGATGGAACAAAAATAATAGTTACAGAGTCAATAAAACAAAAATAATTTAAACTCAGGTTACTAAAATAGTAAAAATAATTTACGGAACAAAAGTTTAAAACAAATTTTTAAAAATAGTTATGTAAAACAAACATACATTAGTAAAATAAAACTATTTGATGGAACAAAAATAATAGTTACAGAGTCAATAAAACAAAAGTAATTTAAATTGAGGTTAGTAAAATTATAAAAATAATTTACAGAACAAAAGTTTAAAACAAATTCTTAAAAATAGTTATGTAAAACAAAAATATGTTAGTAAAATAAAAATACTTGATGAAACAAAAATAATAGTTACAGAGTCAATAAAACAAAAAAATTTTAAACTGAGGTTAATAAAATAATAAAAATAATTTACGAAAAAAAGTATTTCGTAAAACTAATTCTTAAAAATAAAACAAAAATAATAGTTACAAAGTCAATAAAACAAAAAATATAATGGAAGTTAGTAAAATCAAAATAATTTACGGAACAAAAATTATAGTTAACGGTAAAAATAATTTCGTTATTTTGATTTTAGCTTATATTCTTATCAGAAATTCCTTTATTCATAAAATACAAGTAATCATTCAAAATGAAGAACTTATTTGAGTTCAGATTTTATTTGCATGGCGGAAAAAATTCAAGTTTGTTCGAAAACATTCATTCTAGAGAGTTTTTGAATAGTATAAAGTGTTCGGGGTTCTTAATCGTGGATTGACACTTAAATTTGGTGTTCCAATAATGCTATTGAGAAACATTGACCATACTGTATTGTGCAATGGAACAATACTAATCATCATAAATCTTGGGGATCACATTGTTGAAACAAATTTTTTGAAAGTAAGGAATGCTGGAGAAAAGGTTTTTTATCACAATATTGTTATTAACTTCATCTGATATAGACTCTAAGGGGTGGCCCAGTAGTAGAGTTGAGACTTTACAAAATGTGAGGTCCAATTCTCAGGTTCAATCACTTTCCATTCCCCCTTAGGGAAAATGTCTAAAAAAACAAAAAAAACTTTTAAAAAAACTTCATCTAATGTAAGGCTAACTTTCAAGTTCTAGATAAGACAAATTTTCTATTGCTGATTTCATATGCAATAACAATTAGCAAGTGTCAAAGTCAATAATTGCATGTAGGTCTCTTCTTGAAGAAACCAATATTTAGTCTTGGGCAGTTATATGTCACAGCTTTTAGAGTAACAAATTATTTTGATTTGAAGATATTGATATGCAGTAAAGATGAAAAACCAACTAATAAAACTACAAATGTTGTGTATAATGAATTCTTTTAGAATCTATAATGATTATTGATATACTGATGTGTATTTGTTAATAAAACGATTCTTCTTATTCTATCCTTTAAGGTTTTTATCCTCTTTATTTTGTTTATGTATGATTTAATTGAAAAAGAAGAATGATCGTACGTTTAACGCACGGGTTAACAATACTAGTTTATATAAAAGTCAAAACATTTTTCTTAATCCGTGTTAGTCAAACATGAAAATTATTTAGGAACATATGAAGTAATATAATAAAGTTCTATAAAAATTGAAACTTCAAATTTTTAGTTTTCTTAATAAAATATGTTTCATTGGTTAATTTTTATGTTTGTTAAACCATTGTTTAATTTCTAGTTTTATTTCATTTTTTTGTATGGAAAAGAAAAAAGAAGTTAATATCCATTTTTATTTCCAAAAAATATGGTTTGAATTTCTCATATTTTTTGACATACATGTTTAAATTTGGGGAAAGGTACAACATAATTTTTTTAAAAAAAATTTAGAAGAAGAAAAAGATTGACAAATGCAAACACAAATTTAGAAGAAGAAAAAGATTGACAAATGCAGATGGATTTACACTTCACCAACTTGTCTCGCAAGGCTATATAATCTATTGTACCAAGTACCAACCATTGTTTGCTATCCCCACCCCTATACAATGAGCAAGCAAAGTGAAGATACAGTAGACATATTATAAATTGAAGAATCTCAGGCTTGGAACAAACATATATATACATATATATATAGAGAGAGAGGGATTTTAATGTTGATCCACCGTCACCAACGACATTGAGACCTAGGGTGGGGACTGCTTTGTGGTTATTTGCAGAAGCCGATGAACACAACAATGACGGAGCAGCGACGGTGGAAGAGAGAGATAGAGAATGATTTCTTATGGGTTAAACTAATTTAAGCAACTTATATTATTTGAAGACGGAGTGGTAATTTACTATCAGATGAACATCTTTTTTAAGATAATGTTCCTCATCTTTGATCTTTATCTAAAATGATTTAAGTATTTGTTTGGTGGAGCGTTTTGGTCAAAATGCTGGCAAAAAAGACGATGTTTTCTCTTTTAAGTGTCTGTCTGTAGCGCGTTTTCGTCAAAACGCTACCAAATAACGGAGGCGTTTTACTAAATTGTTGTATCATTATCCCGTTTGAAAACGGAGCGTTTGAGAAATGAGGGCGTTTTCGAAACGCAAGAATTTTCAGCGGAAGAATAAACGCGTCTAAGAAAACGCCGCTGAGAATTCCGTTTACCTCACTACCCCTTTGCCAGTACAGAGCAAAATCGGGGAGACAGAGAGACTAGAGAGAGAGTCGGGGAGAGAGAGAGACTAGAGAGAGAGGAAGAGGACTGAGATCTGATCTGATCTGCTGCCGCTGCCGTGCCTTCGCCCGTCTGCATCTCTGCTTGCTAGAGCTGACTGCTCACTGTCGGAGGGAGTCGAACTGTGAAATCGAGGGAACCGCCGAACTGAGAAGGAAGGGGAAACGGTCAAAGCCTCCGAGGAAAATATATGAAAGTATATATGGATATGTGTCGTGCCTTCTATATATATATATGAGGGACTAGGCTACAGGACAGAAGAGAGAAGGGCATTTAGAGGTGGAGAAAGAAGGTATTAATTGTTTGTTGAAAGTGTACTTTGGTTCTTGAGAGAATTTCTGGAAGGATTGGGTCGTGGGTTAAGTTTTGTGGGAGGGGGGGACCTAGAAGGAGTTTTATAATGCCAATAATATATATATATATATATATATAATTGGAAGTAAGGCATTGTTTAAGAAAGGGTAAAATCGTCATTTTAACAAATATTCAGATTTATGAAAATAGCGTTTTGAAAATGTATCCCAAACACATTTGTAAGAAAAACGTTGCGTTTTCAAAATTCTGTATTTTCAAAACGCTGTACCAAACGGGTCCTAAAAGTGTTTCAATGCAGCGTTTTAAAAATATGTTGCGTTTACAACTACTTTGTTTATGAAAATAGCGTTTTGAAATAGTTTTCCAAATGTGTTTACAAAAATAAAACTGCGTTTTGAAAATGATGCGTTTTAGAAACGCTGAGTTTTGAAAAAGTTGTGTTTTCAAAACGCTGCACCAAACGAGCTCTAAGACTCCGTTTGTTTCACGAAAAATTACTTTCGAAAAATGTTTTTCTCATTTTTTCGGTGTTTGTTAACATTAGGAAAATGTAATCAATGTAAAAGCTTTTTCGAGTCAACGGAAAATCAAGTCATCTTTTCCAAAAAAATGACTTACGAATTTTCCGTAAGTCATTTTCAAATGTTCGAGAACCTCCCCCTTCCACAATTACACATATTTACATATACACACAATATTTCATACAACAAATAAATTGTTTAGAAATATAAATAGAGTTTTTGTACACTATTTATAAATTATAATTTTAATAAATACTCACTACGTCCTAAAATTAGTATCAATTATATTATTTAGGAATGTCTCAAACATTATCCATTTTTTATATATCAATTATCAAAATTTTTATTTGTTTTTATGATATTGAAAAAAGAGAAAATTACTAAAGATAAATTGAATGTTACTAAAAGAAAATTACTTAAAGTTCAACACTATCTTATACTCTAGATCTCCATTTTCAAATAATCGTTCTCTTTGACCTGACACACCGTTTAAAAAAAGTAATTGAATGTATTACAAATATTGGTGTAATGTGTGATTTTCTTTAATGTTTTTTAAACATATAGTCATAATTAAAGTGATAAAAAAAGTAAGGATAAAGTATTTTTCTGAAAAGCAAAGTTTTGAAAGGGTAATTATTTAGAAACGGTGGGAATATTCAATAAGGACATTAATATTAAAATATTTTTTTATGTATTCATATATTGTTTGAATGTTTTCTGAACATTTTCTGTGTGTTTGCCAAATACCCGAAAATGTTTTCCAATATATTTTCAAAAATTTACCAAACACCTGAAAATGAAATCTCTTCATTTTCCAAAAATCATTTTCTGGAAATCATTTTCCGTAAAACAAACGGAGCCTAACATCTCTTTTAAGATAACGTTCCTCATCTTTATCTAAAATGAATAGATTTTTATAACGTATATGATAGACGATAAGTATCTTTTAAAATAAGGATATCTTCCTTTTTCTAAACTGATTAGAATTGAAGAGTCCCATCAAATGAAATATGTATAAATTAAATATGATAAAATCATATTTTTAGCTAAGAAATGTGTCGTAAAACAAAAAACAAAAACATTTCTCATACCACATAAAGTTAAATGTGATAAGATCTATCCGCCAAAAAAAAATTATTTTAAACTAACAGTAAATTTATCCTATACTAGCCGTATAAAATCAAATGAGATAAAAAAAAATTATTGTAACTTCTTATTTGTAAAACTTTTATCACTAAAATTTTATCCGAACTTTTTATCTTTAAAACTTTTATTAGTAACCAATTTTGGCAGAAAAAAAACATAGGTACTTAATACAACACCTATAAAATACTTAATTCAACACTTTTTGAAATAAATTTTCTAATTTGTCATTTGTTTAATTTCAAAATTAAATTAAAAATTATAATTAAATGAAAAAAAATATTGGCTGTGGAGGCGGGTGGGTGGTGGACCTGGTGGTGGAGGTGAGCGGGAGTTGGTTTTTAATTAAATAGAAAAAAACTAATTTGTTTTTTTTTTTGTGGAGATGGTGGCGGAGGTTGGGCGGGGGATGGTGGAAGTTGGGAGGGAGGTGGCGGAGGTTGGGTAGGAAGTGGTGGAGGCTGGGCGGGCTGGGGGAGGGGCTATGGTGTGGGCTGGGTGAGGGAGGGACTGGGGGAAGCCCAGTCCGTGTGGGAGAGGTAGGGGAGGGACTGGGTCAAAAGCAGGCGGGTTGGCTGGGGCTAGGGGAGGGATTGGGCTTGGTCCAGGCGGAGTGGGAGGACTGGGGCTGGGGCAGTCATGGTTGGGGTTGGGGGAGGGACTAGGCTTGGCCCAAGCAGAGTGTGAGGGCTGAGGGAGGGACTGGGCTTGGCCCAGGCGATGTGGAGGGGTTGGGGGTTGGGGCAGGCGGTGGGTGGTGGTCCAGTGGGCGGTGGGGGTGGTCCAATGGGCGGTGTTGGTCCGATGTTCAATTTTTTATTTTTTTATTTTTTCAAGGGTAATATAGTATTTTTACAACAAAAAGTGATGTATTAAGTATTTTATAGGTGATGTATTAAGTATTGCCCAAAAAAAATTACAATTTAGAAGAGAGTGATACGCGGAAGCATGAAATTCTTTAAAAACTTTAAGGATTTAACAAAAAATCGTCGCGTGACAGTAACAGATTCTATTTTAGTAACAACTAGTTTTACACATGTACGTTAAACGCACGGACATATATATTTTTTAAATAAATTATACTCAAAAAACGAAAATAAAAAACAAAACAAAACAATAAAGAAAAAAAATGACAAAAAGGAAATTGTTTACTAAAAAAAATTCTAATTTGTTTCTGATTTAAAAATTAAAGACTTGTACGTTCAAGGTCTTTTTGTGTATATTCAATAACTAAGAAAATAAAGTTAAATCCTCTGGAATAATAGGTTTTCATAGTATAATGTAAGGACCAAGAAGCATTAACTATTTAATACTCTCTTCGGCCTTAAATAATCGTAATGTTTGGCTTGGCACATAAATTAAAAAAAAAAAAAACAAATTGACTCAATTATAAATATTGATATAATATATAATTATTTTAATAAAAACTTGTGTATTTGTGATTTAGTTTAATTTTTTTTGTTATAAGAATTTCGGTTACAATGAAATAGACAAATATTTTAGACATTTATCATCTTTTTACATACAAAACAACTGGAAGTTTGCTTTTTGACTTGTCTAACAGTAGAAGATGAATTTATTTTGTCATAAAGTGAACGAGTGAGCTCTCTTTTCAGCCTCGTCTCCAACCGGCAGTTATTCTAATTTCTTCTTGTTTCTTTTATAAGTTTCCTGGTATACGTGCCCCATGCTTAGGCTCATGTCGGTAGAAATAAATTCAATAAATAATTAGAATAAATAAAACTTATAACTAACGGGGTAAATTAAACAAAACTCATAAGTGAGGGGTTTATATATAACTCACATATTTACAAATCAATCTAGACCGTCAGTTGTATTTCAAACAATTCAATTTAGGCCGCCAGTTCGCCCCGATCTCTTTATATATATATATATATATATATATATATATATATATATATATATATATATATATATATATATAGTTACTAATGGTGTATAATTCTAATTAACTTGATTTTCTTAATAATAATTTACATCTAAATAATTATGTAATGTTGCAAATAATGTTTCTCATCCAAGACTAAGCTCATACAAAAACTGAATTGAACTAAAAAATAAATTGCAATCACTCATTTGAACTAAATAATTATTGATTCAACTAAATCAAAATTGAAGAGGCAAAGAGAGAAATGTTGGAAATAAAAAATTGTTATCCTCAAATTTAGCTAAGATGCCTAGATGGAGTACTCTTCATGAGAAGATCTACTTTCCTTACTTAATTGAATATTGTTGGAAAACTAGTGTTTTTAAGTGAAGTAAATTGGGGTTTTGAGGCACTAATTTATTTGTGAGTCATTTATGTAATGACTATGATAATTGTGGAATTATGTTCTTCTCCGTTAGTACATAAGAATACTATATTTATTTGTCCAATTCGGATATCGGATGAATAAGTTATAGAGGTTTAAAGTAGGACATTTGAAATGTTGGAAGTGTGTTATCCCACATTGGGAAAATGTGAAAAGCTTGAAGGGTTTATATACAAAGGCTCCCTTGGTGTTGGGTAAGCTTGTATAAAAAGTACTATCCCTCACGCGCCCGCAGCGGGGGTGCAAATCAAGGTCCAATTTGGCTTGGACTGGCGGACACGAATGTCGGATCAAATTGTGCTACCTAGACAAACCCGTCTTTTGCACATTTTTCTTTTGAATTTTAACTCCAGCATTAAAGAGCAGAATAATTCTGTTTTAATGGACAGATTAATTCTGTCTTAATGTCCGCTTTAATTGAGTGGTTAATGGGCATAATCAAAACGGTTTTTCTAATTAAAACGCTTTGATTCACTGGTCTATATAAAGGAACCATTTTCCACAACAGAGAACACACACAACAAACATGAAATTCCCCTTCCTCTGATACACTTGCATTAGCATTGCATCTTGATCATCGTCTTTCTTGGCCTCTTGTTTGGTGATAGTCTCTGACATCTATTATTCGGGACCTACAAGCATAGTCATCAGGTTATTGTATCTGAAACGATCGTCTGCGTGAGAAAACTCCACGCACTTACAGTGAGTAGGACGAATAACGTTTCAAGAAAGCGTGTTACACAGCCTCGATGCGTTTTCCTTCCACCGAAGACATCAGTCTTCCACCCAGACTTCAAAGATCGCCACCGAAGTCTTCGACTTACCACCCAGGTAGAAGATTTCACTTTCACCGGTAGACCTTCACCAAAAGACCTTCACCAGCAGACCTTGGTTTAAGCCACCAGCAGACTTGAACTAAGTCACCAGCAGACCTTGCAGAGCCACCAGCAGACTTCATTTCAAGTCACCAGCAGACTTCCCAATATCACCAGAAGACTTGGTTTGAAGCAACCAACAGCTCAACGGTTTTAGTTTTCGTTATTCTTTATTATTTACTATATATTCTGTAAGATTGTATAGGGTTTTACCCAACAAATATCTATATCTAGCTAGGAGACGGTCAAATTTTGAATAGAAAGCTTTTCTAACATAACCATCAGAGCCCTATATGAAATTTATGAGCATACAATTATTTCCTTCGCAGCCATGAAAATGAAGAAAATCAAATTTACTAGTATCTAAACAAAGGTGGAAAGGGAATCTATTTCCAAAAAGTTAAAACTGGATAATTCATGTCAAGAAGGAAGTAAGAAAATTAAGATTAATTTACAGTTGAAAAGCAATACCAGCTATCAATCCACCACCACCCACGGGCACAAATATGACATGCAATGGGCCTTTTAATTTACACAAAATCTTCATTCCAACCGTTCCTTGCCCCACTATCAAATCAAGGTGATCAAAAGGAGGTACAAAGATCCGACAACCCTTTTTTGGCATATGCATGTGCTTCATCATACGAGTCCCCTAGAAAACAAAAATGTCGGTAGTAGAAAAAATAGGCAAAGAGAGAAATGGGAGAAAGAGAGAGAGAGAGAGAACAATTACTTTGATATTCAACTAAATCGTAAAATTGGAGACCTGAAAACACATCAATTCAAGTACATGGTTCAAAGAAGCATGCAATTTCTTAAAAGAAAATAACTATGATGGAGATTATTGTTAAAGACAAGAAGAATAATCAAGGCAAGGAAAAATACAAGGATCAATAAGTCATTCCTATCTTTCACAAACTGTAGTGGTGTCGGGTGTCAAGTTGTATTAGTTTGTCTGTGTTTGGTAGGCAGTTAGTTTCTTTTATGTCAATCTTGTAATTTGTTCTCCTTTGTTCTGTTAGCCGTTAGGATTCCTTTTTTTTTTTTTGACAGATATATATTGTTAGGCTTTCCTTTCAGAGTGTGTAATTTTTCTCTCAACAATACATGAAATCAATAAAAGAATAAATTTCTCTTTCTTCTATCTACGCTTATGTTGAAGTTTTATCATGGTATCAGAGCCTGCATTCCTGGTTCTTCGTTGATCAGCATCATCCCTGCTAATGACTCTTTCAGGCTTCACATTGATTCTCTGAATTTCCTCGACTCTACCTTATTTGTAAGTGTTTTCCTTCTCCTTCTTGCACTTTTCTTGTTCTTGTATCATGTCTCAGACAACATCCCCTACTAAATCTACCAAAACCACCACTCAAACTTCCACTTCTGAATTTTATGACTTCACTGATTCTACTTTCCAATTACCCTCTGGTCATCATCTCTTTCTTCATCCCCACGATCATCGAGGGATGAACCTTGTCTCCGATCCTCTTACTGATTGTAACTTCACCCAATGGAAGCTTGCAATCACCATTGCTCTATCAGCCAAGAACAAACTTGGCATGATTAATGGTTCTTTCAAGAAACCCGAATCTGAATCTAAATATGCCAATGCATGGGACAGATGCAATTCTATGGTAATTTCTTGGATTCTTAACTCAGTTACTCCTGAAATTCGTCAAAGTATAGTTTACTTTCCCACCTCCTATGAAATGTGGGAAGATTTGATCACCAGGTATTCCCAAAATGACATACCAAAACTCTATCAAATTAGGAAGACCATTGATCTTTGCACTCAAGAAACTCTATCTGTTAATGCCTATTTCACCAAGTTCCGTGGCCTATGGGATGAATTACAGAATCTCCTTCCCCTTCCTAACTGTATCTGTGATTGTGTCTGTGGTGCTTCTAAGCTTCGTGAGGAATATGACCATGCCTACAAGATTACTCAATTCCTTATGGGTTTATATGACTCTTTACACTGATGTAAGAGGCCAGATATTAAGAATGGTCCCCCTCCCTTTCTTATCCAAAACAGTGTCTATGCTCATTCAAGAAGAGGGCCAAAGACAGTGTGGTACCTCCCCAAGTCAACCTAACCTTTCTACAGCCTTGCTTGGCAAAACTGGGAACAACAATTATAATGGGGGAGGCAGACTCAACAAATCTGGGAAGAATGTTCAGTACAATGGCAATGTTTCCATAGGTAAGTTTTTCTGCGACTTTTGCCATGGAGACTCCCATCCTAAAGAAAAGTGTTTCTTCCTCAATGGCTATCATGAATGGCATCCTCAACATGGCAACAAACCTGATCTTTCTCGCATGCCAAAGAACAAAGGGAAAGGAAAAACTACTGCATCTGGAAATTGTGTGCCCTCAAGAGACAACTTCAATAACCACAGTGGTCAGTTCACTAATGAACAAGTTGCTCAAATCCTTTCTATGATCACACCTAAGGCAAGCTGTATTGAAACTGATTCTCCTCTTGGCAATAATGATGTCCACATGGCAGGTAATCTTTCCACTATATATAAATCTTTCAATCCTTCTTGCTTGGCTAACTATAAAACCAATGACAATGACTGGATTATAGATACAGGTGCTTCCCATCATATAACAAACTCCCTCAATATTCTTTTTAACCATGTTGCCATTCAATCTTCTATTCAACTACCCAATGGAAAGTGCTCTAAAATCACCTGCAAAGGAACTGTTAAATAGCCCAATGACATCATCTTATACAATGTTTTTTATGTTCCTGAATTTAAATTCAACCTTCTATCTGGAAGTAAGTTTACATATGATAATGAATGTAACCTCATTTTTTCTTCCAATCTTTGCTATGTTCAGGACCCTGCCAAGAAAATCACCAAGATGATTGGTAAACTTGCTGAAGGCCTATATAAACTTGAACCTTGCCTTTCTCTTGTAAAGAAAAATATGAATAATGTCAACACTGTTAATTCTTCTTGCTGCATTCCTAAAATGTTTCTTCTCAGTTTGTTAATAATGAATGCTACACTAGTTCTTCTGTTGTTGATTCTGTATTCTTATGGCATAAAAGACTTGGGCATTTACCATTGCAATCTATGAAACACATTGATTCTTTATGCTCTTTAAACTTTAAAGATTATAAAGAATTCAACTGTGATATCTGCCACCTATCTAGACAAACTAGACAACCTTTCTACCTAAGTAACTCCCATAGCTCTTCCTCCTTTGATCTTCTTCATTGTGATGTCTAGGGCCTTGTAGGCACCTCACTCTTGATGGCTGTAATTCATTTCTTACTATTGTTGATGACAACACCAGGGCCACTTGGACCATTCTCCTTAAAACTAAAGCCAATGTCTGTCAGGTCATGAAAAATTTTCTTACCATGATCAACACTCAGTTTAATAAAACTGTTAAAGAAATAAAATATGATAATGGAACTGAGTTCTTTAACTCTTGTATGAATGCTCTTCTTGACACTCTAGGCATTATCCATCAAAGTTCTTGCATTGAAACCCCTCAGCAAAATGGTAGAGCTGAGAGGAAACATAGACATTTGTTGGAACTTGCCAGAGCTTTCAAATTCCAAGCCAATCTTCCTATACATTTTTGGGGAGATTGCCTTCTCACTGCCACTTACCTTATCAACAGGCTTCCTAATTCTGTTTTAAAATTTAAAACCCCTTTTGAAGCTTTACATGGCATCCCTCCTAATTACAATCATCTTAAAACACTTGGCTACTTGTGCTATGCCTTCACTCTGGCTGCTAACAGAGATAAATTCCAACCTAGATCTCAAAAATGCATCTTTCTTGGCTATGCTGTCGCTAAAAGAGCCTACAAATGCTACAACCTCGCCACTCACAGGACTTTCTTCAGTAGAGATGTTGTTTTTTTGTGAAAATGTTTTCCCTTTCAAACTCAATAATCAAACTAAATCTACCAATCACAGGTTATTTCCCATTATTGATATTCCTATTACCATTGATAATGATGACTTGAATATGCCTAGCCTTGAAGAAATTGCTCCATCTGAGCCTCCCAACAATACTCATGAACCTACTCAGTGTCCCTCTAAACCTAACATTAATGTTCCTATAAATCCTAGGCCTATTAGGAATAAAACTATACCAGCAAAGTTTAAAGACTTTACAGGTTTACCTACTCATTTACAATCTCACAATGCCTGCAACATCAAAGGTACTTCTCCCCATCTATTTCAAAAATTCTGCAATTTCAATCAAGTATCTAGTAACTACAAAGCTTATTCTTGTAAAATTGCTTCTGTATGTGAACCCCAATCCTTTGAGCAGGCTGCCAAGGATCCCTTATGGTGTGAGGCAATGAATGATGAGCTAAAAGCATTAGAAAACAATAGCACCTGGACTGTAGAATATCTTCCTGAGAAGAGACATAAAGTTGGATCAAAATGGATCTTCAGAATAAAGTACAATCCAGATAGAAGTGTTGATAAATATAAAGCAAGGCTTGTTGCTAAAGGTTTCACTCAAGTTGAAGGCAATGACTATTTTGAAACTTTTGCTCCTGTAGCCAAGATGACATCAGTCAGAATCCTCCTCTCTATTGCTACCTCAAATAACTGGCAGATAACTCACATGGATGTGTCAAATGCTTTTCTACATGGAGATCTAAATGAAGACATTTATATGGATCTTCCTCCAGGATACAAACACAATCTTCCTAAGGATAAAGGTCAAGTTGTGTGCAAACTACACAAGTCTCTATATGGACTTAAACAAGCCTCAAGGCAATGGTTTGAGAAGTTTTCTTCTACTCTCACCCAATTTGGATTCAGTCAATCACAAAGTGATCACACTTTATTCACAATGAGTTCAGAAGGAAAATTTATGGCTATCTTAGTCTATGTTGATGACCTTCTTATCACTGGATCTGACAAAGAAATGATTGAGAAAGTGAAAGAGTACCTTCATTCTAAATTCCCTGTAAAGGACCTTGGTAACATCAAATACTTTCTTGGTCTTGAAGTTGCTAGAAATTCTTCAGGAATTTGTCTTCATCAAAGAAAATATACTGTAGACATTATTAAAGACTGTGGGTTATTAGATGCCAAACCCAAATCCACTCCTATTGCTCAGAATCACAAACTTGCTTCTAATCCATGAACACCTTTAAGTAACCCTGGACCTTACAGAAAACTTATTAGAAGACTAATCTATCTTACCATCACCAGACCATATATATCCTATGGTGTTCATATACTTAGTCAATTTATGGCCAATCCTGCATCTGAACACTGGAAAGTTGGGCTAATACTTGTAAAATACCTTAAAGGAAGCTCAGGTCAAGGTTTATTTTATCCTTCAGACAACTCTCTTATTCCTTTAGCCTTTTGTGATTCTGATTGGGCTTCTTGTCCCATAACCAGAAAATCCATTACTGGATTCTGTGTCTACCTTGGTAATGCTCTCATATCATGGAAAAGCAAAAAGCAGCAAACTGTGAGCAGATCATCTTCTGAGGCTGAGTACAGAAGTATGGATGATATTTTTTGTGGATTAACCTGGATTACTGCTATTCTCAAGGACTTCAATGCTCTGTTTTCTCACCCAATTTCTTTTTTTTGTGACAATAAGTCTACCATCTATATTGCTGCAAATCCTTTATTCCATGAAAGGACCAAGAACATTGACATTGACCGTCATATTGTCGTGAATATGCTACGAAAAATCGATATCTACCAAATATATTGCCTCTAAATCTCAACTGGCTGATCTGTTTACCAAAGCCCTTCCAAAGGGTCAATTCTCTGATCTTCTTCCCAATCTGAAAGTTAAGAATTTATTCTCCCCTTTCAGCTTGAGGGGGGATGTTAAAGACAAGAAGAATAATCAAGGCAAGGAAAAATACAAGGATCAATAAGGCATTCCTATCTTTCACAAACTATAGGGGTGTCGGGTGTCAAGTTGTATTAGTTTGTCTGTGTTTGGTAGGCAGTTAGTTTCTTTTATGTCAATCTTGTAATTTGTTCTCCTTTGTTCTGTTAGCCGTTAGGATTCCTTTTTTTGTTTTGACAGATATATATTGTTAGGCTTTCCTTTCAGAGTGTGTAATTTTTCTCTCAACAATACATGAAATCAATAAAAGAATAAATTTCTCTTTCTTCTATCTGTGCTTCTGTTGAAGTTATATCAATTATTTTAGGCACTCTTGCATATTATATACAATCACTTTCAAGGCAAATCCAATAAATTATTTTAGGCACTCTTGCATCACTTTCAAAGAAGCATATTAAAAGTATATGTTACTCATCTGACAACACAATACATGAAAGGCGTCAAGCGTGAATCCCGTGCCACTTCAATGTACATGGTCCAGAGAAGCACACATTAAAACAAAAAAGATGTTGACATCGTAAAACCTAGATAGATTGGGAATTCCATCATGGTACAAACAATTGGCATAGTAGAGACTAAAACAATCACAATTTAGAGAGGGAGAGAGAGAGAGAAATCTTATGGGTTGCGGAGAGTTACAGATTTTGGAGCTCTTGTAGGTTAGGGTTAACGGCGGTAAAGAAACCGAGACAAAGAGAAAGAGTGTTTGTGTGTGTGTTGCGGAGAGTTGCACGGTTGGAGGTCCTCTATGTGATTAGGGAACCGACAGCCAGAAGCCGAGAGAGAGAGAAGAGTGGGAGGGATATGTTTTGTGGAAAAGTCGTAGAGAATGACGAAGTAGTCAAACGTAGAAACTGTTCTCCTGTGAAAGTGAAATTAATTGGTTGTTATCTAAAAGATAAAAGAGACGATAAAATCTAAACTAACCCATTTTGAAAGTTTATCATTTCACATGACACGTATCAGCATAGAATTCCTTTAAAAATTTATAATATTTTACAGAAAGCCGTTATATGACAATGACTTCTGTTTTAATAATAGTTAAAAGATTAATAGATTGGCTGCTAAAAATGTCTTCTTTTTAAGTGGGGAAATTTTGACGAGGAGGATAAGGATTTCAAATAAGGACTTTTTTGCGGACGAAAGGAGTATTATTTTAATCTTACTTTACTTGTTATTTTAATGATTAGTCTCATTTGCACAAAAGCTTTAAAAAAAATACATAACATACTAATATGTAGTATAATATAATCAATTGTTTTTTGTCGAGTAAAAAAAACAGTTTTTTAAGTACGGATAATGAAAAATTACTCTTGCATTCTAAATAGCATGCTTTGCAGTTTCTTGCAAAATTATTATGGCTAATTTTCTTTTCTATTGGTATGATCCCATGAACACAAACTTTTAGATTATTAGAAAATTGTTCTCATTCCGAAATTTTATATTTCTCATTGTTTGATCATTATATTAAAAATGGGGTGACATTAGTAAAGACGGCCTCGTCTAGTTCAGTGTTTTGAAAACGCAACTTTTTCTAAACGCATCGTTTTTAAAACGCAGTATTTTCAAAACGTAATCATTTTCTTGTAAATATGTTTGGAAAATTATTTCTAAACGCTATTTTTATAAACAAAATAGTTGTAAACGCAACACATTTTTAAAACGCTCCAAACGCTACACATTTTTAAAACGTCGCATTTTAAAATGCTGTATTTTTTACCAGTGTTTTTGTCAAAACACTCCACCAAACAAGCACTAAAATAAATAAATGATAGTTATTCCTTCCAAATACGAATCTCACTTCTTTAAGTCATATCTTTTACTCTGTTACACTCAAAAGAATTTATATTTGAAAAGTTTAATAATTAATGAATATATAATTAAGACTAGTGTTAATCATAATTACGTAAATACGTGAGCATAATTAATATGTTAATATCACTAATTCGTGAATACTCCCTCAATTGTGAGATGTTTCAATTAAAGAGTTCACTTTCAAAAATTAAGATATAGGTGTGTCATTTTATTACTAATGAACTATTAAAAATATTATTTTCCTAAAAAAATTGACTTTCAAACGGGGACTTTTTACCCGAAACGGAGGGAGTATATAATTAGAATTAGTAAACATAACTTTTTAAAGTAAACTTTTTGAAACATTCTAAAATAGTACAGTGAACTATTTACTTGAAACAGAGGGAGTAAGACTCGTTTTGCATACCATCATCTTGTGGAGAATATTTACTTCTTTAGGACAAGTTCAATAGTGGTACTTGTCCATAAGTATCAAAACCAAAGTTTGATACTTATTGGTTACTATTCATGAGTATCAAATAATCATCTCCAACCATAGGTATCAAAATTTAATTTTAAAAAAAATTGAAAAAATTATATCCAACACATCATAATATAAAAACAAAATTAAAATATTAATATACAATAATGTACCAACACGTATTATGACATAAATATATGGTCAAAATAAAATGTATTAAAATTAAGTATAGTACTAGGGGAGATATCAAATTTGGTACCTTCCCTAGTATCACACCTAATTTTGATATCTTTTACTTTAAGTCTTTAACCATTAGAAATCATAATACTCTTATATAGATATCAAATTTTAGTTTTGAATCCTATCATTGAACTTCCCCTTAAAGAAAGAGAAATAAATGAAAAACACTAAATTATCGTATATATGTTTAACTGGCATGGAAATTGAGAAAAACTTTTGTCATAAATTTTGGGTAGATCACTAAAATCCTTAGTTAAACTCAAAAAATGATTTCCTATATTTCTCACTTTGATAACAAAATAAAGTATAATGCAACTCGGTACCCATACAATTTAGGAATGAGCGTGGCTATTTACACCCCCCAATCTACTCTTTGCACCCTATGAAATTTACTTTTAAAAATGTCATCATACCACAAAAAAAGGATAATATAGCCCCATGAACAAGTCAATATGTATGTGTGCGACCACTCTCAACTGCACACGTCCCATTGTGTACGATCACTCTCAGTCACACACACCCCAATGGGGTGTTCCGTGTTCATGGCCACTCTAAGCCATACTCACCCTATGTGTGTGGCGAACCAAGGATGCCAAACAAATAGATTTCATCACTTTCCTACTTGAGCAATCTTTAGATTCAATTCTTACACATGTTTGGATTCAAATTAGGGTTCATACGTTAATATAGAAGGAATCGAGGACACGATTAAGAAGGATATATCTTGTAAGACAGATCTTTTTTACCCGATATACCATGTGTTAATAGGTTAAGCTGTGAGAAAGTAGAGTTTCGTCTTACAAATTAAGATCCGTATGACCGTCTTACAGAAAACCTCTTCTATTTGAAAATACATAATAGACTTAATTGGAGATTTTAAGATTGAGTGGGATAGAAAAGTTGGTTCGGTTTGTTCAATTTAAAGAACATTATTGGACATACTCAACACAATAATGATGGAGATATTGCTACATCAAGTCTTATGTACCATAGCTTTGAAAACAAGATTACAACAACTTGATATATTGCTTCCTTTTACAGAGAATGAAACCACCATGGCCAAAAACAGAGTTGTGGCAATGACGGGGATTACTATCTTAAGATTGCGAGAAAATCTTGGTTTGGAGTTTTTTGCTTCACAAAATGGAAGCTGCAGTTTTGGTGTTCCCACAAATGTGGGAATTCCCCTTCAAAGATTGGTAACTTAGATTTGCAAATACTCCTTTGTTTGGAACTGCTCCCTTTAGCCTGTTGAAAGTAAGATTTAGAGCCTTCAGATCACGCAGTAGCTCTAGAGAATCACGCCAGAGACAGCATTGGAAGACAGATACAAGTACTCGTAAACAATCAGATAGCCAAAAACCGATAAGATTGGGCCTTGGAATGAATTCTTGGACATATCAAGTGAAATTAAGCTCTGTAGGTTGCCAGTAGAATTGGGAATATCCCCAGAGTAGTTATTCGAGGAGAGGTCCATTATTCTTACTGCTTTTAAGTTTTAGGTTCCCCACTTCAGGAAGGATGAAACCATGTAGCAGATTTAAGATTTTCAAATAAGTTTAGCCCTTCTAACTTTGTTATTCTCCAGAAACTTGAAGGAATCATGGGGTGGAAACAGTTAGCAGCAAGAGAAATTCCTCTTAACTCAGGTTAAATTCTCAATAAATATGGGTAACGATCCCTTCCCCAGAAGCGAGGTGAGGTCTAGTCTTTCATCGTGAAGTTCCGGAATAAGAGGCTCCTGATTTACATCCCTGATAGCATGTTTTCTGGCAACTGCAATGCAATATGCCCAATCTTTTGAAGGCATCGGACGAATGAGCGAAAATTTATACCCTCAAAATCATAGAACTTTGAATCATTTCAGTTGGATGAATGAGCAACATGTTATGTTCCAAAAATCTTTAGGGCAGCAAGTACTATTATGACTATGGTGAGTGTCACTTTACTTGCTACCATGACGGTTTTAGGGCATAACTTCTCTCTCGTTCACCTATCAAAATGCTCTCCATTTCTTTTTAGATGATCTATCAATGGAATACGACTACAGAGATGTATGCAATGTCTATTTCTTATTTCTTTGGTTTTGTCCTGAAGAACTAACTACTCTATAGGTATATGTTGTGTGAATTTTACCTTTGACTAAGTGTGGTAATAAATAAATTAAAATTTTGATATGATTAAAAAAGAAGATGAAGACTGGAAACTGGAAAGTGCCTAGCTTTAAGAACTCTCTGCAACAAAGAAAGGGAACCGAACATGATTCTCCAGCCTTCAATTGCTACTAGAGCCAAGTTGAATGCATGTAGGGTATGGAATCCCATGCCTTCCACTTCTTGAGCATGGACAAAGCAAAGCATCCTGGTTCACCCAGTGACTTCCATTCCCTTCCTTTTGTCCTGACCACCAAAATTTTGCCACTGTCCCACCCAATGAAAAACATGATAGCAAAGCATTCTACTTTTCATAGAGATAATTCACTTCAACATTTAGAAATAAACTGATACAACTAAACTGGTAGTCCCATCACACTTTTGTCAGAATCTTCATCAACATCTATGGGATTCATAGGACCACCAGACACTTTTGTCACCCATTCCCTGGCAATACAGTTAACTGATTCAAAGGTTACTTCTTGTAAGTTCTCCGTTTTTCTGGCTGAGAACTTCCCTTTTCCTACACTTTCACGTACATTCGAACTTAAGGAATTAATTATTTTAGTAGGGCCATCACTCGATTCATGAACAATCTTTCTCTTGGATTTGGAAGGCCTTCCCAATAAAAATGAAGAGGGACTTCCACTATCACTGGAATTTTGGCAAGTCCTAAAATTGATAGGAGGCTCTGGCATCCCATATGCAACTGAGTTAAGACAGTCTTCCTCATTCTCATTTGCCTGAACAGTCAAAGATCTCAAATCCTTTGAGTTTCTTGTTTGCAACAAGGCATCTTCAATAGCGCCTTCACGAGTGACCATCGAGTTCTTCCACCAATTAGAGTATCTCAAGGAAACACCCGACATGAAGGATCTCGAAGGAACAAAAATGCTTACAATCTCACTAGTAGAATTGAAGTCCAAAACATCAGCAGCAGCTGGGAGATCTTGATCCATTCCAAATTGCATTGCCACGCGGTTAGGAAAGTATTTCTCTCGAAAACCATCGGTTCCAACAAGCTCAGAAACCCGTAAACATCTAACATAAGATAGCAACTTTTCATCTAAGTGTAAACAATCAAATACTAACTGCTCCTTTTCCTTATAAAAGGATTGATGGTGCCAATTTTTTAAATCTGCGGCATAAGGCCGCCACTCAAAATTTTCAGGCAACCTAAGGGCTGACCTAACCAGGGGTATATTGAGCTTCAAATTGACTTTGTGCCAACGAGCCATACGTGGCTCACCCGGGCCAATAACAGTCATAGGGGATTTGGGTCCCAGGACAAGGGCAGGGAACCTTTCAAATGCCCAAACTTGCAGCAAGTGGAAGTGCCCCGGAATAACAATGGTTTCCTCCAATGACGATTCAAATGCGCCTTGTGTATCCCTCAGTTTATGATAGAGATTTGCTAGAATAGCAGGGCCTAATGCCAGTCTAATCCCTAGGGACAGTTTAGCAGCGATGGCAAAAACATGTCTATCAAGGGGGGCATTGTTGGAAAGAGAAGGAAAGGCATACCTAGACAACCAGAGAGACAAAAATGCTACGTGCTCATATTTGCTTCTCTCTTCCTCCATGAAGTGGTTGAGCCAGACGGCAGAATGGTCAGCTCTCTTTTTTTTGGTGCTTTTCAAAAAATCAGTAGTACATTTTTCCAGCCCTTGAACAATTATTCTCACCGAATCCAAATCCAAATCATCAGTTGGAGTTAGAGGACTGTTCACAAGCTCACCGACAAGTGGGTACCCACCAAGAATCATGACATCTTCAAGGGTAACTGTGGCTTCACCCCATGGAAAAAGAAAGGTATTTGTTTGGGTGCACCAAAATTCAATCAAGCCGAGGAGTAGTTCTTGATTATACCTCAATTCGTAGGTGGAACTGATGATGGCATCGCGTATACCGGTTTGAATCCAAAGGGGTTCGTATTTTGGGGCTAACCGATGAACCCATTCTCTCCATATTTGGTGGGGATGTTGATGGTAGTTGCTCCAGCCCTTGGAAACAACCTTTAAAGGCCATTGATGGAGATTGTGTGGGAAAATATCGGAAAGAAGAGGAGTATGAGGAATAACTGCGACTTCTTCGACGTTTTTGGCGACTGGCAACAGGAATCTGGCGATTCTCCACTTGGTTTTGCCGTCTTTAACAGAAACCATCTTCTCGTCTCTCGCTTCGAACATGTGTTGCGGCTCTTCTGCCATTGTTGAAGATTTTATTTGATATGGAGGAGAGGTTATGCGTGGGAAAACGATGTTCAACGGCGCTTCAGAGTCTCAGACTACGACAAGCGCGCATTTTGCCGCTTCAAAACTCCTTGCAGGTTTCCCAGTACTCGTTTATTTATTCTTTATTATGAATTTTTTAAATAAAACTAAATTCAGAAAAGGATAACTTAAAACTCAGAAACTCATAACAATCATAATTCATAACAATGAAGAGTTGCAAAAGGATTAAATAACTACCATAATATAGAAAAAAAATTCCGATCGGTCCATTTTTTAAAGTTTATAACCTCTCTAGTTTAGTGTTTTTTTTTTCTAAATCAGAAAATGACACTTTTTTAGGGCGAAATGACTGTGATATCCTTAATGAGCCTGAAGCGCATTACGTTTTTGTATCGCGGTTCAAAAATATCGGGTTAAATTTATGAACCACGATACAATTAGATTATGAAATTAAACTATTGAACCGCAGCGCAAAAAATTAATGCAATGAAATTTATGAACCATAATTCAAAAATAGACAAGGAAATTAAACTTTGAACCACGATGTAAAAATTAGGCTCCGTTTGTTTCAGGGAAAACGTTTTCCGGAAAACGTTTTCCGGAAAATGATTTCCAGAAAATGAAATCATTCTATTTTCATTTGTTTGGTAAGTCTTATGAAAATGTTGTGGAAAACATTTTCAGGTGTTTAGTAAACTTTGTGAAAATGTGTTGGAAATCATTTTTTTACAATATCATTTGTATATAATACTCCAATAAGAACTAAACATAAATTTTCACACGAGTTATCAACTCTCCACGTATACTAGCTATTTTACAAACGCGATAATGACCATAAAATGGCAGCATACTTTAGATAATTTTTGAATGTACGTTGCACAAAGCATAAAATTTCACATTACTCAAAAATACTTACCAAAAGTCTAATTAAGATGTGTACAAAACATTGTGTCCCATATGATGATCATGTTCAAATACTAACAAAATATTACCAAAACTCTAATAATTGTTTTAAAAATAAACTATCATCCAAAGCTTTCTTGTCCTTCAACAACAAAACATAAAACTAGTATCCATGCCACTCTTGGGTCATGAATTTTTCAATCCATTTCCTTCGAAAGTTCTTACTTTTTACCATAAATCCTCTAGCCAAATCCTTGTTGATAATCAGATGATCAAACACCGAACCAAGAAACACTTCATCAAAGCCTTCAGTTTTCATAACCTCTTTGTAGAGATCTTCTGTGTTCACTTGCTCATCAGAAAGTTTCTTGATTGCTAACGCAACCTCTCCAAGTTGTTCAACTACTTTGTTATCATATGTAGAATCCCCATCCTCGCGACACCTTTTCCGATGGGGCCTTGACTTTGACGACGGTGCACTTGAAGCTTCTTTGCTTTTTGTGACCTCTTCAAACTCATTTCCATAAAATGATTTCTGAAAAATGATTTCCGGAAAATCAAAAGATTTCATTTTCAGGTGTTTGGTAAATCTTTTAAAAATATGTGAGAAAACATTTACGGGTATTTGGCAAACACACGGAAAATATTACGAAAAACAATATATGAATAAATAAAAAAATAGAAAATGGACAATTTTTTATGATGTCCCTAGAAAATCAATAAGGACTATCTTTTTTAAATAAGGTTCATCTTTTTTTAATCTCACAATTACAAATAATTTTTTTGCTAATTGATATGAAAAAAAAACGTTCTAAAATCGAAAATAGACATTGTTTAGGATGTCCCTAGAAAATGTTACGGAAAACTATATATGAATAAATACAAAAAAACATATTCTAATATTAATGCATATATTGAATATAAAATAGTGTTGAGCTTTAAGTAATTTTTCTTTACTAATTCTCAATTTATCATTAATGGTGTCAAATCAATGTCTATTTTTTCGATCTCACAATTACAAATAAAAATTTGATAATTGATATGAAAAAAAAAACTTTTTAAAATAGAAAATTGATAATGGTTAGGATGTCCCTAAATAATATAGTTGACACTAATTTTAGAACGTAGTAAGCATTTATTAAAATTATAATTTATAAAGAGTGTCCACAAACTTTATTTATATTTTTAAACCATTTATTTGTTGAGTAAAATGTTGTGTGTAAGTAAATATGTGCAATTGTGAAAGGGGGCAGAGGGTACCCGAACGTTTGGAAAATGACTTACGGAAAATGAATCCGTAAGTCATTTTCCGGAAAAGAAGCCTTCATTTTCCGTTGACTCGGAAAACCTTTTACGTTGACTGTATTTTCCTAATGTTACCAAACACCGGAAAATGAGGAAAACGTATTCCGGAAGTCATTTTCCGTGAAACAAACGGAGCCTTAATGCAATGAAATTTATAAACCGCGGTTCAAAAATAGACTAGGAAATTAAACTCTGAACCGCAGTGTAAAAATTAATGCAATGAAATTTATGAACCGTGATTCAAAAATAGACTAGGAAATTAAACTTTGAACCACGGTGCAAAAATATTATCTAATTCATTTTTGCACTGCGATACAAAAGTATAAATAACCAGTTTACATCATCCACCTTCTTCTTCCATCTCCTCTGTCGTAAGCATTTTTCTTTCTCCTTCTTTGCCGCCTTCGTCCCAACTGAAAAATCTTTCAACCCAGCACAGATCCATCATAGTTTAGTATTTCATGAATCAAAAAACTTGTTTACCTTTCGGGTGCGTTGCTGATAACGGAACGGACCCAATGATCTCCTAGGAAGGTATTAGGATGAATGACTCCGCGACCCAACGCCTTCGAGATGACGCGAACCTTGGAATTGTGAATGACGCCACAATTGGGATGACTCTCCAACTGATAAGTCGAATTCAACTATAAACAACGAATCCACGATGTTTATAATCCGAGCTTCCAATCCAGGACACTCAAAGAAACAAGACAATTTTCTAACCAGAAAATCAACTCACTTTTATTAATCAAAATTCTCTCCCCTAAAACAATGTTTAAGAATGCCTTTTTATAGGCTTACAAAATAAATCATAATTCTTGTAGGACAAGAAAACTAATTAAAAGGAAACTCTTAAATAAAGGAAACTCTAAATAAAAAGAAACTCTTAAATAAAGGAAACTCTAAATAAAAAGGAAACTAAAATTACCCAAACATTAAAACAGGAAAATAAACAAAAACAGCAGCTTTCTGGAGACCTTGCGGTCGCAAGGTGGACCCTGCGGCCGCAAGCTTCAAGCCTTCTCGCATTTTTGCCGACTTGCCACTTTGACCCCCTGAAGTATCCAAACAGTCTTCTAAGCTTCCAAACTTGCCTACAAGTTGCCAAACTTAACCAATAGATCCCCGAAATCTTAAATACACTTTTATGGCTTGTCAATATCATATCATATTCCCCCTCTTCAAAAGGATTTGTCCTCAAATCCGTACATGGAACTCGACGATTCACTCGTGAGACAAGATTCATCCAATCCGCCCATTGAGTCAAGAAGAAGTAGTCATCGATCATCCGTTTGATTAACCAAGAACAAGACAAAATTGAAGTTGTAAAATCAAACGGGTCTTCGTATACTTGCGATAGCTTCAAGTTTTCTTGAACCGTTGTTAATTTCTCGTCAGTTTCTTCTTTCTCTGCCCTTTCTCGCTCTTCCTCCTCCTTCTCGATTTTCTCTTTCTCAATCCTTTCTTTCTCAATATTTTCTTTTTCAATTTTCTCCTTTTCAATCCTTTCTTTCTCAATATTTTCTTTTTCAATCCTTTCTTTTTCAATTTTCGCTTTGCTCTCCTTTTCAATTTTCCATGCACTAATGCTTGTTTGTAAAACCAATAAATCATCACGAACTTGAGCAGGTGTTAAAGGCACTAAAGAGATCTTCCTATTCTCATGCATGAAATTGTATTTCTTTGTACCCATCAAATTGTAAGTTGCTCCTCGATGCTTGCCATGGTTTCCCAAGTAATAAGTGACCAGCCTCCATTGGTACTACATCACACATCACCGGTATCGAATACTTCCCTATTCGAAAAGTGACGAGGGTTTGTTGGGAGACATGCACTTGCCCATCGACATGTAGCCCTAGCAACTCATAAGGTCATGGATGTGTAAATATTGGTAGCCCTAACCTCTCAACCATGTAGGAGCTAGCAAAATTAGAGATACTACCTCCATCAATAACCATACTACATGCCTTATTACTCACGAAACATCTAGTACGAAATATGTGTTTTCTCCATTCCTCAATCATGAACTTACTACCCACTATCTCTCAAAAAAACTCCGTCCAATCATCCATAGCCGATGGTTTAGGAAGTTCGAACATGATAATTATTTTGGTGATTCACTCCCTTGCGTGTATGCACTCAAAGTCACAATTTTTTTTTATAAGTAACAAATCCTAGAACAATTAGGATTTCAAAATTGAAAAAAAAAACAACACGATTAAACAAGGATTGATGATCCAAGTTCAACACAACTAGATGAATTAATAAATTTTTTAAAAAAATTAAATTTTTCAACTGTCACGGACTTGAATTCTTCAACCTTCAGTGCGGCAAGCAATCCGTTGGTCTTGCTTTAAGTAAGCCCGAAAATCTCAAATGGGACTAGACAATGAAAGAGAGCTTTGAAAGGGAACTTGTATTGCTTTATGAGAACTTTTACAAGAGTTACTTTTGTATTTCTTCCATTTGAGATTTTCGGGCTTACTAAGCAAGACCAACGGATTGTCGCAGTGCACAAGGCTGAAGAATTGGTATCGAGCAAAGGTTCCGTGGCAATGGTAAAGACCAGCGACAAGAACATCACCACCTCGGGTGTCGTTCAAGAGGAAGCAAGTGGGCATGTGAATGCCCAAGCACGAGCAAGGCACCGAAGCTTGATCCGAAGACTCACCGTCGAGTTGGACAAGAGGGTTGTCGGAGTGGAGACTTCGATTATGGACTTTGGGCGCAGGCGTTTGAGGATATCCACCAACGCCTTGACGGGTTGGAGTCGGAGGCGCGGAGATCCATCTTTGGCGTCAAAGCGCCCTCAACATCTTAGGTGGAGACCTAAGAAATGAGCTTCATGCCCTTCGTAGGAGGCGATGGGTGAGATTGCATCCTTGCGTACTCAAGTTGGGGAGGAACTTGATTCTTTTCGCCAACAAGTGGAGGAAGTCGCGGTTGGGCGTTATGCAAGAGGCCGTAGCCAGTGGGGTAGCGCCGTTAAGGCAACCCCAAAAATGAAGTCCCGACGCCATCAAAGTTTGTTGGCAACAGGAATCTGCAAGGGAGGTCGAGAACTTCTGTGGGGACTTGAACAATATTTCAAGTGGCGGCATTGTGGATGATCTTTGCCAAGATCCAAACTGCTAGTCTATACTTGAAGGATACCGCGGCTTTGTGGTGGCGACGACGATCTAGCGACATCGCTAAAGGTACGTGCACTATTGATACTTGGACTGATTTTATTCGAGAAATCAAAAAGCAGTTCTATCCTGAAAATGCCGAGGATGAGGCAAGAAGCCGACTCCGAAGGCTCAAGCTGAGTCCGATCAAAGACTATGTCAAAGAGTTTACGACTCTTACTCTAGAGATCTGGGACTGTCGACAAAAAGTCTCTCTTCTACTTCATGGATGGCTTACAACCTTGGGCAAAGGCGGAACTCAGCGGCGCGGGGTGCAAGATCTCGCTACCGCCATTGCCGGCCAGAGTCATTCGTCGATTATAGCAAGAAAAGAGCCATCAAAGTCAAAGGACAAGAGCCACCGAGGGAAAAAGTGGGGGAGACAAGTCGGCCCAAGAAAAATCTTATGCCACCCATGGCCGTTCAGGGAAAGAGAAGCAAAGTGATAAGGGCAAGGAAGTGTCTAAACCCCCAAACACTTGCTTCATATGTGATGGACCTCATTGGGCACGTGATTGTCCCAAGAAAAAGGGCTTCCATGCAATGATGGCTCAATATGAGGATCAGGAAGCTCACGAGGAGGAGGCTCAAATGGGGTCACTGCAAATATTGAACGCCATCAAGGCTAAGATAGAGGCACCAAAGGCGGCAGCCAAAGGCCTCATGTACATCAAAGCCAAAGTAAACGGTGTCCCTACTCAAGCTTTACTCGACACAGGTGCTACGCATAACTTTGTCTCAGAAGAAGAAGCCAAAAGGCTTGGCCTTCATGCTTCAAAAGAAGGGCACCATCAAAAAGCGGTGAACTTCGGATGCAAGACCAATCTATGGAAAAGCTCGGGCGTGGAAGCTAAGATCGGCGATTGGGTTGGCTCGATAGATTTGTCGATCGTGCCAATGGATGACTTCAAACTTGTGCTTGGAATGGAGTTCCTTGACAAGGTAAAAGCCTTCCTATGCCTTTGCTAATTCATTGTGCATCTAGATGGAGGAAATACATGCATGGTGCCCACCGGCGTAGTGCCAAAGTGGAAACCAAGTTCTATCGGCGATGCAATTCAAGAAAGGCTTTAATAGAAAGGAGCCTTGCTACTTGGCAATATTGCGTAAATCGCCGGATGGGGGCGTGCTTGACCCCATTATCTCGAGAGGCTCCAAAGGAGATTCAAGCCGCCCTTGCGGACTACAAGGGCGTGATGCCTAAGAATTGCCAAAAAGCGCCACCTAGAGAGAGAGGTGGATCACAAGATTGAACTTGAGCCGGGCGCCAAGCCATGCAATGGCTCCTTATCGGATGGCACCACGAGTGGAAGAATTGAAGAAGCAATTAAAGGAGGCGATCGACTCGGCTATCTTCGTGCATCAAAGTCCCCATATGGTGCCCCCGTATTGTTCCAAAAGAAGAAGGATGGGTCCTTGCGGATGTGTATTGATTCTGGGGCCCTGAATAAGATCACTAAGAAGAACAAGTACCGATTCCTCTCATTGCGGATCTTTTCGATCAACTTGGCAAGGCAAGTACTTCACTAAAATTGGACTTGAGGTCGGGGTACTATCAAGTGCGAATTGAAGGCGAGGAGAAGACAACGTGCGTGGACGAGTGCGGTTCTTATGAATTTCTAGTCATGCCCCTTTGGCCTCACTAATGCCCTGCCACTTTGCGCACCTTGATGAATAAGTTGTTCCATCAATTCCTTGATAAGTTCGTAAGTAGTCTACTTGGATGACATTGTCATCTATAGCAATACTTTGGACGAACATGTTGGGCATTGCAACTAGTCTTCCAAGTTCTACGGGAGAGCGAACTCTACATAAAATTTGGAGAAATGTTCATTTGCCCAAGAGGAAGTCATGTTCTAGGGCATAAGATCAAAGGTGGAAAACTTATGATGGGCGAGACAAAAATCAAGGCAATCCGGGAATGGGAGCCAGGCTAAGGTGCCGCGATTCTGATCATTTCTTGGATTGGTGAATTACTATCGTCGCTTCATCAAGGGCTACTCGGCAAAAGCAGCCCCTTTGACAGATTTGCTCAAGAAGAACAAGGCATGGAGTTGGGATGAGAAATGTCAAACAGCTTTTGAAGAATTAAAGAAGGCCGTAACAGAGGAGCCAGTCCTATGCTTACCCGACATTTCCAAGCCTTTCGAGTTACACACGGATGCTTCAGACTTTGCTATTGGCGGCGTGCTCATGCAAGATGAGCATCCTATTGCATCTGAGCCAGAAAACTTAATGACACGGAGAAGCGGTACGGTGCAAGAGAAAGAGATGACGGCGGTTATTCATTGCTTGCACACTTGGAGACATTACTTGCTCGGTTCTCAGTTTGTCATCAAAACAGACAACATTGCCACGAGCTACTTTCAAACTCAAAAAAAGCTCAGCCCTAAGCAAGCTCGCTGGCAAGACTTCCTTGCGGAGTTCAACTTCTTCTTTGAGTATAAACCGGGTAAGACAAATGTTGTGGTGGCACTAAGTCGGAAGGCGGAACTTGCTACTATCGATCAACCACAATTTTCTCTTTGGACGGGATCAAGGAGGGCTAGACCACGATCCCTTAGCCAAGAATCTCACGAGCATGGCACGAAGGAAAGACCACGATTTTGGCTAAAGGGTGACTGCTTATTCACAAAGCGATCGACTCTATGTGCCAAAATGGGGCGACTGCGCAAGGAGATAATCGAGGGAATGCCATGATTCCAAATGGGAATTTGGACACCGGGTATTAAAAGGGCCGCAAGCATTGGCGGAGGCATCTTATGCGCCACACATGTTTGGCGATGTAGAGACATACGTCTGAGACATGTTTGGTGTGCCAACAGATAAAATAGAAGCGTCAACTTTGGCGGTCTATTGGAGCCACTACCAATTCTGAAGGACCATGGGAAGCGTTTCCATGGATTTTATCACATGTTTGCCTAAGTCGAGACGGGTTTGGGAGCATAATCGTGGTGGTTGACGGGTTCTCAAAATATGGCACGTTCATTCCGCCCTACAGATTATACGGCCGATGAAAGCGGCCAAGTTATTTTTCGGGAATGTTGTGAAATCTTGGGGAGTCCCACAAGTAATTGTGAGTGGCGAGATCCCGTTTCCTTTGGGAGGTTTTGGGCCGGAGCTCTTCAAGCAAATGGGGACGAAATTGAACTTCTACAAGTTTCCACCCCAAACCGATGGTCGAGACAGGCGGGTCAATGCTTTGTTAGAGCTCACTTACGACACTACGTAAGTGCCAACCAACATGATTGGGCGAGGCTCATAGATGTGGCCCAATTTTCTTACAACATGCGGCGAAGTGAGGCTACGGGGCCGAGAGCCCTTCGAGATTGTCACTGGGCGACAACCTTTAGCGCCAATGCTTTAGCGGCGTCTTATGATGGAAAGAGCCCGGCCTCTAAAGCGGCGAAAGCATGGCATGACCAAACCGACTTGGCACGAGCATCCCTCGACAAGGCGGCTAAGAAGATGAAAAAGTGGGCCGACAAAAGCGCGAGGATGGTGGAATTCAAGGAAGGAGACCAAGTCATGGTAAAGCTCTTGCCTCAACAATTCAAAACCTTAAGGAAAGTCCATAAGGGTTTGATACGGCGTCTGAGGTCCCTTCCCTATCATAGCACGTGTGGGCAAAGTTTCGTATCGACTACAGCTGCCGCCCAAGTTGAAGATCCATCCGATCGTCCATGTAAGTTTCCTCAAACCCTATCATCAAGACATGGAAGACCTAATCGAGTGTCTAGCGGGCACCAACGGCCGTTGTCACTTCGTTCGACAAAGAGGTCGAAGAAATCTATCGGACCAGAACAATTAGGAGGCAGCGGTGTGCCTCATTACAAGGAGTACTTAGTGAAATGGAAGAATCTGCCGGATAGTGAAGCAAGGCTGGGAGTCGGAAGACTTACTATGGCAATTTGCTGATCATATCCAAAAATACAAGGAAGAAGGCGCGGCGAGGCGTCGCGGCTTAAGTGGGGGAGAATGTCACGTCAGCCAACCAAGTGTTTAAATCTCTCTCTAGTATATCCAGGAAGCTTCAAGATGTGTCAAATGACACTAGAAGAATCTAGAATGTTCTAGAGACCTCAAGAAATATCAAGAGGGCTAGACAATTCTAGAAAGTTAGGAGCCTTCATGATCCTTCAAGGGAACACTAGAAAGTCCTAGAAAGTTCTAGAACCTTCAAGTGATTAAAGGGAATGCTAGGTAATTCTAGAAGTTTCTACTACTTCCTAGAATTAGAACCTTGGAGAAGTATCTTGTAAATATATCATAGATATTTCTTAGGATGATTCTAGATACTAAATCATAACCATTGATGTAACTAAATCCTAGCCATCCATTGAGTAGGAGGATGCCTATATAAAGGGGGAGGCCTCATTTGGCCAAACCATCCAAAAGTAACTCTTGTAAAAGTTCTCATAAAGCAATACAAGTTCCCTTTCTCAAAGCTCTCTTTCATTGTCTAGTCCCATTTGAGATTTTCAGGCTTACTTAGAGCAAGACCAACGGGATTGTGAGCGCTAAGTGCCGCACGGAAGGTTGAAGAATTCAAGTCCGTGACACGATGGTTTAGGAAGTTCGAACATGATAATTATTTTGGTGATTCACTCCCTTGCGTGTATGCACTCAAAGTCACAATTTTTTTTTATAAGTAACAAATCCTAGAACAATTAGGATTTCAAAATTGAAAAAAAAAACAACACGATTAAACAAGGATTGATGATCCAAGTTCAACACAACTAGATGAATTAATAAATTTTAAAAAAAAATTAAATTTTTTTTGGAATGAACTTAGATGAACGATGGCGTGAAGCATATCGTGAACGTATTTTCCGGTTTGAATAGTGTTTTCCGGCGTGAATAGTAACTCCGGAGTGAACAGTGATTTCCGGCAATGAACAGTGCGTCGTGAACAGTAACTCCGTCGATGAACAGTAAATTTTTTATTTTTTATTTTGAATAATAAACCCTAGGACAATTAGGGTTTAACAACAAGAACGATAATACGCAAAAATTAAGATAGAATGGAATTACCGTAACTAGGATTGCTCTGATACCAAATGATAACGAGATACGAACCCAAGGATCTCCTAGGAAGGTATTAGGATGAATGACTCCGCGACCCAACGCCTTCGAGATGACGCGAACCTTGGAATTGTGAATGACGCCACAATTGGGATGACTCTCCAACTGATAAGTCGAATTCAACTATAAACAACGAATCCACGATGTTTATAATCCGAGCTTCCAATCCAGGACACTCAAAGAAACAAGACAATTTTCTAACCAGAAAATCAACTCACTTTTATTAATCAAAATTCTCTCCCCTAAAACAATGTTTAAGAATGCCTTTTTATAGGCTTACAAAATAAATCCTAATTCTTGTAGGACAAGAAAACTAATTAAAAGGAAACTCTTAAATAAAGGAAACTCTAAATAAAAAGAAACTCTTAAATAAAGGAAACTCTAAATAAAAAGGAAACTAAAATTACCCAAACATTAAAACAGGAAAATAAACAAAAACGGCAGCTTTCTGGAGACCTTGCAGTCGCAAGGCTGTGGACCCCTTGCGGCCGCAAGCTTCACAGCTTCTCCGCATTTTTGCTGACTTGCCACTTTGACCCCCTGAAGTATCCAAACAGTCTTCTAAGCTTCCAAACTTGCCTACAAGTTGCCAAACTTAACCAATAGATCCCCGAAATCTTAAATACACTTTTATGGCTTGTCAATATCATATCAGTTGCGCCCAAACCCCCACGAAGGGACGCTGCCCCCACGACCTAACCAGGCAGGTCAATCCCCGTTTCGTTGCGCACAATCGTGCTTTTTGGAACAATATTGTTGGAGTTATTGAAGAAGACGATGTCATTTTTGGAACAATATTTCGAAAAGTTGTCTTTTACGGTTGAAAAAAAAAAGTAGACTTTTGATGTTATAAACTTTAGAAAATGGATCGACCAAAATTTTACCTGAAATTATATTTAGAAGATTAAGCCCGATCCCATATCCAAAAAAGAGCTCAAACCCAAATAGCATACTAAAACCCAACATGTATATATATATGAGGAAACTTCCTCCTTCAACAGTCAGCCTCTCTTTTCTCTCGGCAGGCAAGATGGAGCAGTTTTCTTTCCTCCCTCTCCCCCCTCACGGTTTACATACTCACATACACATCTATTTTACATATACATTATACTGATTATCATATCAGACTGAGACCAGAGGGTTTGGGGGGACACCCCCACCCGCTCACGGTGTTTCATTTGCAGACATTACAAGTCAAATATCCTACCACGACGACCACCGGACCATAACTCCAACGACCTCGATATATCGTCACTTTCGACACCCCGAACACGACACAACAGGGTCACCATATTTTTGGCGTGATCAGTTTTGTTCCGTTACTGAGAACAACTACATTTTGTTCTTCTCTACTCATTGACTTCGTCGTACATGGTGGAGCTCCGTTCAAAGGGTGCTGTAACCACCAAAAACAACAAACAATGTACGCATTTTTCCTTACAAACTGGGTGAAGAAATTAAGTATGAATCAATAATTAAACACCAGCAGCGGGTGCGCACTGAACAAATGAGCACAAAGGCGCAAATATTGTTGTCATCTGAGCTCCGACTAGCGCCACCACTCGTCGTCGTTAGTTGCTGGAAACTTGTCGCATTCGTCACACACCGACTGTTCAAGCAGAATTGATATGTACCGGACCGAACAGAAAATAAATAGCACCATGGGATGGGCCTTGAAGAGACGAGCTCAACGCCACCGAAAACACCACCAACGGACAACAAGCGCGCCACTAAAAGCCGCTGAAAATCACCATTACAGCCACAATCAAATAATGACGCCTTCCCAACTTTTGGTGGGAACTGAGCAAATAAAAGGTGTACGAAACGACAAATGAACACGACGGGTAAACATGCACATTCGGTCCACGGTTCACGGTTCGAACTGTGAACCAAATCAACCCCGAACCGCATCTGAACCGAACAGAACCAAACCGTATAGGAAGTGAACTGGAACTGAAGGTTCACCGGTTCACTGAAGGTTCGCGTATTTAATTTTTTGATGAACCGGCGGTTCATTCCAATGGCTACTCTTTGAAGTGGACAACCCAGATCAAATTTGGGGGCTGAACGACATTATTACCGTTTTTTGTTGTTTTTTATGTTAAATTTTTTTTCCTAACCTATAAACTCCGACTTCCTATACAATTTTTTCCCACTTCTAATCTCTCCAATTCTCTCAAAACTCTTCATCTATCAATTCTCCAAGTCTTCAAATATCAAGTTATTACTCTCCAATTATTTAGTAAGTTTACTAATTAATTTTTATTAGTTATTGTTTATTTAGTAAATTATATTAATTACGTTTTTACTACTTTTCAATATTTATTAAGTACTATAAATTATATTAATTACGTTTTTAATTATATATATTATTATTTAGTACTATTATTTTTGTTATTATTTATTAACTTTAATATTAAAATACTTTAATTTTGTTTTAATATTATACTTACTAGTTATTAACTTTAATATTATTCTTACTAGTTATTGACTTATTGTTAATTACGACTTTTAAAATTAGTTATTAATTTATATTATTAACTACATTTTATTACATTATTTTATTATTTTATTACAAAAAAAATGTCTTCTTCTCGATCCGAGCATGAACAAGTGAAAAAGCAAAGCTTCCCAAGGATCCCACATCCCCAAGCCGAGAAGAGTTGACCCCGAAGATACTTTTTCGTAAAGTTTAGACACGCCAATTAGTTTAGATTTTACGATGACGAATATGATATTAACAATCTAATGGGTAATAAGTCGGTTAATCCCCACACCTCTGATACTCATCCTCGTACTCAAGAGAGTATCACTCAAATCGAAGGCCAAGGTGGAACAACAAGAGGTTGAGTTCAAGGTGTAACAACAACAAGAGCTTAAACAACGGGACAATCCGATATATTCACGTTGCATTATACAAAAATGCATCTTGAAGGTAAGAATTTATTAGTCACATGCAACTATTGCAACACCTCATTTAGCTTCAAAACTGGAAATGAATACGGTAAGTATAAGAAACACAAAAGGAACAAGAATTTCGACAAAATGGGAATGGAAGAAGGTCAAACACAAATCACGGGAGTTGCAAATTCATCTCAACAATATACGTCTTCTCTATTTAAATTTACCGAAGGTATGTATAGAAAACAAATGGTAAATTTGATTTGTGCTAAAGGTCTACCGTTTAATTTTACAAATGATGTTTTATGGGTAAATTTTGCACAATTGTCATTGAATCTCGCCACTAAAGAAATTCATAGAAATTAGGGGTGTAACGGTTCGATCTGGTTAGGCTTGAGGCCAAAAGCACAAACCGAACCGACTTCTAACGGTTCCATTTGTTCCAAACCGAATCGAATCACATGATGTGTGGAACCGAACCAAACCGAATCGAATGGTTCGGCTCGGTTTGGTAGTTTAAATAGAAAAAAAATTTAAAAAAATGTTAGGCTAATTAATATCAAATTCAAACATTAAGCAGGCAGATTCATAATTGGCCGATGTTTGAAGAGCTTTCTTCACAATCTGTTACAACTTACAAGGCTAAGATTTTCAAAGTAAATGAACAAAGATTAAACAAACATGTTTCTCACAATTCTCTTGCAAATTACAAATCTCAAATAGATACTAATTAGCAATAAAAAAGATTAACATTTCAGTTATCCACACATAATTTTCTTGAAAGCACCGTCGGCGACTCGACGTCCAAGCAAGCACCAAGAAAGAGGGAGAAGGAACAGATCGAGAAGGAACCGTCAAGGCATCAACCAACATCAACATAGTAAGAGGGAGGGAGAAACTTATGGAGAAAGGGGAAACAGAGTGAGAGAGAGAGAGAGAGAAAGGAGAAGACGAAATTAACATAGTAGCAGTGGAGACCTCAGACTAGAGAGTGAGACAACGGCGATGGCGGAGCGAGATCTTGCGAGTGAGTGAAGACAGAGACATGTGATAGAGAGCGAGTCAGACGAGTGAGAGCGAGATTGCGAGGGAGGCGTGCGACTGTGCAAGCGCCGACAGTCGAGCTCGAGCACAATGCGAGGTTCTAGGGTTTTGGCCGGAGAGAGAGAGAGAGAGAGAAAAAAAAAAAAGAGAGAGGGGGGAAAATTTGGGATATTTTGAAATTTGGTGAAGCCTTCTGGGAGTCCTTTGGTTTGGCTGTGAGGCTGTCCATCTCTTAGACTTAAGTCTTAAGTCTCGGTCAGGTCAATAGTCAATACAAATATACAATAGTTGTCCAAATTCCAAAACCATACTCCATGAGATATTTTGATGTTTATATTATATAACTAAATATGAATTATATTATAAACATATTTATATAGTATAATAAAAATAATAATAATAATAACTTTAATATTTTAATATGGTGGTTCGATTCGGTTCGGTTCGATTTAGAGGTGTCAAATCGCAAACCGAACCGAATCGGTCGATTTATAAAATTTTCAAACCTGAACTGAACCGTCCTACATCAAAACCGAATCAAACCTACCGATTCGATTTGATTTCGCGATTCGGACTTACACCCCTAATAGGAATATGGTTACTCGTGACACAAAAATTGTTTGCCTAAAAGGAAAAAAAAGACATTAATTACTATGTTTATAAATTTATTGTAAAAAGTTTCAATATGTGTAGATATTTGGAGTGATAAATATAGCATTTACATGTCATTGAATTGATAACTCATGAACAATGCAAAAACGATTAATTTGATTTAAAGACTTTGATACTGTACATAATGCTCGTAATATTTCTGCAAAAATTATGAATGTTTTAAAATAATATGGTTTAGATAAAAAAAAATATTTTCAATTGTATTTGATAGCTTCAATACTGCTACTTTACTCAAACTCATTTCATTTTGTCAACCATCAATTGGTGGTAAATTTTTTCTTGTTAAATGCATATGTCATATTTTAAATTTGTATGTGCAAGATGATTTGACGACTTTACGTGATGAAGTTAAACCAATTAGGAACATAATATCAGCTTAAACGAGACAACATATTATTTTTTAAAAATGGGCTAAATTTTGTAGACAACAAAATATGGAACTTAAATCATTTCATTTAGATGTTCCAAATCGATAGAATTCCACCTATAAAATGTTATATGAATCTTATCAACATCGGGAACAATTATGTGCATTTTTTCAATCGATGGATTACACTCTTCCGATATTCCCTCATCAATGGGATGTTTGTAAAAATTTAAAGATGATTTTAAAAGTTTTTAACGATGCTACCGAACAATTATCCGGTTCTTATTATCCTACTTCTGTCTTAGTTTTAGAACATTGTGCTAAAATTAGTTATATATTCAAACATTTTAAAGATTGCCAAATTTTAGGTGAATGTATAGCTAATATGAGAATAAAATGGCTAAAATATTTTTTTGAACATTCCACCATTTTTTAGTAGCTAAAATATTAGACCCTAGAATAGGACAAGATGATTTAGAAGCAATGCTAATATATTATTATGATAATTTATTCCCTAATGACATTGACTTATTTTCAACTGACCCTATTTCAAATCTAACAAATATTTCGAATGAAATTAAAAATATTATATATGCACTTTTTAAAGAATATAACGCAATTTATGGTACTAATATTAGTAATGAAAATGTAGGTACTACTAGTAGTAGTAATCAACTTAGTGATGACCATTTTTCTTGAGTAGATAATTTTATTAATACAAGAACTCAAAAACGAGTATGAGGCGATGAAAATACACTAGAACTTGATTTATATTTATCAACTAATTTCAGTCCTATAGAAATTTTTGATATTTTAAAGTGGTAGGCGAGAATGACCCAAAATTATCCAACTCTATCATTAATTGCAAAGGAGATCCTAGCTGATCCTGCCTCAACTGTCACCGTTAAACATGCATTTAACGTGTCCGGCTACGTTTTGGATGAAAGAAGATCTCAATTGAGCCCAAGAAATTTAGAATTTCAACTTTTGGTGGACGATTGGATTAAAGCAACGGCCCGAACACAAGACAATGTAGTTACTTTCGAGGAAGAGGAGGGTTTTTATGAGGATACAACGACTGAGAACAATTGAACAACACCGGTTACGCCGCTCGTTTCGATAAGTTAATTGTAATATTTATATTAGAATTTTTAAATTATAGATTGTAAGTTATAATTTTTAGATTAGATTTTTTTATTTATTGAAAAAAATTGTAACTTAGAGGTAAGACTTATTTGGCTTTAGTTCATTGGTTGTCCCCCTCATTGTAATTTTTTATTATATTAATAAAATTGGTCAGGGTACCGTCCCTTTTTTTTTTTTTACAAAATATTGTTGATATTTTACAAAGTATAAAATGTTTACAAAAAGTTAAAATAATGACTTTTTGTCACTTTTAAAAATTCAAAAAATATTTAAAGATAGTATTTTACAAATGTTTAAACATAGTTTTTTAAAAAAATCAAAAAAATAATTAAAAAAGTTTTTTTCAAAAAATTAATTTTGGTGAACCGTAAAAACGATTCACGGTTCTCAAATCTAGTTCGCCAAAATTGTTTCCAAGAACCGCTGGTTCCGGTTCCGGTGAAAAAGGTAATGCAAACTTTTCTATCTCGCATTTGATGTACACCGACGATACTCTTGTTATTTGTGAGGTGGATAAAGCTGAATTGGGTTACTTAAGGCTGGTTCTCCTATTTTTTCAGGCATCGTCAAGACTGAAAATTAACATCTCAAAGTGTGAAATAATTTAGGTGGGTGAAGTCTTCGATTTGGGGAGATTGACAGAGTTTTTTGGGTGCACAGCAGGTTATCTTCCTACGAAGTATCTAGGTCTTCCTCGAAAGATTTGAAACAAGGTTGGCGAGTTGGAAGAGAAGTTATTTGTCAAAAGGAGGAAGATTAACGTTGATCAAGAGTACTCTTTCAAATTTGCCAACCTACATGCTTTCTCTTTTTTAGATTTCGTCGTCGGTGGTAAAAAGGATCGAGAAATTGGAAAGAGATTTTCTGTGGGAAAGGGGTGCGAAAGACAGGAAGTATCATCTAGTAAACTGGAAACGGTGTGTAGTAGCATCCGGATTTGAGGCTTGGGAGTTAAGAGCATTAAGGAGTTCATAAGGCTTTGCTTGGTAAATGGCTGTGGAGATTTTTGGGGGAGAGGGAGGCAATGTGGAGAAGGGTAGTGGTGAACAAATACGGTGTAGGGAACCATTTGTGGTTTCCAAAGGAAGTGTCATGCTCTTATATGGTAAAAGTTTGGAAAGGAATTAGGAAAGTCCGGGACTTCTCCGAAAACCAGATTTCCTTTAACATTGGAAATGGGGAGAAGGTGAGATTTTGGAAGGATAAGTGGTGCAACGCGGCTTCTCTTCAAATGGGTTTTCCTAGTTTATTTTTATTTGAGATAGTCGTAAACAAGGATGAGATGGTTAGTGAGGTGGTGGAATGCTCCAATGAGATAGATTCTTGGAGCCCTTCGTTCCGTAAAAAAATTACATGATTGGGAGTTTGACGATATCTTTAGACTCTTCGGAATGATGTATGATGTCCGAAGGGTTTCGGGGGAGGATAGTGTAATCTGGGATGGTTTGAAAAGGAATATATTCTCAGTAAAGTACTTCTACTCTTTCTTAAAAAAATGAGGTCGGGAATCATTATCCGTGGAAAGCAATTTGGAAGTTGGGGGGGTGACCAAGTAGAGGGATGTTCTTTGCATGGGAAGTTTCGAGGGAGGCCATTTTGACTGGGGACAATCCGAGAGCTCGAGGGAAGGTTTATGTTAATAGGTGTTTCATGTGTAAAAAGGAGGAGGAAACAATAAATCACTTGCTCATGCACTACCCTGTTGCTGGAGTTTTATGGGATTCCTTTTTGTGTGCAGCAGGTATTTCTTGGGTGATGCTGATGTCAAGGACTTCTCTCCATCTTCTTCATCGTTGGGGCTCTTCCAGCCGTATAAGCAACAATAGAAGATGGAAGTCTATTCCTTTGGCAATTTGGTGGAGTGTTTGGAAGGAGAGGAACCCTAGGGTGTTTCACAATGAGGAGGTAGATGTCGACAGACTAAAGAAGGAGGTGCATTACTGAATTTTTGGCATTCTGATGTGACTTCAAGTTCAGGGGACTCTAATGTTAATATAGTGGATAGATTGTAGATTTAATTCTTTTCATCTTGTATACTCCATGTGTGCAAGGATGCGTCACCTCTTTTGATGCAGTGTTAATAATACGATTACTTATAAAAAAAAAAATGGAAGCCTCGACAAGTGATTATACTCTGAGAACAACCACTTGAGCGTAACCAAAAGACTTGATATATCGATTGATGTAGCAATGGCCATGGAGTATCTCCATCACGATTGTGTTGAACCTGTTGTGCACTGCGATCTAAAGCCAAGTAATGTTCTTCTAGATGCAGACATGACAGCTCATGTGGCAGACTTTGGCATAGCCAAGGTGTTGGCAGAAGATCAAGCAGTGGCGCAAACCAGGACTCTAGGAACTATAGGATACATTGCTCCAGGTACGAAAAATCAAACCCATTATTTGGTTCATAGAATCATAGGCACATGCTTATTACTCAACCTCAATTCATTCTTGACTTAAAAATTGTGGAGGAACAGAGGACGGGTTAGATGGGCATGTCTCCACTAGAGGGGATGTCTATAGCTTTGGAATCCTATTGCTCGAGATATTTGCAAGAAAGAAGCCTACAGATAAAATGTTTAGAGGAGACCTGAGCTTGGCTCAATGGGTAAGTAGATCATTTCCTGATGCCGTAAGGGAGGTGTTGGACTTGAACCTTCTTACTGATATTGATGTCCAGATAGATGAAAGCGACAAGGAAACTGAACAATTATTGGTTTCAATCATTCATGTTGCTTCACTATGCATGAAAGAAGCTCCTGAGGAGAGAATAAGTATGAGAGATGCTGTTGTGAAACTGAAGATGATCAAAAGTGAGTTAAACCAGGTTAAAGTTTCTAAATCTTTCTTTCAACAGGCTACAGGGAGCAATTCCAAACAAAGGAGTATTTGCAGATCTTACTTACCAATCTTTGAAGGGGAATCCCCATCTTTGTGGAACACCAAAACTGCAGCTTCCATTGTGTCAAGCAAAAAACTCCAAACCAAGATTTTCTGGAAATCTTAAGATAATCATCCCCATTATTGCCACAACTCTCTTTTCAGTCATATTGCTTTATGCTTGGGTCATTCTCTGTAGAAGAAAGAATGACAAGGGCTCAAATGAGACAGATTCACTCCCTAGAATGGAACATCAAATTGTCACCTACCATGAGGTCCTTCGTGCAACAGAGCATTTCTGCGAGACTAACTTGATAGGAAGTGGGAGTTCAAGTACGGTTCACAAAGGTACACTCAGTGATGGTAGAATTGCAGCTGGAAGTTCTCAATGTGCAGTGGGAGGGTGCACTTAAAAGTTTTGATACAGAATGCAAAGCTATGTGTAATGTGCGTCACAAAAATCTGGTTAAAGTAATATCAATTTGTTCTAATCTTGATTTCAAAGCTATGGTACTAGAGATCATGCCAAATGGAAGCCTCGACAAGTGGTTATACTCTGAGAACAACCACTTGAGTGTATTCAAAAGACTTGATATATCGATTGATCTAGCAATGATCATGGAGTATCTCCATCACAATTGTGTTGAGCCTGTAGTGTCGTGCACTGCGATCTAAAGCCAAGTAATGTTCTTCTAGATGCAGACATGACAGCTCATGTGGCAGACTTTGGCATAGCCAAGATGTTGGCAGAAGATCAAGCAATGGCGCAAACCAGGACTCTAGGAGCTATTGGATACATTGCTCCAGGTATGAAAAATCAAACCCATTATTTGAATCATAGGCACATGTTTATTACTCCTCATATCACTCTGACTTAAAATTTGTGGAGGAACAGAATAAGGGTTAGATGGGCACATCTCCCTCCACAAGAGGGCATGTCTATAGCTTCGGGATCCTATTGCTCGAGATATTCACAAGAAAGAAGCCTACAGATAAATTGTTTAGAGGAGACCTGAGCTTGGTTCAATGGGTAAGTAGATCATTTCCTGATGCCGTAAGGGAGGTGTTGGACTTGAACCTTCTTACTGATATTGATGTCCAATGGGAAGGTAGCGAAGTCCAGATAGATGAAAGCGACAGGGAAACTGAACAATTATTGGCTTCAATCATTCATGTTGCTTTACCATGCATGAAAGAAGCTCCTGAGGAGAGAATTAGCATGAATGATGCTGTTGCGAAAATGAAGATGATCAAAAGTGAGTTAAACCAGGTTTTACAACCTATTCATCCATACCACTAGAAGATACATCAATTTTGATGTTGGAATGGAACTGGCAATCATTGTTTGCTTCATTATAGACCTATATCTCCTTCATAATAAAGTTGTCTACTAGGACCAAGTGCTGCGAACTTTTTGTTTTTAGGAAGAAATTCAAATAGATTACCCGTGTTCGCTTGTGTCTATAATGTACTCCCTCCGTCCCTAAATTAATATCTTGTTAGACCCAACACACAAATAAAGAAAAATAAATTGCCCCTTCCTCCCACTTGATATATAATTTTACTTCCATACTCTCCTCTCAAATATTACTAATAGGCATTAAGTAGTTTTATATTTGAAATAGAGTTTGTAATTTGGAAGCTTTTAAAGATTATTCTTAACATATTTATTTTAGTCTTTAATTATGTAGTTTTCTAATTCTAGGATTATGTGACCCATAATGGATTTATAAATAAGTTTTTATACTTGAAGTACCCGCTTTGATTCAATTTTAGTTTTATTAATAATTGTATAAAATTGTAGTAAGGGAAACTACTACATTTATACAAAATCTTAGTTCTAAAGTGAAGGACCGAAAGAAAAGTAACGGAACTCTATTATTGAACTAGAAATTTAAAAAGTTGATTAAATTTCTAAGGCTTATAAAATTTAGGACATAATGGGTTTAGTTTAATTCATTGAGCGAGACATCGGATTTGAATTAATCTAGGCACGGTTGAGAGTAGTTTGAAAGAATGCAATTAACTATTTTTATGCAACTCAAAATTTGACATTCATCACGACGGAAAGATTATTACGAAATTTATAAATCCATTGTTGTGGTGAACCGAAATCCTAGAAGCTTTTTAATTATTGTTTTAAATCCAAAATCTAATCTTGCATTTTAATTTAGTTAATTTAGGGTTAATTTAATTCAGCATCAAAAATCTTGAAATCAATTTCTAGATAATTTTAATTGAACTTGAAAAGTCCCTGTAATCGGCATCCTAAATACTAACTCCTATGTAGAATTTAGTGATCAATTGAAAATCACTCAACACTACTTAAGCGGGTACACATTTGATACTTCTTTCGTAATACATATGAAGTGAAGAAGTCTATTACTAACAACTTGCAGGAAGAAAAAAGACATTCTGAAGAACCAAAAAGTTGTACGGAGTACTTTTTAGTTACCAGAATAACAATAGCACACTCCAGCCTTTCATCTGTGTTTCTTTTAAAGTGAGAGTGAGTAGCTTGATAAAGCAAGCAGGTTGATGCTTCTCAAAGCATTTTCGTGGTGCATCCTTCCAATTTTAAACCATTTATCCATGATAAAATGATTTCTGCACCCTTTTCCCATGAAGAATCCAACATTATGTCATGGGCAACCCCTTCAACACAAACTGGTGGCACACCATAAAACATTCCCGTCTCGCTTAGTCCTTCTTCATCCTACAAGAATCACTTTGTTACTTCTATTTTCTTTGACTATCTAGCATAGTAGTGAAATATATTAGGAGTGAGAAGAATTCAACACTAGTTGCAAAAGGAAGGAGCATCAGTATTATCAGAAGTGCATAAAGGTTATTCTCATGAACCAAAAAAAAAAAAAGGTTATTCGCAAAAAACAACAAAAATGCATAATAGAGAATGAAAAGAGGATCAAATTTTGGAAGTGAGATATGATGGAGGCCAGAATATTATATTTCATTCAATTATGAAGTTGCGACAACTGTGGGCTAATTTAAAAGTGATCAAAATTGAACATAGAGTTTACCACAATGAAGTCATCAGCTGCACCCAGGACTAGAACTTTGAGTGAGGAATTGGGTGTTGATGGAACTGGAAGTGATGCATTAAGCTTCCTTAGATCAAACAAAGGCATCCTTGAACTCTTTGTCATTAGGTTTTGATAACTGAAAACAGCAAGACAAGTTTAAATGAGTTTCAACGAAATGACAAACAACTAGCATAAGACATTTGTTTAAAATTTAAGGTTCTGGTAAGCAAACCGTAGGACAAGATGATCCTCCATCCCTGAAGAGAAAAAAGTTTCTTTGCAAAGAGGCAAAGAAGTTTGAAAAGCTTTAGCTGCCAAGCTGCATGTAACCTGATAAAGCAAGTGAGGACAACTGACTAATAAGAACTTGCTAGCTTATAAAACATAGGACTCAGTCAAAAGAATACCGTAGACATATACACGACATGTCTAAGAGCCTAAGACATTTGTTTTTTACAACAAATTGCTCTAAAAGCTTAAACTTTAAAATAATGGACCAAACAATTGTTTATGAAGCTTTCTAAGATCAATATACAGATTAACACGCGAATGAATTGAAAATATCAATCATTTCATGCTACATAAAGCATAAGTCATTTAAGTATAATTGATTTATCTTTCCCGAAGTGTGAAAAAGGCAGACCTTAAAAGCAGCAATTGGTTTAGAGAAAAGATATCGCCACACTAGCCCGCTGAACAAGCCAAAAGAATAACTTGTTAGACCACCCAGTTACATAAATGCTATGGAAAAAATTAGTAAAAAGCTCACCTATTCCCAGTAGGTGGTACCGAGCAAACAAGCACAGCTCCAGTAAGATCTGCATGTACTCTTCCTACTTCTGGAATTAAATCAAAAAGCACAAACTAGTTTCAATATAGTTAGCAACTTCTCATTCAAAAGAATAAAAAGAAACTTATTGTGTGAAACCTAGTAGCTGCTAATAGCTATGGCTATAAGCACCTTGAGGCACAGACTTATATGTTGAAATGAAATGCAAGCCATCTGAAGTAACATCTTTACCTGAGGATTGTTCGTTTTGTAAATTTGCTATGTAATATTGAACAATGAGCCCTCCAAATGAATGTCCGATTAGCAATGGTGAGACCTTGGTTTGTTTTTGGATGAAGTCGGCAACATCACATGCATGTGTCTACTGCACACATAGAGTGGACATCACTGTCGGAACTTGAAGCTCAGGGTTCAGGTTGAATAATAATAATAATAATAATAAATAAATAAACTCATGGTCTAGATTGGCATGAGGAACTGCGTTATGACTCCTACCTGGAGGGAACCTGCAACTGGACCAGTAGGACTGTCACTTTCACCCTGATCACATTGAGAGGGTGCTCCAATTTTAGACCACTTTTACAAACAATATATCATGCCATCTTAAGGATGAATTCAAAGAGCAGCTTCCTATGATGAAATTTTGAATCAAGGGACTAAGAGGAGGCTTTCAAATTTTACAGTAGTCACCAATATGACTAGTTCACAACAACAATATGTAGAAGAGAAAGTATAGCCACTGTTGATGCCATCTTCAAACATATTTCTCAGCTAATAATCACATCAGGTACATCACCAGTTCTAAAAGATGGAAAGTTGGGCAAAGGTGCCAATCTTGTACACGATGCTCTAGCACTCCCCCTCTCCTTCAACCCTGCTGGCATGAGGAGAGGTGAACCAAGTTGCACCAAGTGCACATATTAAACAAGATTTCATGCCACGCTATTGTAATCAGGGAGCACATGACCGCAGGAAAACATGAAATCTTAGCTCTAAACCCATGTTAGATCACCAACATGCCTTGATACTATGATGTAAATCGTGCTTTAGCAATCACTAAATTACAACTCCTATTTCTTTTTTAATGTAGAACTGCCAAAATTTAGAAAACCTGCTCATTTCCAAGATCTTATACGACTATAGTTCACTAGTAATGGATATCAAAGAGCAAGAATATGAGCCTAACAGAACGTGAACACTCAACTGGATTCACAAAGATATTTCTAACTCTGAAAGCAGAAGAAATAAAGGGAGATCCACATTCTGACTTGGGTCTCGTAAAAAAAAATGAATCACTCTCTCTACAGTATCACACAACAGTTAGTTTTACATGTCTTTCTCACTATTTCCACCTTGACTTTGGGGTATCTACGTATCTTCTTATCGAAACTGAATATGAAACTGCAGTTTCTCAAATTGCAAAGCTATTTCAAGACCCATCATTGTTGGGAAAATTGGTTCAAAGTGCTAGAGGATGTAGCTAAACCTTACACATCATATACTACTTCGTAATTCGTAAATTCAAACTATAAAAGCTTCAGGATTTTATACAGCAACAATTAAATAGATACAAATCATACATAGAACCAATAAGATGGGAAATTTTTACAAACTCAGAACTGTATGAATGTGAATTAAAACCCCAAATTTCCACAGAAACAAATGTGAAATTATTAAAATTGGAGAGATAATTGACCTGACCCAACAAGCTAAGAGCATAGCAATCAAACCCGTGGTGTGAAAAGAAAGGCAACCAGTGTTCAGCCCAGCACCAAGCTGCATGAAAGCTTCCATGGACGAACACTAATGGTGGGCTCTCTGTTTTCTTGTTTGTTTCTTTGTGGGTCTGCCCCTTTTGGAAGATAACCTCCATGTTCAAACCAGAGGGGAGCTCGTGGAAAAGACGGGTTTGCCCCTGCTTCAGCTCGTAAGGTACTCGCAATTTGAAGTCCCTGTTGACGACAGCACGGGGCCTTAAGGTCATTCTGGTGCAGGCCAGCAAAACAGAGCTATGTGCGGCCATTGTTAGGCTGGCCTGAGAAAAAAAACAATCTCGGGGATCACTCTTTCGGTTAAATGTAAGAAAGGTTTCGAGTTTCAACCATTTTCTCCGAGTTTTTATGAATTTACCCTTTACTTTTTTCATATTTAAACATCTAGTCACAAAACTTCCTCTCTTGACTCTCAAATCATCTATCTATCTATACCAGGGGCACCTAGGTAATTTTGAACATTGAATGTGTTACGTTTAATGTTTTAGGTTTTACGTTTGACTCACGCTATATAGACCCCTTCTTCCTCCAAATTGACCCCTTTTCTAAGTATACCCTTGTTGGAATATGTTTCTTGATAAATAATTTATCACTTTGCATATTCCGAATATTTTGATTTGTTTGTTCCCATTACCGTGTGTCATAACAAGTGGCTAAAAAGTCTGCGTACCGGTTAGTGTGGCAGCTTGTTTGACAACACATTGGTCTTAGGTTAGGTTGTCTTAATCTAGTTCTACCTTCTTAATGATGATTGACAGACCAGCACTTCATATGCACTAGCACCAGCAGACTTGCTGTAGCATCAAGGTTTTCATAAGACTCATCACCAACAGACTTGTCATATGTACTAAAGGAAACTTTGAAAATTCGTCACCAGCAGACGTGCTGTAATGTCAAAGTTTCTCAAAGGACTTGTCACCAGCAGACTTATCATGTGCATCACGAAAATATCTTGAAGACCTGTTACCAGTAGACTTGTTGTGATTTGAATGTTCATACCGCAACCAGCTACCATCTACCAGCGGTCTTCTCTTACTAAAGACTCATTCTCAGATTGAACGTCTTACCAGCAGACTTGGCTCTGCACGTGCTACGGAGAGACAAGATTGCAGTAGATCGAAACAAGACAAAAGGTTCAAGCTTCTAACTATTTAAATCCTTATGAAGTCTGACATCTCAGACACTGCAAAACTCTCTCTCACTCACGTGGTCTGGAAAAGTCAAAAGAATCCACTTTATTGGACAGACCACCTGATAGTGCATCAGACGCCAGACTCACTTTTCAGAGACTTATCAATACAGTCTGACAGGCAACCAGTTCAGGATCTGCAGGACAAAGCTTTTACCCAACAGTCAAAGATCCAGTGAACAACATCTCTATCCGATAGTCTTCAACAACGACATTATCTCTAACGGATAGGAAATCCATCTTCATCTCTCAACGATCAAATTGACCCCGATCTATAAAAGAAATCTTTCCTCTTCTTCAACTGAGCGAATCGTCGAACACAAAGACACCTGTAACAAGAACTTCAAAGAAGCTGTAAGATCTACCAGAGATCGTCTTCACCAACGCATCCCAAATCTTCATAGAAGATTGCAATGAGCTTATCCAGACCTTAGCAAAACACTCTTTATTGCTAGGAAGAAAAACTTTGAAGAAGAAAAGAGAGATCAGAAACTTCAATAGACAGAGATCGGTGTCTTGGTCAAGAACACAATTCTTGATTTGAGTTCTTCACCCTTCTTTGAAGAACTCAGCCTCTGACAAGAGCTTCAGGACTTTATTCCTAAAGTTAGAGGTCAAGCTCTTGGATCGATTTGAAGATAGATTTCAGATGGAGCCCAAAGAAGATGAAGAGTTGTTTGTAAATATTGCATTCATATCTTTAGATTTGTATTCACATATAAATGTTGTTGATTGTGCAATAATCAATCATCATAGAAGGTCAAGTGCTCTGCACTCATTCGTTTAGATAATTTTTATTTGAATGACCTTAAAAATTGTCTTCTCATATCTGTTTCTCGTTTTCGTCTCCTATTGCCCTCTTTACTTAAGAATTTGTCTATGAATGACTAACTAAAAATTAAGGCTTGAAAGGACGAGGACAGAAACTTTACATAGAGTGTCTAGGCTGATGTAATATGTAATTTATCTTTGAATAAATTCAAATGTTCTTTCAAATGATTTATCTTTCAGTCTTTACCTCTCTATGAGCTTTTATAAATTGATTTATCCTTTGAAAAACTATTCTCTAATGACTTCCTAAATCTGCGTTTGGAAGAAGGATTAAGTGTGATGTTGTTCTGATCATATAATCGTGTACAGCCACTTAAGACTTCCCCAAATCTAAGCTTAACTATTTCCACTGCTTAAACTCTTTAAACAAGCTTTAGATTTACCGACAGTTCACCAATAGAGTTCACAACTCTGCTATCCAGTACTACCAACAGACATGCTCAATAAGTTAACTGCCTATGCCTTTAAAACCCACACTTTAAATGTAAAATAAGAAATGTTTTAAACATGCATTATAGGCTATTCATCCCCCCTAGCCTATTTGAGCATCATTGTGGACCAACAATTGGTATCAGAGTCAAGCTCCTCAAGCTATATGCCAGGTCTAACCACCTGAGAGTTTGATCCTCGAATGTTCATTCCAAATGCATGTCAAAAGAGAAATTCGTTTTACTTCAAAAACTTTTGACAAGGATTTCATTTGAGATAAATTTTTGAAAAACTTACTTATGTTGAAAAATTATTTTGTTTTCAAAAATTTCTTGAGATAGACAACTACCATGATGATTATGGGAAAATTATTCATATGACAGATGTATATCTCAATTGGCACTATGAATAATTTTTTCTCAGATGTATAACATTCAGATGGATGCTTCACTTAAAAGGATTTCAGATTCAAATTCTCTTGACATAAGGCTAACGATTGTTATCAATCCAACACCCTCTTGAGAGAAATTTCTTAGTTCAATTTTTTTAATGATTTTTATCTATTATTTTGAAAAAGGTTAAGAGTCAAAAACTCTATATCATGAAATATTGATTGATCCCTCTGTTATATGATATTTAGTTTTTGAGAACTTGGCCTATATTTCAAAGAATTATTTAAAATCAATTTCTAAGAAATATGAATCAAGAATCTCATAAGTTGTTGCAAAAGAAATCTACTCTTTAGAAAACATCTACTACAGACATATTAGCTCAGATTCCAAAAGGCATATTCTGAAGAACATCTACCTCGATCTGAACACGACTGTCGTTAAAGGTACATCTCATGTCTAGTGTTCAATCCTTCATTTCGCTCTTTTCCTGAGCACATAAGACCAAGGGAAAATAAGATATTCAAGATCCAGATTCCCCACTCTTCATCTCATGGGTTTTCTTGAAAAACTTATTTTTGTACCTAGATTTTTCTGGAGCTTTCTAAAGCTCATAAAATGTTGCTAACGATCTTCTTGATTTTTATTCAGGAATACAGATTCTCTCAAGATCAACAAGCAAATTTTATTCTCTCTCTAACAGCATAAAATATTATGTTTGACTGATTTGCAGGATTCTATTCACATGCTTCAGTCAAATCTTCTTCTTTGTGGGCTCTGATATATGATTGATATTTGTTCTATCGTTATGATTCTCTGATAATCATGATCATGAATATATCATCACTGCATAGCCTTATATTTGCATGCTCTATTCTACTATGTTTATCCCTACAAATATAAAGCTTGAGTAATTGCTTATCATACTTTGCTCCTTGATTCCTATTCACTCCATTAAGTATGATTTACTTTACTCAACTGGTTTGACGTCTTCTCATCCAAGTAATTTAAAAATTAGCTTTGATTTGCTTTGATTATGTTATCTTCAAACCTTCTTCTTTGACGATCATTTCTGTGTTACAGTACTTCATAAGCTCAGTTCTGTGTGCTGACTTATAGAAGTTTCTACCTTAGTAGATAATGTGCAACATACATGGGTATCCTTGCAATTTCTACAAATGTTGAGGTTAAACTTTTTGAAACCGACTACTTCTTAAAGTAAAAGACGAATTTCTTAGATTCTCGGTAAAGGTAAAATATCTTTAAAAGGGAAATGTATTCTTCAAAACATTTTTATGAAAAGTCACTTTTGTCAAAATCAAACATTTTTCTGAAAAAGTTGTTTTGTCAAATTTTACTGAAAATTTGTTTTATTGAAAACTTTTTTATCTTCTCAAGAAAGGTGTTTTGTCTTTTCAAAACCTTTTAGCTTTCCAAGGAAAAACTTTACCGGATATCTAGAAATTAAAACATCTCTCACTCTACCCTATAGAACTTCAATGGGAGTAGTTGAAAGGACTCTTCGATTTTAATGAATTCATCTCATTAACCGGTCCTTCGTCTTGCCTTAGCGAGCTAGTATTTATAGAGATATCCATTTCCTCATCTCTATCACTCGTAAACTACCTCCCAAACACGATGATAGACACCAATACAATATTCCCTCATTTCAAAATGTTACTTAGGAGTATTCTTAATCTTCAATCAAGTTTCTCTCTTAACAACTTGGTATTACCTTTCCTATCCACCGAAAGTTGTTTGGTTAGTTTTGAGGATTCCTCTTGTATGAAGATTTACCTCAACAACCATTTAGCATACATCTCCTGTTTCTCTATATCCATGATCACATTTGAATGCTCCTTCTCTTTTGGAAGAACCTCCTTTCTTCAATGAGCCAAACGTGATTCTCCTCGGATTTCCCCTCTCAAACCTCCGAGGATGAGTGCCTGCACTGGAACCGATATCTAGAAATCTAGAATGTGTTTATGCAATGCACCTGGGATAGAGAAAACCTGCTAAAGAGGAGAAAAATGATGAGTCCCGCTCTCTTCTTGGCTCAGCCTCTTGACCTTGACCAATAATCTCATGCCCATAGGCTCAGCAGATTTGGCCAACTCATAGTTGAGTCTCTTGATCTAGACCTATATTCTGTTTGCCAACCGGTTAAATAGTTTTGGTCCATGGTCTTCATAGACATCTCCTTGTAGCATTTTTATTTTTAGAAATGTATTAGACGTTTAGATTAGTTGTTTACTAGGAGTAGTTAAGTCACCGAAAATTGTATTGAATCTTGTAATCATTAGATCCTCTTTGTAATCGATTATATTTTGATCTAAATGAGAACTTGTTCAAGACAACTTTACTTCATGTCTATCTGCTTTTGTATGTATATTCTTTGATAGCATGAAATCTTATGTTTTGTTTATGGACTCAGTATTTGCACTTTACATAATACCCTTTGTTCTGACTCCAATAGCAAACATAACTCTGTTGTTAACCCAACAACAAAACAATCCTTAACCATTAGTATTCATATCCGATAGAATATAAATACTAATGAGAAGAAACCATGATCTATGTTTTAAAATAATAGTCTTATGAATCCGATCTATTTTTTGCAGATCTAATTCAGACACTACAGAAGATATTAATATTTCTTATGAAAAACTTCTGAGTGTTCAAAAGACTAAGTTGATTTTTAGTATAATGACAATCTTTTGATCTAACTCTATTTTAACTGTTGTCATTATAACTAGATCAACTGGTATCTTGAAAATTGATTTTAAATCAATTGAACAGAACCTTATTTTGTTTCAAAAACGCCTAGAGCACTGATAGAAATCTCATCAGAAGAATTACTGTTGGAATATGGATAACTATAGTTTTGGATTTCTTAAGAAAGGATTGCTTCCTATGCAACTCCTTTCTCAGGAATGTAAGATCTCACCTTAACCCATGATGTTCTAGTGAATCTTCATCCTCTCCAAAAATAAGGTCTCAATTGCTTCACAACAGTAGATTTCATATCTGTTGTTGGAATGAAGACCTTCTAAGGAACAAACAGCTTCCACAATTCTATTTCTTATCTGATGTTTCCTCTGTTCAAGACAACTCTGCTCGAAATTCTTTCTCTTTTCCTTTGTCTTGAACATGTGACTTTCTCACCTTAAAGATAGTCATCATCTTAGTTGTTGACCAAGAAGCGAAATACGTTCTTTTAACTCAGTATTTTTAGCCAAATTAAGAATGAGCTACTTGTTTCTTTGTGATACAAGTGCTTTGACTAAAATGGTTATTGTCTTCCACTTCGCCTCTAATGCTCTTCTCACTTAATTGGGATTCTATTGAGAAGAAGCATAGTCATCAGTTAATAATGCCAATGAAGCTTTTGGTCCATCCTTCCAGAAGCTAAGGCACTCCAAAAGGATATTGCCGATGAAGCTTATGGTCTACCCTTCCAGAAGCCAAGGCACCCCAAAGGAAAAGTTGCAGAAATGCTCTTTATTCACTTGGTATCAGCAGATATCCATGTCTGTTATTCCATCATTATTCAGCAACCCTCTTGTCTGCTGAGCTCATAAGATACATCCAGTATCGGCAGACTTTAAATCCCGCTGATCACCCCTCTATCAACAGATCCTCATGTATGCCGACTCCCTTGTCATTCCTATTAATTGAAAACAGCACACCTCAATCATTGCTGATCAATCTTCATCTCCTAACATTTGGTATCAGCAAACCTCAGTCTACTGATCACCTATCTTTCCAAAATCAGTATCGGTAGACTTCTACTATCCTTGAACACAGTATTCTTCAACTAATAACAACAATTTCATTGCTGATCTCCTTAGTGTGTTCAAGACAACTGATAACCATGCATGTCCGAAAATTGATATCAGCAGATATGTTCAAATTATTCACCCCCTTCTATCTACCGTTATCAACTAGTATCAGCAGACTTTCATTACGTATCAGACACCCCATTCAGACTCGGTATGTGATCGACATAAAATATCAAGAACTGAAACTTAACAAACGTCAAGTTGCGAAGTCAAAATGCGAAAGGAAAATCATCCTGAGGGGAAAGTGTCAAATTTTGAAACTTCAAAAAAGCGCCGGTGCCGCCGAGCATTCCTTTCATGCGCTCTCACAGATCAATTTGGTACAAGTCCCTCAAGCATTGCGGAAAGAAATCAAGGAATTCCCATCCTCAAGCTCGCTATAAATAAGAGGCCCTCTCATTCTCGACACAATTTTCATCCGCGATTTTTGATCGCATCGAAGCTCGTTCGCTTCGATAATCCTTAGTACGAGAGGTGCAAGATAGGTGAGTGGAAGCCCCTATAATCTCCAAACCCCGTCCAAACTCGCCAAATCAAAACCCATAGGTTATAAGTGATCCCTAGCCTAGTTGTTAGGTATCCACCTCAAATCCCAGGTCCAAAAATCCCAAAATAAGCCGTTACTCCTAGCTAAAAATCAAAACTTAAGTCTAGGTTCCGCCCAACCAAAAGGCCAAAACCTACCCAAATAAATCACTCGAGTTGATAAGCCCAAACCTCAAAAATCAATCAAATCAAGCAATCGGTTCAATTCAAAACAAAAGACTCCTCTCCCTAAAGGAGAGCGAGACACAGCCTAAAAGGTAATACCTTTAAGAGCGTGTTTTATTTTATTTGTATTTTTCTTTTATTTATTTTTTCAAAATTGTTATTTAAATACAATGTAGCCAATATAAACTTTAATAGATTAGGAAAAATTATGTAAAAAGCCGTTATAATGGCCAAATATTCTTAAATGTGTTTGTAATTATTGGAAGGAGGCAAGTCCAGAATAATGTAGCCACGAATGTATCATTTAATTTTCCCTTGTCAAAATAAGACCTTATTTATTTGCTAGATTAATATAACAATGAGCATCTTGACCAAAAACGTTGAGACGAAAGGCGAGTTGGGTGCCTAGCACCTTCCAACTCGTAACTTAGCCCCGAACCCGCTTTAAAATCTACGGTTTTCTTTTCGATTTTCCTTTATTTTTGTCTTAAAATAAAGGTGGCGACTCTAAACTTTCGGATCCGGTGGGGCCTCGCAACATTCCTCTTTGCACTTTCTGTTCTCCCTAAAAAGGGAGATACGGGAATGGAGGGGTGATGTATTCCCATATCTGGTATCCCCAACAAGGGATAACTTGATGCGGGGAAACCCATGTTCCCATAGCGATACGATTGGGCCATAAGGCTATTTTAATAAATCCATAAGTGGGGCGTGCAATATCTTTTCTTGCACTTCTCATTCTCACGAAAGATAAAAGGGGAGAATGAGAATGGAAAGGCATTCCCATATCTTTTTATCCCGAAATAAGGGATAACGACATGAGAAACCTTTAGTTCCCATTTTGGATACAAAATCCACTCGTGGCAACCGAGGCACATTCCAACGTGCTAATATAGACTCCTCTCGCACTTTGGATTTCGTCTTCCCCTAAACAAGGGAGGGTGGAGCAGGCGTGGTGTCCGCGTCTGTAACGAGGCGCGGCGCGACGAACCTCACATATACATCTTTAGGTTATCAGTTGAATCAACAGACCCTAATCTCTGTTGGTTATCTTTGAACAGCAAATCCCCTTCCCTGCTATTCATAATCTCATATCAGCAGACATTCATCTCTACTGAAACTAGTCATTTATCAAAAAGTATTAGTAGTTCATCGACTCTGCTGGTCACCTATTTGTGTTAATATCTTTAACTTAAATAACCTTTGGAAATATTGATAGATTTTCAAAACATATTTCAAAAGTCTCTCAAAAATGTTTTCAAAACTTTTTGTTTTTGCTCTAAAATTTCTAGAAGATTTGGGAGATTGCTGAGGATTGTGTAGATGATTCAGAAAGCCCCGTAATTATCTTCTGGAAACAAAGAACACAAAATCACTACGGTTTTGTAAAATGTTTTAAATGATACATTAAAAACTATATTTTGAAATATATTTATGTCCTAAAATTTTTAAGAGATTTTGGAGATTGTTGAGGATTGTGTAGATGATTCAGAAAGCCCCGTAAATCATCTACTTAACAATTTGGGACACAAAACTATCTTTCAAAATTGTTTGAATTCTAAAACCTATCTTATTTCCTAAAGGTATGAATTTCAAATTTATTTCAAAAAGTCATTGATATTCACACAATCTTCCTTTTTTTATCCAGTACACCTCACCAACAATTGGTATATAACATCTGGATATTGAGAAACCTCGATTTAAGTCAGACTTTGTATCATATATAAATATCGTCATCATGAATCGTTGCCTTTCCAAATTAAGTGTCCATTCAAATTCGAGCCTTGACATGATTACTTCGCCGATTCATATATTTGTCATTGCAGCTTTACAATGGATACCAAAATGGCGATTCTTGATAAGTGTGTACTTCCAATTAATATATCATTCAAAAGTACTAAATCTTTAATTCTTCTCATAATAATCATCCAACCTTTGAAATTTCCCAACAATTGATATCAATTGATCTCATTTTAACAATTGGTATCATTTCAACATTTGATATCACTACGAGCAAATTTCTCATCTATCTTCAGAAAAGATCTTCATGGCCGCTTCATCTTCTTCAAGCGTCTCTAGTCGATATGTTCCACCTGAATCGACCTTCGTTACCAGAATAGGCTCTAAGTCTTACATTCTAGGTCACACGATTCAAGGAGAACAATTTCTCCTCGACAACGCTATTGGAGGTACGATTATCGATCTCCTCCACAGCTCTGGACTCATCTCAATCCTTAGATTTCGTGAAGAATTCTACAACCTTCAGTTGGTTGACGAATTCTATTTAAGGATGCAACTAGCAAGAGATGGTAAGAGCTTCAATGGTCGTATTCGAGGTACCGACGTCGTCCTCAATACCGAAAGCCTGTCACGAGTCTTCCAGCTTCCCTCCGTTGGACCAGACTTTTTGACGATTCTACTCCTAATAAATCATGGCTTCACCGAACTGGCTACCATTCTCGCGATGACTACAGTACCTGGGACATCAACAATAATCTCTTAGATGTGTACTATGTTGGTGAAATTTTGAGTCGATGTCTTCTATTTTATGAGGCAGGCTCAGGAAGTGACACCAGAAGACTTCGAAACTTCACCATTGCTGTTCTTGACTCTCACAACATCAATTGGTCTGAAGTTGTCTTCTCCCTCATCTGCTAGTCTATCTTGCGAAGACGAGTGAATGGGTCTGGCATTCACAAGTATGCCAGGGTTATGTACCATTTCCTTTGCTCTTATCAACCCATTTGTTCCACAATCCACGAGGATGAACACTTTCCTGTCACTGGAGACCTGCTGATAACTCGAGAGTTGTTCGACAATCGAAGTTTTTCTGATCAAGATAGAGAAAATTCCTTAGGTTCTAGCACTGGTAGCTTTGGGGATTCCGACTAGGTTGCATTATTCATTTTTATTAGTACTCTCTCAATCTAATTAGAATATTTTTTAAATGGCATCTTCTTTGTCTGTTGTCATTCTCTTCTGTTCTCCCTTCTTCTCCCTCTTGCTTGCAACCATTAAGAAGGAGAGTTATGACATATCAGTTATAATGGAGGAGAATAATTAATTAAGGAGGAGAGTCATTCCTTATGGAGGAGGGTTATTGTATTTCAACCATAACTGTCCAAGACATAAAAGAGTTCACAACCTTAGGAGGAGAGTTCATGAACTAAGGAGAAGAGTTCATAGCTAACAAGGGTAAAAACCAAACTTTCCCTTACTCAATGGAAGACACACATAAGGTGAAAAATTCACCCCTATAGCTGATTCTTTGCGAATCACGTTCAACCTTTGTGGCACTTCTGGTGAAAAACATTCTTTCACTAAAACATCTCTGTTGAGTCTTACCTTCAACAAAGATTCTATATTTTTCAACAGAAACATTAAACGTTTTATCAAAAAAAAAATTGATATAAATGTTTTCTTTTCTCAAAAATTGGTATCATGAGCAATCCTTATTGAAAAACTTTCAAAACAAATATTCACTTAAGGACTTGATTTTCCTTCTTGCTAAAACACTCTTTCAAATATAAACATCCTTATGCAAAAAAGGAACCTAAAACTTTTTAGATCCTGATTAAACATTTTCAAATATCCTAAGTGATCTAAAATGTTTTTTACTATTGCTTTACATGTTCAGTACTTTGATTTACCGAGTCTGTAATACCAATAGTAGACTATACTAAAGCCATCGCTCTTGTGATTATCAATATAGGGCATGCCTTGAGATAAAAAGATTATTCATTGTGGACATGTTATTGCTATGTATTGATAAATGCTTTAGTGCTTAGTATATTTCATCTTGTAATGGTTCCAAGCAAATAGGAGGAGATTGTTAGAATATGCTTCTTGATAAATAACTTATCACTTTGCATATTCTGAATATTTTGATTTGTTTGTTCCCATTATCGTATGTCATAACAAGTGGCTAAAAGGTCTACGTACCGTTTAGTGTGGCAGCTTGTTTAACAACACATAGACCTTAGGTTAGGTTGTCCTAATATAGTCCTACCTTCTTAATGATGATTGACAGACCAGCGCTTCATATGCACTAGCACCATCAGACTTGTTGTACCATCAAGGTTTTCGTAAGACTCGTCACTAGCAAACTTGTCATATGCACTAAAGGACACTTTGAAGACTCGCCACCAGCAGACGTGCTGTAATATCAAAGTTTCTCAAAGGACTCGTCACCAGCAGACTTATCATGTGCATCACGAAAATATCTTGAAAATCTGTTACCAGTAGACTTGATGTGGTTTGAATGTTCACACCGCAACCAGCTACCAGCAGTCTTCTCCTACTGAAGACTCACTCTCAGATTGAACGTCTTACCAACAGACTTGGCTCTGCACGTGTTATGGAGAGACAAAATTGCAGTAGATCGAAACAAGACAAAAGGTTCAAGCTTTCAACTATTCAAATCCTTATGAAACCTGACATCTCAGACATTGCAAAACTCTCTCTCATTCACGTGGTCTGAGAAAAGTCAAAAGAATCCACTTTATTGGACAGACCACTTGATAGTGCATTAGACGTTAGACTCACTTTTCAAAGACTTATCAATATAGTCTGACGGGCAACCAGTTCAGGATCTGTAGGACAAAGCTTTTATCCAATAGTCAAAGATCCATTGAACAACATCTCTATCCGACAGTCTTCAACAACGACATTATCTCTAACGGATAGGAAATCCATCTTCATCTCTCAACGATCAAATTGACCCCGATCTATAAAAGAAATCTTTCCTCTTCTTCAACTGAGTGAATCGTCGAACACGAAGACACCTGCAACAAGAACTTCAAAGAAGCTGTAAGATCTACCAGAGATCGTCTTCACCAACGCATATCAGATCTTCACAGAAGATTGCAGTGAGCTTATCCAGACCTTAGCAAAACACTCTCTGTGGATTGCTAGGAAGAAAAGCTTTGAAGAAGAAGAGAGAGATAATAAACTTCAATAGAAAGAGATCGGTGTCTTAGTCAAGAACCCAGTTCTTGATTTGAGTTCTTCACCCTTCTTCGAAGAACTCAGCCTCTGACAAGAGCTTCAGGACTTTATTCCTAAAGTTAGAGGTCAAGCTTTTGGATCAATTTGAAGATAGATTTCAGATGGAGCCCAAGGAAGATGAAGAGATGTCTCTAAATATTGCATTTATATCTTCAGATTTGTATTCATATATAAATGTTGTTGATTGTGCAATAACCAATCATCATAGAAGGTCGAGTGCTCTGCACTCATTCGTTCAGATAATTTTTATCTGAATGACCTTGAAAATTGTCTTCTCATATCTGTTTCTCGTTCTCGTCTCCTATTGCCCTCTTTACTTAAGAATTTGTCTATGAATGACTAACTAAAGATTAAGGCTTGAAAGCACGAGGATAGAAACTTTACATAGAGTGTCTAGGCTAATGTAATATGTAATTTATCTTTGAATAAATTCATATGTTCTTTCAAATGATTTATCTTTCAGTCTTTACCTCTCTATGAGCTTTTATAAATTGATTTATCCTTTAAAAAACTATTCTCTAATGATTTCCTAAATATGCATTTGGAAGAAGGATTAAGTGTGATGTTGTTCTGATCATATAATTGTGTACAGCCACTTAAGACTTCCCCAAATCTAAGCCTAACTATTTCCGCTGCTTAAACTCTTTCAAATAGGCTTTAGATTTACCGACAGTTCACCAGTAAAGTTCACAACTCTGCTGAGAGCAAGTCTGTTGTTCAGTACTATCAGAAGACATGTTCAATAAGTTAACTGCCTATGCCTTTAAAACCCACACTTTAAATGTAAAATAAGAAATGTTTTAAACAGACATTATAGGCTATTCACCCCCCCTCTAGCCTATTTTAGCATCATTGTGAACCAACAACCCACTACCCAATTTAAAAATACTCCAAAACTCTCTCTATACCCTCCTTGATTACCTATTTTGCCCTTAGTTATTTAAACTATTACACACTCCCTCCCTAACCCACACTATCTACACAAACCCCCCTCTCTACCCCCACCCCCATGAAAACCCATCAACCTTAGTCCAAAAAAATCAAGATTGAAGAAGGATTGTATGTACATTCTGTGGATAAATGTTTGGTTGGAGCCAACCTACATTTGTTATTGGTTCCGTCGTTCAGGTCTGAACATTTCACGACAAGACCTTTTTTTTCAAGAAAAAAATTGATTTTTTAGACAATTTTAAGCAAAAGAAAAAAAAGGGTTTTAAATGATTAACAATTGAGTCACATTGGCCTTTTTTTTTTTTGCTCCATACTTGATTTATTCACACCTAATGTTGAATCCCTAGGTTTTTTTTAAGGTCAAACGTTTTGGGGAAGGGAAGAAGGTTTTGAGAACAAAAGAATGGGAAGATGAAGAAGAAGAATATAGGTTAGGAATAAGCAAGTATATTTGTTGGGGGAAGAAGAATGAGTTGGGAAGAAGGTGTATATTTGTTGGGGAAGAAGAATGAGATGAAGAATGAGTTGGGAAGAATAAGGTATATTTGTTTGGTGGTGGGGGACTTAGTTAGAGGTTTTGATGATGAGGTCTACTTATTAGCTGCAAGGGTATAATAGTCTTTATGATTAAGAGTATTTTTGTCATTAAAAAAAAGAAAATGGGGGGTCAACTTGGAAGAAGTGTGGGTCTATATAGCACGACTATTTATGTTTAAGTATTCTGATACTACTCTCAAGGAGTCTTTTACTTGCCTCCTCTTCCTTTATTAAACTTTGCACATAGTGTCCATTATCTTTTTTCTAATTATAGTCATTACCTCTTAAACACAATTAAGCTTTATTAAATGACTTTAGTCGTCTTATTTTGAAAAATTAATCCATCTGTTACAAGCAATATTAATTCACTATTTTTTGGGGATGTTTCACTTTAAGAGTTTACTTTCAAAATTAAGCCTACAATTCTCTTAACCTTTTAACTTTACCCACCATGCGTGGTATAACCATATTGACAATTCTCAAACATTTGTATAATTATTATCAACTCTAATGATACTTATTTGTCTCTTTATAATTAGATTTTTCAAATATGAACTATTTGTGTAAAACAGATGGAGTATCATTTAGGGTCGCTACGATGTTTTCAAAACAGAGCTTTTTTTACGGTGTAAAACATATATTTAAAAAATTAAACACAGCTTTTTCGTATAAATGCATTTGTCAAATCATTGTGATTATAGATTTGACATCTTTCTCTCTTCCATCTCATGTTCCTCAACTTCCTCATTCTGTCTCATTCATCAAACAATTATTTTGTTTTATTTTCTATTTATTGTTACTATTATATGATTTTCGGGTTATTACATTAGGATAGACAAAAGACAATGCATTGGGCCATGAAGGCCAAGACCTCGGCATTTAGTACTTTAATGGGAGAAATTCGAGTCGGTCCCCTTTACAAAGTTTTTAATCGCTCCGCACCCTTGTTTTTTTTATGTGCATCGCACCAAATAAGCACTTTCATGCATCACGATGTACAAAATGATGCAAAGTGACTTTTTTCTGATAAAAAAAACACAGGGGATTGAAGCGGTTAAGAAATTTGTAAATGGGAACAACCTTTAATTTTTGCCACTTTAATTGTGGAAAGGTCAACAACGATTAGAAAACCAAAATTAACATCACTAACCTTGGCATTTAGATCTTATTATGGGGACTAGATTCCCTGTAAGACGATCTTACGGATCTTAATCCATAGGACATATCTATCCATGTTAAATAAGTCAAAATTATAAATCTCAATACATCCCCTCAACTTTTTTACAGCGTCACCCGTCACAATTATAAATGGAGAGTGTCACATTTTAGAATTTAAAGTCACTTTTTAGCACAAAATGCATCACTTTTGGCCCTAGGAGTGTCACTTTGCATTTTAATAAAAATAATCAAAAAATTTTCTTTAAAAAGTGCCACTTTTTGGCCTTAAATGTGTCACTTCTGCTTTAAAAAGTGTCATTTTACTTTATAAATATTTTTTCTTTAAAATGTGTCACTTTTTGGCCTTAAATATGTCACATTTGGCTTTAAATATATCACTTTTGTTTTGAATAATATCACTTTTGCTTTGAATAATATCACTTTGCATTATAAATGAAAAAGTCACTCTTGGTGTTAAAGTGTCATTTTATAGCATTCAAATTGTTACTTTTTAGCAATAAATGTGTCACTTTTGGTCGTAAAAATATCATTTTGTATTATAAATAAAAATTGTCATCGTTAGTCTTAAAAGTGCCACTTTTAGCATTATTAAAAGAATTATTTTTTACTCTAAAAGTGTCACTTTGCATTTTAATGAAAATAATTACCGTCTTGCACTTAAAATGTCATTTTGCCCTTAAAATATCGCTTTTACCCTTAAATGTGTCACTTTTTGTAAATAATATATATATGACATTTTGCATTAAAAATGAAGGTAATTAGAGTTTTAAATTGATTTATGACTAAAATGTAAATTCTAGGTACAAAGGGACTTCAGCAGCAAAGTTTGAAAAAGAGAAGGCACAGGCGTACGATTTGGAAGATGAAGGGCACCTGAGCAATAATGAAATATTCATTAATGTGATGTCCACTTCTTCCAAGATCCACACGTTCTCAATGGGTCGAGGTTTAGGTCATTTGATTAAGCCCGGATCCTACCTATTCAGCTCATTTCTCTCTTATTTTTACATGTTTCCTTGATGGGTAACATGTTGTCTTCTTTGATGGGTTGCCCGCTTTAACAGTCTCATTTTTATCATATTTTTAGGTTTCATCTTACGGATTTAGAATTTGTAACACCGTTTTACATAAGTTTTTACCTATTTGGGATCGTGTAGCACTCGTCAACGACCTCTCTATCATATGAATTATATGAGAGCAAACATATTCGTCTTTTAAAATCCATTATCAAGTTGTTTGATTATAGCATACAAATCAAAGAGTGATCCTGATGTAGCACGGGTTGAGCTAGTAGGTCAAAACTCAAAAGGTATCGTTTAAGACACATGCTAACCACACATCAGGATATACTCTCTACACCCTATCAGAAATAATTGCAAAAATGCCATAATGTAAAATAACAATATAGACCACATGAACGGTATGAAAATCTTCGATCGCACACGCTCGAGTGTGTGCGGCAACTCTCAGCCGCACATCCTTTCATTTGTACAAGAAACTATGGCCGCACATCCCTTCATTTTTGCAAGAAACCAGGGCCGCACGTCCCCCTCTTTGTGCGATCAGTCATGTCCGCACAATCGTCCCTCCCTAGACGTCTCTTCCTCCTTTCTTCATTTGATAATTTGATTGCCGACGAATTCATAGATATGGAGAGAGAGAAATGAGCTAAAGAGGTATGGAGGGGAGGAGAATTCCAGTGAACATTCTAGGCACTAGGCAAGTTATTGTAAATTACTAGTTGATATGCCCGGCCCAAACCTGGTCACGGGCGAAGCACGTGCTATCCTCACATGCCGGTCACGAAAGCACAGACATTATAAGGCCCATAGGCCTGGGCAGGCATAGTAGGGCGAAAGATCTAAGCAGTTAGCATGATATTCCCGATCCAACCTGCCGGGCATTGAGCCCCCCTCGGCCTGTCCGGCGTGGCCTTGCCCGTAATATAGCCGCCCCATACATCGCTTATCATACAGCGGGTAGGGCCTTGCCCGCCCAAATTCAAATCAAGCGTAAAACACCATTAGCTTGCCCGCCAAGACATGGATAAAGTTACCATACGCAAAAGACACTTGCCTTATCTATTCTCGATATCACGCACCGCATATCACCATGAAATCTAGAGTTTCACTCCTTGTTGAACAAGATGACTAAAGAAACTGAATCCTTCTCGGATTCAACCACCAAAGGGTCAATAAATACTCCTCCACCGACATCGAAAAAGGTACACGCACCCATATACTCGCCTCTTCCTTGAGTTCCGCATTCTGCCTCATACTTGATACTACTACTCACGCGGAGGTTTCGCGAGGCCCCGCCTTGCACTTCCACTCGTGTTTTCTTTGCTCTCACCAGTTCAAGGAAGCGGATTCAAGCCCGTATATCCTACCCATCGAATGTATCGGCCCAAGCCGAGGATTTTGCCACATCGCTTGGTTCCATCGTCGAAGCATCAACCTCCCACCTTTTTCAAGTTTTACGTGCAAATTTCAATAACCACCGATTGCAATGGCCGGTAAGAACAAGCAAACACCGCTGGCCGCGTAGCAACAACCTGGCCGGAAGCCGCTTGGCCGGGTGACCTTCCTCAAAAAAGCACCCAATTCGGGTCCAAACCGTGGCAAGAAGATTGCCGCATGGCAAGCGCTTCTCACGGGAAGGATGTGCCCTACATGTGGAAGCAAATGGCAAACGTCCCCAACATGCTAGTCGAACCGGCCAGCCAACGTGATGCAAGGGAAATCATCAACGAAGCAGCCGGTCCGAGAGCATGATCTCGTGACACAATTGAATCGCCAAAGGAGAATGGCCATGGCCACGTGAATCGCCTCGGCCAAGCCCTCTGAGAACAGTCCGCTTCTTCCAAGTCCGCAGCACTATTATAACAAGATGTACAAACTCAACCAGCAGCTACTTGCCTTGGGCCATGCCCCGGTTCCGGTGGCTGATTTGGAATTGCCAACTCTCAGTGTCCCCGCGGCTGTTGGTGATGGCCAGGCCTCACAACATCCGTCCGCTCCAAGCAAGCGTCTTCAATCTGTTATTCGCATACCATCAGAAAAGGTTGAAGAGGTGAAGCGAGCAGATGACCAGGCGGAGAGCAGATATAACCGCCCTAATTTTTTTCACACAAACGCAGCCGCGGCAAAATTACTATGCCCGCAGTGAAAGTCACAGCCACCGCAGAGCTCGCGAATACGCCGAGAAAGAGGCATTCCGGGCTAAACGACAAAGTAGTAGACAAGGAGATGGAAGCTTCTTGCGCGCCGACCTTCTGCCCGCCGGCCTCACACGGACATCGATCAGATCGTGCCCGTTCATCGGGCATTACGCTAGATGCTGAAAAGCGCCTGTCCGAGCGCATGGAAGCTATGAAACGCGACATGGCAAAACAGATGGCTAACCTGGCTGTGGCCAAGCCCGGCTATGGTGCCGTCAAGCCATTGGAAGGAAGCCCTTTCACCCTCGAATCGAGAATGCACCACCCGCCAAGGTATCATATTCCACAATTTGAGAAATACTTCGGGAAGACGCGGCAAGTGATCGCCTGGCTCAGATCATTCGAGGCACGTATTCGAATGGTGACGGATATTGAAGCTCTAAAAATGCGAGCATTCGAGGGGGCTCTTCAGGGGAAAGCACAAGCATGGCTGGGGAGGGTTCCCCGTGGATCCATCTGCAGTTGGGAAGTGTTAAGGGAGACCAACACCTAAAAAAATTCAAGCAAGCGCGAGCATGAGTCTAGCTATTCCAAAGTGTTAAGTGACCCGAAATTACTTTTTGTTATCTAAACAACATGAGAGCAGGGCCACTGAAAACGATGCTAGCCATGAACCCGGGAGCCTCCAAGGCTGAGCTGCTAACAAGTTCCCACCTATTCTACTCGACCGAGACTGCTCGAACGGACAAAAATAAAAACAAGGACAAGGCTCAGATGCCACACGCCAACGCCAAATGTAGACCAGACCAGAGGCGCAAAGAACTGCTCGCAAGCAGAGACAGAGGAAATCATCTACTCCCCGGGCAAAGGTTGTACTGCAGAGGCTGGCTTACCCCACCGAACACAACACGAGAGGACATCATGCTCCAAGCCTGAGACGCTTCCCGCCAGCCCCCTAACCTCGACCTCGAGCTCGCCCACACAAGTGGACCCGAACAAGTACTCGCGACTACCATCATGGTAATCGGGCACACTACGTAGGAATGCGTAGTATTGAAACGCGAAATACGTAAGTTGATCAATGCGGCAAATTAAACCGCTTTAAGAAAAACCAGGCTGGCGGACGAACAATACGGATAATGAGATGACAAGATAGACCTCCAAGAGGAAGAGGTGCCACTGTGCCCCTCAAATTCGAGGAGTGGTCAACATGATCCAGAAGAGCTTCCATCCAACACATAACTTGGGAAGCACATATACTCACTCTCTCCGCAGCAAAGAAACTCTCCACTGCAATGCAAGTGGAGCCCAACATATTTTTACCCGCACAGCAAGCACCCCTCTGCTTCCGAACAACCACCGGTCATCTCCTCGTCTGTAAACGAATGGCAAGTCCACGTAGTCCTCGCTCGACATCGCGCCAAGCAGAGATATCATGTACTATTCCCGCTTCAAAGAAAGTTGAGTTAGCGATACCCGCTAAAGCCCTATCTTGGAAAACCGGAAGTGGTTCACTAACCACCAAGCTGGGCGTAGTGGGACCATCGAGCTTGAGGTTTTCATGGGAGACGGGCACAAACCTGCACGTAAATGATCACTTTCCCGGTGATCGACCTCAAATCGCACATTGCATCCCGAGCCCGGCCATGGCCAATTTCGATGGTCACTTCGATACCTCACCAAAAGGCAAAATTTTACACATAAGATGGAGCGGGTATATCAATTAAAGCAAACTCGACAATGCGGGAGTATGTCCGAGAAAGAAAAGCTGAAGTCGATCGTGACATTCCCGACCTGACAACCTTAGAGAAAAGAGATAACCGACACTACGACGCCCCACCTCCATAAACCGTAGATGTAGACGAACAAGCTTAAGCAGAGGACCCCACGGCCATGCATTTGTGCCCGCCAAAGCCCCATCCCCACCATTCCGCGCGAAGACAAAGCGCCCAAAGTCGCAAGATATTGAGATGGATACCTCGCAAGCGGATGAACCCGATATCTAACCCGAAGGCGAGCCGAAGAAATCATCATCAATCCTCTTACCCCGAAAGCAAAAATCAAAATCGAAGGCCATGCCTCCCCGGCTCGAGAAAGGCCGACAACTGCTAAAAACAACCGATGTATTTATACCGACCGCTAAGATATGCAAGTGATCGAGAGACGTTAAACGCCATGACTTGAATGTTGATCCTACATTCGACCCATTCAAAGAACGCCCCGCATAATACCCCGAGAAAAGTGCAGCCATCCGAAAGCATGAAAAAGCTTCAAGGCGTATATCATCGAGGAAATACAATACCCAACCTCGCTAGCAAACGGCGTGATGGTCGAAAGCCAACGACAAATGGCGATGGTGTTGACTTCACAAGCCTCAACAAAGCCTGCCCGAAAAGATTGTTACCTCAATACTGAATAGACATGCTCGTGGACTCCATCGCCGGTTTCGAGATGCTAGCTTCCCCGATGCATACTCGTGGTATCACTGTGTCGTGATGAATGTGCAAGACAAAGCAAAAAACAAATGGGCCTATATCGCTACAAAATGACCGCTGGGCTAAAAACGCAGGGGCAACTTATCAACGCATGGTTAATTGCCTTGGCTCACAAATGAGAACATGGAAGCATACATAGATGACATGGTCATCAAAAACCAAAGGCCGCGACCACACTCTTGACTTGGCGTAAAACATTTGCCAATTTACGAACACACAACATGAAGTCAATCCGCAAATGCGCTTTTGGTTGAAAGCAGAAAATTCCTCAAGTTTATGGTCAACCGTCAAGATAGAAGCAAACCTGCAGAAGATCAAGGCCTGCCGACATGGAGCAACCTCTAATGCATTAAGCACATACAACGATCGAACGGAAGAGTTATCGCCTTGGCCGCCCATCTCCCGATCGAGTAAGTGTCTCCCATTCTTCAAAACTCGCTGCAACAAAGGCTTCGAATGGAATGCAAATCAAGGCCAAAGCCCCCTAGAGCAGCCTCAGTGAATATCTTGGCAAGCCACCCTCCTTAGCGCCCCGTGTCTTACGAACTCAGAGACAAGTGCCACAAACCAGTCAGGGTCATTGCTGTTAGTGGAAGAATTAGACATTCAAAACCCGCTGTACTATGTATCCAAAGCCCTCACTCCTGCTGAGGGTCGTTATTTTAATGCGTAAAAATTAGCTTATTCGCTTGTTATAAATCGCCTGCAAATTATGGCTTATTTTTCTCAATTACATGTAATCATAGTATACAAATGCACCACTACGCAAGATTTTTTCATAAGCCCGACTGCCTAAGTGCATCATGACCGGGCGATAGAGCTCACTGATTCCACATAGATTACCCGCCAGCGAGCAATCAAGGCCCAAGCACGGCCGATTTTTAGTAGAAACAAGCTTCACTCAAGCAGAAAGAGCCCGAAACCCGGGCACAAACGAGTCCAGCACAGCCCCGACCGCCCATCGTTGGGATTTATATGTTGATGGAGCAATGAAAGGTTGGGAGCGAGCCGGCATCCTTCTCATAGCTCCCGACCGTTGCTGCATTCGAACTAGCCTTACTCGCTCAAATTCCC
>CM028379.1:70728208-70769949 GCA_013146195.2 Codonopsis lanceolata | reverse complement strand
AAGGGGCATTTGTGATACCAAAATTTTTATTTTGAAATTAAGCAAGGTTGACCAAATAACTCACAATATCTACTAAATATCCGATTATGACTTGCAAGTAGTGAGAGATAAATGAGGAGTACATGATATGGGGATAACAATGATTTCTTTTTAAAACTTGAATTTTGAATTTCAAATAATAGCAAGAATTCATAATAAACACAATAAAGGATATATCAAAATTGTTCAACCTCAAGCCGTAATGTAGCAACACACATCCATAAGTCAAAATTTCTTAACACTTCACGTGGATTAGACAAACACTTTATTTTTTCACCATGGTTAATACTTTGATAATTAATTTGCATTTTGAGACTATGACTAAATTTCAATAGCCGATTATAAATAACAAAGCATGTCCTAAAATTTATGCCTAGCAAATGATGAAAATAGATCATGCACTTCTAATCTAATGCACACACATGTGAAAAATGTCTAGATCATCTTGACGTAGTTCCCAGATGAAGCCGTATTGGGAGATGGATTCGCCAAAATTGTGATTTTATGTTTACTTTTTCATTTTTGTTTATTACAACTATACTCATCTCCCACAAATTCCATAGTATCGATATGCTCCTACCAACCTCGGTCACGGGCGAACACGCAGCATCCTCACGCGCTTGGCCACGAGCACAACATTATAAGGCCCATGTGCCTGGCCGAGCATGAGTAGCAAAGATCTAGAAACGAGCATGATATTCCCGATCCAACCTCGTTGGGCACGGCCCAACCTGCCCGACTGTGGCCTTGCCCGGTGATATATTCGCTTCAAATACATAAGCTATCTGCATGCGAAAGCAGGCCATGCCCGCTCACCCAAATCGAAAGGTGAAGACATCAATAGCCCGCCAGACACTCCGCTAAAGTTACCATACGTAGCAGACACTTGCCTTATCTATTCCTCGATATCGCTGCCGCCAAGATATCACCATGAAATCTAGAGAACCTCCTTGTTGAACAAGATGACTAAAGAAACCGAACCTTCCTGATTCAACCCCACAAGGCCAATAAATACTCCTCCACCTGACATCACAAAGGTACACGCCGACACTCGAATCTTCTCGAGTTCTCGGGTTTCGCCTTACGCACGATACTTACTCTCACGCCGGGAGGGTTTCGCGAGGCCCCGCCTGCTCTTCCACTCGTGTTTTCTCTCACCTGTGTTCAAGGAAGCAGATTCAAGCCGTGATATCCTACCCATCGAACAGACGCCCAAGCCGAGGATTTTCCACATCGCTTGGTTCCATTGCCGGAAACATCAACCTCCCACCTTTTTCAAGTTTTACGGCGCAAATTTCTTAACCACCGACAGAATGGTCGTGTAACAAGAACACCGCTACCGCAGAAAGAACAACCCAAGTCAAGCCGCTAAGCGACCTTCAAAAGCACCCCAAAGCGGTTCGCACTGTAGCAAGAAGATTGCCTGCATGACAAAGCCTTCACGAAAGGACGGCCCTATGCGAAGAGCAACCGCCTCAACATGCTAGTCAAAACCGCGCCGCCCAACGTGACGCAAGGGAAATCATCAACGAAGAGCCAAGGCCCGCAAAGATGATCTCGTGACACAATTGAATCGTCAAAAGGAGAATGGCCACGCGCCACGTGAATCCGCCCCGCCAAGCCCCTCGGACAACAAAGCCGCCGCTTCCAAGTCCGCAGCACTATTATAACAAGATGTACAAACTCAACCACGGCTACTTGCCTGGGGCCATGCCCCTGCTCCTGGGTCGATTTGAATTGCCAACTCGTTGTCCCCGGGCCATTGGTGATGGCCGTGCCTCACAACATCCGCCCGCCTCCAGCCGCCTTCTATCCGTTATCGTGATACCGCCGTAAAAGGTCAAGAGGTAAACGAAAGCATTTGACCAAAGTGAGAGCGTATATACGCTCTAATTTTTCACAAACGCAGTACCATTGCGGCAAAATTACTATGCCCGCAGTGAAAGTCACAATGGGCCACAAGCAGAGCTCGCTTAACACGCCGAGAAAGAGGCATTCCGCAAGCTAAACGTAGACAAATGAGTAGATAAGGAGATGGAAGCTTCTGCGCGCCGACCTTCGCCCGCCGCCTTACACGACATCGACGATCGTGCCCTGCTCATCTGCATTACGCTAGATGCCGAAAAGCGCCGTCCGAGCGCATGGAAGCTATGAACGCGACATGGCAAAAACAGATGGCTAACCCGTGGCCAAGCCCGCATGGTGCCATCAAGCCATTGGAAGGAAGCCCTTTCACCCCCGAATCGAGAACGCACCACCCGCTCAAGGTATCATATTCCCACAATTTGAGAAATACTTCTGAAGACGCGGCAAGTGATCGCCTCGATCATTCGAGGCACGTATTCGAATGGTGACGATATCAAGCCCTAAAAATGCGAGCATTCGAGGGGCCCTTCAGGGAAAGCACAAGCATGCATGGTCGGGAGGGTTCCCCGTGGATCCATCCAGCTTGGGAGGTGTTGAGGGAGAAATTCTTGAAGAATTTGGCACCGCTGACCAACACCTAAAACCGATTCGATCTCGCTTAAAATCAAGCAAGGCGAGCATGAGTCATATGGAAGCTATTTGAAGAGGTTCAAGAGATGCTCGACCAAGTGATGACCAAGGACCCCGAAATTACTTTCTCGTTATCTAAACAACATGAGAGCAGGCCACCGAAAACAATGTTAGCTATGAACCCTGAGCCTCCAAGGCCGAGCCGCTAGCAAGTTCCCACCTATTTCTCGCCGACCGAGACCGCCCAAGTGACAAAAATAAAAACAAGGACAAGGCTCAGATGCTTGGCCACGCCACCGACCAGACCGTGAGGGCAAAGAACCGCTCACAAGCAGACAGTGAGGAGATCATCCACTCCCTGCAAAGGCTATTTAGAGAAGCACGCTTACCCCCCGAACACAACGCTGGAAGAAATCATGCTCCAAGTGGGAGATGCTCGCTAGCCCCATATCCTCTTGATCCCGAGCTCGCCATACTAGGGATCCCAACAAGTACCGCGACTACCATCATGGCACCGACACACTACGTAGGAATGCGTAGTAACCGAAACGCGAGATACAAAAAACTCATAAACGCTGGCAAATTAAACCGCTTTTAAGAAAAACCAGGCGACGGAACAATGCTGATAATGACAGACAAGACACCTCCAAGAGGAAGAGGCTAGCCCCTCAAATTCGAGGAGTGGTCAACATGATCCAGAAGAGCTTCCATCCAACACACAACCGGGAAACACATATACTCACTCTCCGCAGCAAGAAACTCTCCAACTGCAAATGCAAGTGGAGCCCAACATCTTTTTACCCGCAGCTAGCAAGCACCCCTCTTGCTTCCGAACAACCACCGGTCATCTCCCTCGCTCGTAAACGAATGGCAAGTCCACGTAGTTCTCGCCGATACCGCGCAGAGATATCATGTACTATTCCTCGCTTCAAAGAGTTAGAGTTAGCGATGCCCCGCTAAAGCCCTACCTTGAAAGCCGGAAGTGGTTCACTAACCACCAAGTGGGCGTAAAAGGGACCATCGAACTTGAGGTTTTCATGGGAGACGGGCACAAACCCCGACGTGCAGATGATCACTTTCCCCGGTGATCGACCTCAAGCATCGACAATGCATCCTGGGGCCCGGCCATGGCCAAATTTCAAATGGTCACTTCGATACCTCACCAAAAGGCAAAATTTTACACAGAAGATGGAGTGGGTATACTGAATAGCAAACCTCGGGCAATGTGGGAGTATGTCCGAGACTCCCAAAAGAAAAAGCAGAAACTGATCGTGGACATTCCCGACCAGACAACCTCAGAAAAAGAGGTACCCGACACTACGACAGTTCCCACCTCCATAAACTGCATAGAGATCGAACGTAAGCCTAAGCGTAGGACCCCTACGGACACGACGAGCCCACGCAAGCCCCATCCCCACTTTCATTCCAGCGTAAGACAAAGCGCCCAAAGTCGCAAGATATTGAGATGGATACCCCGCAAGTGCGGATGAACCCGATATTCAACCCGAAGGCGAAGCCGAAGAAATCATCATCAATCCCTCCTACCCCGAGCGTAAAATCAAAATCGGAAGGCCCCGCCTCCCCGAGGCCTCTGAAAAGCTGATCGAACTACTAAAAAACAGTCTGGATATATTTGCTTGGACTGTCGAAGATATGCAAGGGATCAGTGAGGGCGTTGCACGCCATGACCTGAATGTTGATCCAACGTTCGACCCATCCAACAGCGCCCAAGGCAATACTCCCCGGAGAAAAGCGCAGCCATCCGGGCAGAAGTCGAAAAGCTTCTGAAGGCAAATATCATCGAGGAAATACAATACCCGACCTGGCTAGCAAACGTAGTGATGGTCAGGAAGGCCAACGACAAATGGCGGATGTGTGTTGACTTCACAAACCTCAACAAAGCCTCGCCTCGAAGATCGCTACCCGCCGCCTCGAATAGACATGCTCGTGGACTCCATCGCCGGTTTCGAGATGCTTAGCTTCCGGATGCATACTCGTGGTATCACCAGTCGATGAACAGCAAGACAAAGCAAAACAAGCCTTCCGGCAATGGGGCCTATATCGCTACAAAATGATGCCGTTGGGCTAAAGAATGCAGGGCAACTTATCAACGCATGGTTAATAAGGTCTTTGGCTCACTGAGGAACATGGAAGCATACATAGATGACATGGTCATCAAAACCAAAGGCCGCGACCACACTCTTGACTTGGCAGAAACATTTGCCAATTTACGAAGACATAACATGAAGCTGAATCCGGGCAAATGCGCCTTTGGGGTGCGGGCAGGAAAATTCCTCGGGTTTATGGTTAACCAACGCGGCATCGAAGCAAACCCGGAGAAGATCCAGGCTCTGCGCGACATGGAGCAGCCTTACTGCATCAAACACATACAACGACTGAACGGTAGAATCATTGCCATTGGCCGCTTCATCTCCCTGGCCAGAGAAGTTGTCTCCCTGCTCTTCAAAATCTCGCTGCAACAAAGGATTCGAGTGGAATGCCGAATGCACCAAAGCCCTAGAGCAGCCTCGTGGAATATTTGGGCAAACCTCCCTCCTCGCCAGCCCCGTGCCCGTGAACCTACAGATTTAGCGGCCACGCACTGTGCCGTGGCCGCTGCTTTGGTTAGGGAAGAATTAGACATTCAAAAACCTGTGTACTATGTATCCAAAGCCCTCAGTCCTGTTGAGGGTCGTTATTTTAATGCAGAAAAATTAGCTTATTCGCTTGTCAGAGCCGCCCGAAATTAAGGGCTTATTTTTCTCGCACATGTAATCATAGTATACACGCGTATGCACCACTACGCAAGATTTTCACAAGCCCGACTGCCTGCATCGCTTAACTGGGCGATAGAGCTCACTGAATTCCACATAGACTACCTGCCCAGGCGAGCAATCAAGGCCCAAGCACTGGCCGATTTTTTGGTAGAAACAAGCTTCACTCAGCAAGAAGAGCCTGAAACCCAGCGGTCAAACGAGCCCGGGCAAGAACAGCTGCCACAACCCCGACCTGCCTACTGTTGGGATTTATATGTTGATGGAGCAGCGAGCAAAGTTGGGAGCGGAGCTGGCATCCTTCTCATAGCTCCCGACCAAGTTACAGAATTCGAACTAGCATTACGGTTCAAATTCCCCGCCTCCAACAACGCTAGCACGGCAAGAATTGCAGCCTCGAATTAGCAGCGGACATGGGAATAGACATGATCACAGTGTACTCGGATTCACAACTGGTTGTAAACCAAGTCCAAGGGGAATACATGGTGCATCACCCCACACTAGTCAAATACTGCGAGCTTGTCAAAGGAATTTTGAAAAATTTCAAATTTTGGGAAATAATCAGAATTGACCGAGCAGACAACATGCGAGCAGATTATTTGTCTAAGATCGCTGAGGAAAGCCTATCACTGTTAAATCCTTCAGTAATGGTCGAGCACCTAGATACTCCTATCGATAGACCGCTGGTAACGGACATTGAGCCGAACCGTAAGTCGGATTGACGACACAAGGACTACATCGAGCAAGGGATCCCGCCTGCAGACAAGGTCAAGGCCACCACAAAGCCAGCCTGCCACTCGAGTAGTGGGGGAATTCTGACAAGCGATCTAAGGTCGACCAATGCTCCGCGCGCCCCCTGCACTAATCAAGGTGTCCCGTATGAAGTACATGAGGGAGAATGCGCGCCATCCCGCACCCGCGCCCAGCGTAAAGGGTATTACGCCAGATACTACCGATAACCCTCTAAGGGACGCAGAGAAATACGCTCGTGAATGTGACAAGTGCCAAAGATACGCGACATACCGAGACTTCCTCCACCACGCAAACCCCGCCGGCCCGGCCCTTCGACATGTGGGGGATTGACCGACGGACCTGCTTCCACTCGCACAAGGCAAGTACAAATATGCGCTTGTCACCATTGATTACTTCACTAAATGGATAGAAGCAAAGCCTCTCGCCAAGATCACGTAAGCAAATGTCATCAAGTTCGCCCATGATCAAGTGTGGTGTAGGTTTGGCCTTCCGCGGCAATTGTATCCGACCACGGCATGGCACGCTTCTGACAAGTTTATCGCAGAGTGTGCTCGCTAGGCGCCAAGCATCGCAATCTTCGTAGCCTACCCTCAAGGGAACGGCAGCCGAAGCCGAAACAAACAGCCTCCTACACGCACTCAAGAGAAATTTGGAAGGGCGAGCAGTGAAATGGGCCGAGGAGCCGCCATCGCCTTTATGGGCGCAGAACTACGACGCGGTCCAACTGGGAAACCCCATTCGCCTCACTTATGGGTCGAAGCAATGATACCAGCTTGAAATGGCTTTGCCAACTATCGAAGTCTCCCACTATACAAGCGTAACAACCAACTTGCGCGGCAATAGACCTTGACCTCTTGGAAGAAAGAAGACCGGATGCTCGACTTAATGGTCAACTACAAACAAATGAAAGCAAAAGCTCATCATGACAAGAAAGTCCGGGCGTAGCCTTCATGATTGGTGACCGGGTACTCGGGTACTGTGAAGATTGAGGTAACCGGCCGAAAGCGTAATGGGGAAAACTATCACCTAATCGAAGGACCTTTCCGTGTTACGGGCATAATTAGAGAAGGCACTTACACGCCCTCCCGACTGGAAGGAAAAGACTTAAAGCATCCCCGGCACGCTAACCATTTGAAAAGTACTATCCTTAGATTCGATCTTCAAGACATGTACGGCAAGACCCTCACTCGCTGAGGGTCACGAATATTATTCAATAAAGGCAAATTTTCGAGCAATGATTGTTTACATTATATTCTGAGGAGCCGGCTTACAAGTGACCGTGTGGCCTAGCCTACCAACCCTCAAAATACCCGAGTACTAGTGAACTTAATTTCTCCGTGGGTGAGATGTGGCCCCGCCCTGCTCACGCATTTGATGCCCGCCACGCCAGGGGCCACGCCCAACCTGATAGCGACTAAACTACCTCCTGTTCCTATAGTGACCGAGCAACACCGCTTAGTCGTATATCCTTACACCCGCTGATATACTACAACCGATTCGGTTACCCACACCGAACAATGGCCATGCCTAAGCAGTTAGTCGCCGAAGCCGGGCCATGCCCGCTAGACAATCAACTGAAGCTCACACCAAGCGATAGGGGCTTTGCCCGCTCAAAAACCTTGGTCTATGACAAACATTCCGAGCAGGAAACTGCTGACCCTATGCCCGGTGAGGACTCCAGCCGGCATCGGGCACACAGACCAAGTTCCTACTCGTAAGACATTAACCTTAAAAGATATGATATGTTTACTTTATTATTTCTGGGTTAATCTTTGGTATCATGTTGCACGACCATTTGGTCAGTTATTATTGCCCGATATATTTCGGGGACTACCCCGCATACAATTGTGTTGGCACTAATTAAATGCAGAAAACACAAGCAAACATCATCGGGCAGAATAACAGTAAATAAACAATCAGTCAAAGGCATCAGTACTCCAAGGTCAACAGAAATAAATACAAATGACATCGAGCAAAGGAGAAATTAATTACAGAGCATTGTTCACAGATACCAAGTATTTTCAAAAAAGTTACAAATTCTGTTGCAAAGGGCCCAACGGCCAAACGAGATGTGGAGTTCTTTAAATCACATCAGGAATTGTTTGAGTTGCAGCGGTTGCTTCCTCAGTAGCAGGGGCCTGTAATTCCACTTGAAGCTGAGCTGCCGCTTCAGTAAGTCGCCCCTCCTTCTCAGCCTTCCGAGCATCGATCAAGCTGCAAACATTAACTGCCAGTGGAGTGGGGGGATCCCAGGGCGCCAAGCCATCATCGGCATCATCGCGGGCCAAAGCATCCAGCTCGCCTTGAGTATAAGGCACCAGATGGTGCAACTTCCGGGCCTCCGAGCAATAGGGGTCGAGCAGCGCCCACTCAGCCATCGTGCCCATATCCACTGCCCACGTACCCGACAGCATCCGCAAAATGTGATTTGTACCCACTGCATAGTATGGGAGTATGGCCTTGCGCTCCTGAGAGGCATAGGCCGAGGAGGCTTCAAAATCCTTTACTGCTTGCTTCTTGGCCGCCGTCAATTGATCAGAGAAGGATGCTATGGTGGCTGCATCCTTGGCCGCCTGCTCCCTCAGTACCTTCACCTCGGCCTGAAGCTGATCCCGCTGTTCAATCAACGCCCCTTCAGCGGCCTGAGATTTCTTCTGTTGGGCCACAAGGGCCGTTTTCTCTTCGACCAAGGATTTCTTATCTGCCTCAAGCTTCTTGCCCGCAGCTACGCTCTCTTTCAAAGACTTGTCCAGCGCGGCCACTTGGTCACCCTTGTTCTTCACCAACCGCTAGTTAACCCTTCGGCTTCAACTTTTCGGCGAGCATCAATTTCCTCAGCGTATCGGTTGTATATGTTGGTACACGAGGAAGCGATATGTAACAAACAATCACGAGCAAAAGTCAGAAGAACTCAACGAAACACCATCAGTCGAAAACGAGTATGGGCATACCTCACTCAAACTAAGCCCGATGTGTCCGAGCAAGACATGTCCGGCCGTCTCCCGGTCATTGGTGACATCTTCTGACGGCCAGCTTCACTTATTCCCTTTCCCCACAAGCTTGGCGGGGCTCGAGCAGGGTCGGCGTCAAATCTATGTGCCCGATATTAGGGCCCCTCAGGTCGCCCGGCAGTGGGGCTACGTTGTAAAACATCAAAAATCGGGAAGCAGCCATGGTTGAGAAGACTCCTGGGCAGCCTGTTCAGATCCGTGACCCGCTGCCTGGAGGATCGATCAGCTTGAGGGGAGGGATGCCTTTTCCTTTTTCCAGCCGCCTTCGCAGCCCTAGCAGCAGCCTCGTTTGCGGCCACATCGGGGCGTCGGCAGCTTCACGAGAGGAGAGGTGGCACCACTTGTTTTTTTTTGGCCGTTTGGGAGATTTCTTGCCCGCCGGAGTAAAAGGGACAGTGGGGATAGTTTGTGGTGGTTGGCTTGCTAGGGCGGCCACCCTTCGGCTCTCCTCAGCTTCGAGCCTCTTAAGCTGTCTCAAAGTCAACATAGCTGTAAAAAGGAAGACAACTCAGTATCACAGCCAAAATGAAAATGACCAAACAAACAGCAAAAGGGAAAAGTAAAGTTCAAACCAACCAGGAACTTTAGTATAAACATGCGTGCAGTCATGCCCGAGCCTACGACATATCTGACAATCTTCACGAAAATTTTGCTCATGATAATCACCCCAGTATTCATGGGCCTCTTCAGCGTCAAAAGAACACAATGGCTCCACTTCGGGGACGGCAGCCCGGAGCACCCCGGCCAGGCGTAGGTTTCGAGGGTTGCACACTAATTCTTTCCAATCGAACAGGCGCTCTTGGCTAACTCTCCTCTCCCCATCCATCACAACGCCCAGTGCGTCCCGGATAACCGTCAGGCGACGAGTATCACCGGTAAGGAAGCTGCCACGGGGGAGCTTTGGAACGTTTATGCAATCCTGGCTCATAGGCATTATCGGCCAACCATTTCGGGACTCGATCATAACAGCTCTCCTATCCCAAGCCTCGACTTTCCCCGGTACATCGGACAGGATCCTGAGAAAACTGGAGTTGGACCGAGCATTCACCCGGTCATAAGCATCAACACTCAGAATAAAGAGACGTTGGAAAATCTTGCTCGTAGGCTCTATACGCAATAGGCGGCACGCCACAACATACGCCATTAAGGCCCTCACCGTGTTCAGCATTAGGTCGCCGGGCATCGGGCAGAATTCCTGAAGAAACAGGAGGATGAAAGGATCTAGGGGTAGACGTAGCCCCACGTGGAAGAAGCCAGCAAAGAATAACAGCTTCCCGTTTTGCTCGCGAGGGTACTCACCATCTACCAACGCGGCCTTCTCTACTCGATAATCCTCAGGCTCTATGCCCATCGAAGTGAACCAGGCGGTTAATTTGGTTGGGGTATCCAACGAGGCCCAGTGAGCCGCGTACAGCGTTTCGTCGGCGTCTGAGGTCCAGGCGGGAGCAGGGGCAGAAGTCGTAGCCTCGTTTCCTATGCGAGCAGTCTGCCGTCTCCGCCTTGCGATAGGAATGTTATCTGAATCCTCCTTAGCTGAAGGGCAGGCCACATTGACTGCCAAACGTTCCCTTGCCTCGGGCAATACAACAAGCGCGGCCTTGCCCGCCGGAAGCCAAGCGGCCTTGTTCCACCTCCCCCTCGGACAAGCTAGAAGCGGACAAAGTAATTACGGGCACATGGGCCTCTGGATCCACAGACACACGGGGTCGCGCAGCTACAACCTCACCAGCCACGGACTCATCACCCTGTTCAAACACTACGTCGATGGACGGGGACTTCTCCTTGCTTTCAGTAGATTCGTTACGCCGCCATAGCTGAACTCTTCCCGGTCGTTTTCAGAAAAATCTCCGTCAGACATCTACAGAGATCGAGGAAAAGCACGGTCAGATCCTGCTCGTGGAAAAGAACAGTCGCTAAGAAAGGGGAAAAACCCTAAGTCTAGGTAAATCCAAGGGGCCTTGCCCGCCTAGCAGACAGGGCACAATTGGGGACTCTCCTCGATCTCAACCTAGGGTCTTTTCTAATCTTATCAAGGCTACCCAAAAGGTGTAGAAGACAGAGAAAAGAAAAATCGTACCCAGAAACGCAAATATCACAGAAACAAGCAAACAAAAATGGAGATAAAGAAACTTACTGTTCAGTTTCTGGAGAATCTCTGCTTCGCCAAATCAAGATAGGAACTGAAGTAAGCAGCAGCAAGAACGCCGGTGGTTGGGAATGTCTTTGGTAGTCGGAGCAAAGAACGACAGTTTTCTTCTCTTCTCTTTCTAAATCTCAGAAATACGTAAAGTTCAAAATGGAGAGGGGTTGGGGATTTTATAGGCAAAAACCGGGGGAATCCTCGGGCCGCTCAACTGAAGCTGAAAGGACCGCGCGTCGTCACCAGCCCACATGCGCATTCAATGCGTCGCACCGAGAACCGTGCCGCTGTCGCTTCGCATTTCCTTCTGACGGCTCACGCGCGCTCCGCCCCCATTTGCCTTGGGACATAGCGAGACTCTTCCTTGGTACGCTTCATCTGCCTGCCACATGAAGTTCTAGAACCATCCACAACAACGCTCAGCCCGGTCATTCACGCTACAGAAACTTTCACAAGTGTTAAAACCCGAACTACAAGCAATCTCGTACCATTATGTGCGCTTCCCGCCTCGAGCATGAATACTCACCAGGCAAGAAGCTAGGGGCCACTGATATGCCCAGCCCAAACCTGGTCACGGGCGAAACACGTGCTATCCTCACATGCCGGTCACGAGCACAGACATTATAAGGCCCATAGGCCCAGCGCGCATGAGTAGGGCAGCATCTAGCAGCAAGCATGATATTCCCGATCCAACCTGGTCGGGCACAGGCCTTGCCTGTCCGGCCAGGGGCCTTGCCCGGGTAATATAGCCAGTCCCATACATCAGTTATCATACAAGCGGGTAGGGCCTTGCTCGCCCAGTCCAAATCGAGCAGAAAACACCATTAGCTTGCCCGCCAAGACATGGATAAAAGTTACCATATGCAGGCAGGACACTTGCCTTATCTATTCCTGATATCACGCGGCCAGCCGCATATCACCATGAAATCTAGAGTTTCACTCCTTGTTGAACAAGATGACTAAAGAAACTGAATCCTTCTCGGATTCAACCACCAAAGGGTCAATAAATACTCCTCCACCAGACATCGAAAAGGTACATGCACCCATATACTCTGCCTCTTCCTTGAGTTCTGGTATTCTGTCTCATACTTGATACTTACTCTCACGCCGGAGGGGTTTCGCGAGGCCCTGCCTTGCACTTCCACTCAGGTTTTCTTTGCTCTCAGCCAGGTTCAAGGAAGCAGATTCAAGCCCAGATATCCTACCTACTGAATAGACGGCCCAAGCTGAGGATTTTGCCACATCACTAGTAAAAAGTGAAATAGAAATTGGACAAGAATAAAAAGATTGTTGGTGCGTGCGAAAGGCAAACAGATTAAAGGTTAATGCTATTACTCTGTTAGAAAAGTGTCTTCAATCATGTAATTTTCAAATTCGTATTAGATTTCTTGGGGAAGCAGAAGAAGGAATGTGATGACCTCTATTGCAACTCGAATTCCGACTACCAATACAGGGGAACAAGGAAAGATGTAGGCGATGCGGAAGAAGGGTTACAAGGGTTAAGGGTAGAATAAGTAGTTTAGGTGGGGTGTGGAGAGAAAGGTGGGAAATTTGATTAAGTGGTGGGGGGTGTAAATAGAATTGGGGTGTAGAGAGTAGATGGTGATGTGTGGTTAACCTAGCCCATCGTTTAAATTGCTTTGTTCTTTTATTGTTTTGTTTAGTAAAAATATACCCCTCGATGAACACGAATATACCAAATTTGGTATTTCTTTTAATAGTTTGATAAGAACTATACGTGAGTGATTAGTCAAGTCTCACAAAAAGGGGTAAAATTAATTGAGTCGAGTCGAGCTAAGCTTGGAATGCTTAAGCAGCTCGCTTAAATGTTTTCGAGCTCAGGCCAAACTTAGGATGTGATATATGAGATCAACTCATTTGTATATTCACTTGTTTGTATATTCACTCGTTTAAACTCAACACATACTTTAGAATGTGAGTAAATCGTGGCACTTATTGACAAGTCGCAATAATCGAGATGAGCTCATCTCAAGCTTGAATTAAAAATTAATATATACTAATATTATTAATTTATATTTAATCGATTAGTTTTAAGTCTTTTTTTTGAAAATTTACTTGGAATGAATATAAAATATATAAATTAAATAATATTGGAAAACATTAGCTATCTAAATAATTCATAGTCTAACTAAAATAATCTTTTGCTTAGACTAAAAATCAATTAGGTCCACTTTTAATGAAACCAAATAAGTAATTTTTAAAGCTCTGTTTGATGTAGCTTATGGAAATATGTTTATGACTTATGACATCTCATAAGTCATTTTGGAAGTGTTTGATTTCAATTGTATCCAAATAAGCCACAAATAGAGTACAATGCCATTAATGCACAACTTACCTCGTAAGTCATAAGCACCAAGCCTTGGTGTTGATGACTTCTCACTCAAAAAACATGGAAGACTCCCCTATTTAATGTTTTTTTATGTTTCCAACACTACCCTTGTTTTAGCTAGGTTCTCTTATTCTCGCAAAGGATCAGGCTTCGTTTCCAATAAAGCTGCAGCAGCCGCACTTCGTAAAGCTCTTCCATTGTTCCATCACTTCAGCTTTCGGTCAAGCCACACCGAGCTCTTCTGGTCGGCAACCTCTGTTCGTTGAACGACCCCCTTCCCCAATTTCTCTGCCAAAATTTTTGAGGTCAAATTCCATAAATATGTGAGCAGTAGTTAACAATCTAAAATTTCCGTAAAACTTTTTGATACAATCTATAATTTTTGTAAAACTTTATGATTAATGATATTGTTTGACAATAATAAAGTTTTTTTTATTACTATAACCTAATACATTAATTATGCATCGACACTTAAAATGCCCAATTAAGTAGTTGTGCAAGCCATAAATTCACCAAATATTAAAAAAAAAACTTTATTATGTTACAATAATAAAAATATAGATAACGATCTAGCGTCTAAAAAAACTTCAATTTAAAATGTATTCAATAAATACAAAATTACAGATACAAAAATCTATTACTTGTAACATTAATAATGTAATATTACGTGTATAAACATAATCATATGAATAGTTCATAAATTTGTTGAAGACTTAATTAACCATGAAACAATCACCTAAAAAATGCAATCGCAATTCTATAATAAAATGTAATAATAATATTAAACATTGACGTGAATGAGAATTTCTTTGACTAAAATTTTAAAATAGCATAAAAACCTTCTTTTGGTTCAAAAATGTTGACGCTATAATCTATTATGCATATATAGATGTGAAGAAAAAATAAAAAATGTGTATGTTGCATATTTAATTTCATAAATTAATGAAGAATCATAAATGTGTTTCAAATGTAAATTTTTTTAGACATACATAAACTTTAAAATCCATGTCTAAATGAGAAAAGTAATGAATATAAGACAATCAATTTGACTAAGTTTGGTCAATACTTTTGAAAGGGAAACAAAATGTTCAAGAGTAAAATCTTTCATGGTAAATGGAAACAAACTCAGTTTATAAAGCAAGTATCTATTAATTCTGACACTCTATTTTCAAACAATTCGATTTTTACGTCAAAGTTGTTTGTCACACAAACAGTCTGAGAGAGAGAGAGAGAGAGAGAGAGAGAGAGAGAGAGAGAGAGAGAGAGAGAGAATGTATTTGGTTGATCGATTATTATAAATGACTGTAGATATGTTTGATTCATCAGAAATTTCCTACTGATTATCGGAGATGCAAGTCATGAAGTGATAGAGAGGAGTGATCAAATGAGTAAACGGTAAATTCGCATGGTTGAAAATAATGTTAGGGTTTTAGTGTTTTATATCTAACATATATATTTATATGAGTAGCGTGGAATTTATATTACAAGTAGTTTGGGTGACGGTTTGGGGAATAAGGCACGTACTATTAATATCAAAACAAAATTGTTCCCCGATTTTTTATTTTGTTATTTTCCATTGTTTCATATCTAGCTAGTCAAACTAGTTAGTAATCATTAACTTCGATTCAGTTTAGTTTGAGTACCCACGTACGATTCAAAATTAGGTGATAACCGAGCTGGTCTCTTTTATAAGATTTTCAACCTCTAAAGGACATGATTTTTGTTTTTAACTGGTAAAGGACATTTTTATGGCAAAAGGACGAGTATACCCTTAATGAAATTAGATTATGGATTAGGGGTGTGTTGCATCGTAATTGAAACTTGATGCATAGCAATTCCAATGTGTGCATCGGTAATCTAATTTTTGTATCAGAATTACTAGGAAGAAGTTTCATTCATCACAATTCAAAAATCATGCATCGCGATGGAAACATACTTCAAAATCATGCATTGAGATGTATCATCTTGACTTTTATTTTTCTATCACTTTGTCTCTTCACATTTATTTTCCAAGTCAGACAACCTTGATACCCGAATTGATCACCTACGTATATCCACGAAAATCATCCTTACAAGATATTGGAATGTAAACAAATATTTACTGGATAACTTATAGGAAGGGACATTTATCGAATATATTTTAGAAATAAAGAAAGATTCACCAGAAAATTTTAGAAAGAAGTTTTTTTTTTTTAGGGAAGCAGGGCGGCACCTGCGAGAATTTATTAAATTAGAAAAAAGAATACAAACTTGAGGGGGACAACCAGCCTTACCCTTTGAACGGGGGGACAGAGGAGCCTAACCTCGAAAAGGAAATACAGCAAAACAAAGGACTCAAGAAATACGAACATAAGGAGTTTTTCTAGCATCTAAAATAATAAGCCCTTTAATAGCACGGGGGGTGTCTAAATCCGAAAAGAAAGAAGAATCTGCTTGAGAATCACAAGCCAAATTAGCAAGACTATCTGCAACTTTGTTAGCTTCCCTGAAACAATGCTTGAAAGAATAACGATCTTGAATTTGAAGCCGAAAAATGTCACGGAATAGATAAGCATATTCCCAAGAATATTTATGGTTCCTGTTAATGCTGTCATGAATAACCTTGGAATCAATTTCGATAATAACATCACGAAATCCTTGCTCATGAATCCAAAGAAGACCAGAGTGAAGAGCACACAACTCAGCCATCATGTTAGTACCATGATCTTGAATTTTAGAAAGAAGTTATCGGGAAGATTCACATGATAAATTTTAGGAAGAAAAAAAGATTAATCGGAGAAGTTTTAGAAATAAGTTACCGTATATGTTATTGCGGGGCATTTACCGCATTCTTAATCGAGATGAGTGATGTGTACATCGCAAATCCAATGTGTGCATCGGTAATCCAATTTTGCATCGTGAATACTGGAATAAGTTTCATGCATTGCAATGGAAAGTAATTCAAAATCAAGCATCGGGATGCATCATTTTGTGCATTGATATGCATCAGTTTGGCTTTGATTTTCTTCTCACTCTGTTTCTTCACATTTATCTCATAAGTTAGACAAATTGCAGGTCGAAATATGAGATATTTGAGAATATAAGAAATTTGGAATGGAAACAGAATTCATTGGAGAAATTTTAGGAATGGAGATTCACCGGAGAAACTTTAGGAATAAATTAAGGATAAATTGCAGGTCGAAGTCGGGGATATTTGGAAAGACGAAGACGCATATATTTGGAATGTCAGTGAATGAGAAATTTTAGGAATGGAGATTCACCAGATAAATTTTAAGAAGACATGATAAAAAATTACAGGTCGGAGTTTGAGATCTCAAGAATAGGAAGACGAAGATTGAGAATTAAAGAACAAATTTATGAAAATTGACTTATGCTGTTAAAAAAGAAGGTACTTAATCGGTTAGATATTTGGGAAAATGAACGGGATGCAATTTATCCTTCAAAATTACCATCCATTTAGTAGTATAGCCTTGGAGAAATTGTTGGTCAGTACTTTTTTCTAAATATTTATTCGCTCCACCCCTTTTGTTTTTTCAACTGCTAAAGTCTATTTTCGAAATATTGTTCATATATACCTAATTTCAGAGAACACTGTAAATTTCTTCATCATCTCCCTTCTTCTTCTTCTCACTCGTCATTGAATTAGTTTGACCGAAGACGCAAAAAAAATATGAAGAGGAAAGAGAGTGGGGAGTTGGGTGGTGAAGAAGAACGATGGTTACTATGTTTTCATAACCCTAACTTCCCACTCGTTTTACTTATTCATCTCCTGTTGTTGTTTCTTCTTCTTCTTCTTCTTTTTCTTCTTCTTCTTCGTCTTCGTCTTCTTCATCATTTTGTCTGCGTGTGTGATTCAAAATATATTTTACTTGTGTGTTTTATGTTTCTATGCATATAAACTATTTAGAATAAAATGTTGTTCGTGTTGGACACCATTTTTGAATTTAGATGCATGAATTTTGAATCATAATGCATCATTTGTGAATCATGATGCATCAATTTAGATTTGGATGCATCAAATATGCATTAATTTTGAATTATTTGTTGATTCTGTACTGGAAAAAAGGTACATGAAGATCTAGTTTCATTATGATTTGCAGCGCGATACATCAATTGGGGGTTTGAATTGTTGCATCGCGGTGCATGAATTGGATTTGATAATTTAAATGGATGCATCACGATGTATTAATTGGCTTGACCTGTTGCATCGCGGTGCACAAATTGGATTTCATAGTTTAAATTGATGCATCGCGATACAAAATTGAATTATGTAATTGAAATTGATGCATTGCATTGCATTAATTGATGTAGCCGCGATGCATACCGAGTAAGAGCTCGTAGTGCGACTTAAGGGTGTTAGAGTTTTTTCACCTCCAAAAGTGATTTTATCTAGTTAAAAATAATACTGTAGCGATTGAAGCTTTTCGAAGTGGACCGACCCGAATTTACCCCATACAGTCTTGAAGAAATTGCGGGCCGGTCTACTTTTTGAAGTTTTTAATCGCTAAAGTACCCTCTCTCTTTTAAATCGAAAAAGTCACTTTGGGGGGGGGGGATTACTACGATACCCGTAAGGAACCAAAAGCGCGCTATGCATGTCAGTTACTCAATGTATCGCGCTATATCAAATTTTACATCGCGATATAAAAATTTAATTGTATCAATTTTACATCGCAATTAATCATTTTAATTACATAATCAATTTTAAACTGCGGTGAAACAATTTTTACACCGTGATACATAAGTCTTAATTACCAATTTTTCTACCGTGATGAACTAATTTCTGCACCGCGATACATGAAATATTATCCAATCCAATTTTGTACCGTGATACAAAATCATAATGAACCAGACTATGTCCTCCACCTTTTTTTTCCATCTCCTCCGTCATAAGCCTTCTTTTCCTCCTCCTCCGCCTTCGTCAAACTAAAAATTCTTCAATCCAGCGCAAATCTATAATAGTTTCAACCCAACACAGATCGATTCCTCGTTTCGTTGCCCAACAATAGTGATTTTCAAATCAAATGTGTTTGTCAAAGCTGTTGAAGGAGATGACGACATTTTCGAAACAATATTTCGAAAAATGACATTTTGTGGTTGGAAAAAAAAACTAGGTACTGGAGGGGTTAGAAACTTTGAAAAAAAGGTTCACCCTATAGTCTTTGACAACTTAGGCTCCGTTTGTTTCGCGGAAAATGACTTTTAGAAAATGATTTCTGGAAAAAAATTATTTTCATTTTCAGGTGTTTGGTAAATCTTTTGAAAATATGCTGAATTTTTTTTCCGACAGTTTGACAAACATACGAAAAATGTTACGGAAAACAATATATTAATAAATACAAAAAGTATATTATAATATTAATGCCTATATTGAGTATAAGATAATGTTGAATTTTAAATAATTTTCCTTTACTAATCCACAATTTATCATTAGTGGTGTCAAATCAATATCCATATTTTTTTCAATCCACAAATACATATAAAAAATTTGATAATTGATAGGAAAAAAATGTTTTAAAAAGAAAATGGATAATATTTGGGATGTCCCTATATAATATAGTTGATACTAACTTTAGGACATAGTAATGATTTATTAAAATTATAATTTATAAATAGTGTTTACAAACTCCATTTATATTTCTAAACAATTTATTTGTTGAACGAAATATTATGCACGTATGTAAATATGTATAATTGTAGAAGAAGGCGGAGGAGTGCTCGAACATTTAGAAAATGACTTATGAAAAATAAATCCATAAGTTATTTTTTTAAAAAGAAAACTTCATTTTCTGTTGTCTCAGAATAACTTTTATATTAACTATATTTTCTTAAAGTTACAAAATTTTAGAAAATATGAGAAACTCTTTTCGGAAGTCACAAGCCTCAAGGCCGAAAACGTTGCCCATTCGGATTTCGGATCCAACCCAAACCATACGCACAAAACCCGATCAACTGCCTGTTTGCCAGTTTGCCTGTTTGGGTACGTCTGAGTTTCTCCGTGTAGCTTAGGAATTCAACTTCGTTTTCTGAAGACTTCAACACAGCAGAAATAAATTTAGAAATTCCAAATCCACGGTCGTACATTGAGAAATTCCACAGACTGGCTAGTTGACAGTGTAAAGAAATCTTAACAGTGTCAAAGATGATGTCCCCAAATCAAATATCCGAAGATCGAGGGGGCCCTTCTCACGCTTCCACCATCAGGTAAATCAATTCCTGAACCCATGTGTCCATTCTCCGAGTTAGTTTAACCAAACCCTAATCACTGAATTAGTTCGCCGGAGACATTTTGGGAACTGAAAATGAAAATTTGAGAAAATTGTGTTAGGTATAAGTTTATTAGTCAAATACTGTAATTATGTATATAGTAATGATATTTGAATTGAATTTGGTTACATTATATGGTAAACTAAGATCAAGCACACCATGAACACTGTGAACGAGAATATCAAATTGCTTGTAGTGGTCTTAGTTGTTCCTAACGAGTTATTCTCTCGAGTTAGAGCAACTAGCCTGCATTTAAAAGTCAAGTATTTAAGAGCGCCCCCCCCCCCCCAAAAAAAAAGTCCCTCTGTTTCTATTTGAATTGTCTAAAATATATAGTCTCCTTTCTAAAACTAGTAATAACTTTAATGTAATTTTTTTAGAAGTACAAATAAGTGAACCTACAATCTTAAAAAGTGTGAGTTGTCATGTCAAATGAGACTATTTTTTTTTGTTTTGGGACGGACTTAGTACATAACTACTGATGGAAGTAGTGATTATAACAATGTACTTTTCTTTTGGATAAACAAGGATATATACATATACATATATATGTATGTATATTTATTTTTGAAAAGTAATAATAGTTTCCTATCAACAAAAAAAAGATAAGTAATAATAGTATAAATAAAGAGTGTCAAAATAGGTGGCGCGTCCTATTTACAAAAAAAATACACCATGAACTCCTACGAGGCAAAGGAACTGTTATCCGCAAATACTACAAAGGGACTTAATCCAGGTAAGACACTGTCTTACCTATCAAGAAAAAAAAGACACTGTCTTGCCACCAAAAATACAGAGACTGTAAGATTTGCTCTTTAAGACTCTCACTGCTTCTTTCTGTATTCTCAAAAACCCTTGCATTCCATTCCCTCCAAATAGCCCAGCAGATAGCTGCCGGAGCAGCCTCCCAAAAATAGCTTTTCCTTCATTGTTTGTAAAAAGACCAATGCAGCAACAACTCCTTAACAGAATTAGGATGCACCCAAGTCACCTGAAAAAGACTTAGAACGTAATACCAAAGATCCTTGGCCATTGGGCAGTGTATCAATAGGTGATTTACGCTCTCTTCGTCCCCTTTACAAATGAAGCACCTATTTACATAAACCATTCTTCTCTTCTGCAGATTGTCTCCCGTGAGAATGGCTTCATTTGTGGCTTCCCACATAAAAAAACCACCCTAGGTGGAGCTTTTGTCTTCCAAACACTCTTCCAAGGAAATGCCCAATGAACCGCCGACAACTTATGATAGAAAGACTTAGCATTGAAATTCCCACTCTTTTCTATTCGAGGTCACCTTTTGATTATACAAAAGTTTGAAAATTCTCCCAAGAATATCTACTTCCCAATCTTGAAGATTTCTTCTAAAAAGTAGTCCACGTAACACTGTCTCCTGGTATGCATAACTGAGTTGACCATTTCTTCCTTGTCGACCGCTTTGCTAAACACGGGAAAATTCTTTGCAACTCTCTCACCACACCACTTGTCACTCCAAAATCTAAACGAATCCCCGTTACCAATATCGAATGAGATAAACCTTTGCATCGCATCCCATTTTTTCCTTATGCCTTTCCAAACTCCAACACCGAACCAAGATTGAACCTCATTTGGGGCCCACTTATGATTGCCATCCCTGTATTTGCCAACCACCACCTTCTTTCAAAAGGCCTCTTTCTCCTTCAAGTACCGCGACAGCCATTTCCCCATAAGAGCGGAATTGAAAACCCTGAGATTCTTAACCCCTAACCCCCCATGCCTCATATTAGAGCGCACCGACTCCCACTTGATCAAATGGAATTTCTTCACCTCCGACCTACATTCCCACAAAAAATCTCTTTTCAGTTTCTCTAACCTCTTTGCCACCACTACCGGCATGCCAAAAATAGACATAAAGTACGTAGGCATACCGGAAACTGAAAGGGTACTTTTGATGAGGGTCTGTCTACCCCCCTTTGACAGATACTGCTTCTTCCACCCGGCTAGCCTGTCCTCAAATCTCTTAATAACTGGGTTCCACAAATCTTTTTGGTAGAGGAAGCCCCTAGTGGGAGTCCCAAGTAAGAGGTCGGAAGAGTACCCACCTTACACCCAAAAAAAGCCGCCAGCTCATTATTATCATCCACAACACCTACTGCAAACATCTCACTCTTATGGATATTAATTTTTAGCCCTGAAGCCCCTTGAAAAAATAAGAGTACCAATCGGAGATACCTTAGCTGATCTGAATCCGCCTCACAAAACACCAACGTGTCATTAGTGAACAAAAGATGTGATCCTGTCTCCCCACTAAACCACGGAGTAGACCACTCGAAATAGTAGCATCCAAAATCCTGCTCAATGCTTCCATTACAATAATAAACACGAATGGTGACAAAGGATCGCCGTAAGCCACGCGAACTGCCAAAAAAACGGGCGGGACTCTCCATTGACCATTACTGAGAATTTAATCCGTAGATATACAGAATAGAATCCACTCCCTCCATCGATAATACCTTTGCAATAATCTTGTAAACACCCCAATCAAGCTAATAGGTCTAAAGTCTTTAATGTCTTCTGCTCCTTTTCTTTTAGGAATTAAAGTAATGAACGACGCATTCATACTCCTCCCAAATCGCTTGTGACCGAAAAAGTGGTGAAAAACCTCCATTAGATCATCCTTAATGACCTCCCAACAGTTTTGGAAGAAAGCCATAGGAAACCCGTTTGGACCGGAGCTTTATCCCCACGCATACCTCAAACCGCTGCATACACCTCCTCTTCTGAAAAAGGAAACTCTATGGAGTCCTTCTCTATTTCGTTCAAAGACTTGAAATTTATCCCCTCAAACTTGAAATGCCAATTCCTATCCGTTGAATACAACCCCTCGTAAAATCCTGCAATTCCTTCCCTAACCTCAATTTCCTCTTCCAGCAGCTCACTGTTAATGAGCACCTTGCGAATCTGGTTGCCTTGTTTGTGAGCATTTGCCATTCGATGAAAGAATCTTGTATTGCTATCCCCCTCAGGCAACCACTGAATCCTGGCCTTTTGTCTCCAACTGATTTCCTCACAGCGAAGAAGTCTCTGCACTTCTAATATATACACACACACACACACACACACACATACATACATATATGACGTCAAAACAGGTGACACATCGTGCGTACACTAGAAGTGTACTTTACCAAAAGAGCCAACTACATATGGAAAATTATTCACAAATTCTACATATGAACACCAAAAGAATGTACTTTTTATAGTACTCAACTTGTTTATTTCATAAATGAAGGATAAATTTGGAGCTTCAAAAGAAGTGAAATGACACTCTTTAAATGAATTTGGAACTTCAAAAGAAGTGAAATGACACTGTTTAAATGAATTGTTTATCTTCATGCTCATCTATAGCACTTACAGTAATTAAGGTAAGACTGTGTAGCTGCACCCTTCCCTAGGGGCCTCGAGCACTGGCCTGTGCTTCCCCTCAAGCTTTATTCCAATCCATTGATCAGATAAATTTTTGATTATAAGGGTATGCATGTACACTTAAAACATTACATTCTCAACTCATATCCTGTTTATCAACCCCACATACCACATTTATCTTATTCCGGTTAAATTGTGCCATCACAATGTGAAAAACTGTTAAGGCAGCTTTGAATAGTTCCCCCCACCCTACACAACCAGTGTCTGTTAGGTCTCAAAGTCATGTAGGATGGGTATGTGCTAGCTGACTTTGTAAACAGAGAGGGTAGTTTTTTTTGTTGTTTGTTTGCTTGTTTGTCCAAGACTCGGTAATGGGTATTTCTGCTTCAGAAGTTTAGGCATAAAGCTATAATACAATCTCACTTCCTCACACCTATCCTTTAGCTTTGCCCCTCCATCTTTAAGCATGGCTGTTTTTCGCATCATTTGTTTTTTTTCAAGAATGCAACTGCTAACACAAGTCATATGAGGAATATTCTGTTTCAGTTACCATGAGATCAATAAATAATTTGGAATTGGAGTGTCCTACTCCTGAGATTCCTCACTTTGTATTAACTTTTAATATTAGATCTATTGCATCCATACTAAACATCAGTTGGCTTTTTTTTTTTTGTTCTTTCATTTATTTTGCTAATAATCTTCCTTTATTGCAGACACACTCCCTTGCAGATAATCCACATTATTGGTAACTTCATGAGAATATGGTCAGTTTACTCCATGTACTCCTACTTGTCTGAAACTGAAGCATCCGTTGTTCTTTTTATCTTCACTTGTCTTGTTCCATCAACCATCCTGTTTTTAGCCCTGCAAACGCCATGGAGGGGCAGGCCACTCTCAAATGCACAGGTCAAGTCAGTACATCTATTTCATTTTGAAACTCTTCAGCTCAAAGCGGCACAATTTATTGTATTTATTTCCATCCTGCCTTATGTTTTATGTAAAACTACATTTTTACAGGTTGTGCCTTCTGTTATAAATGGTGGCATAACAGCTCTATACTTTATCTTGTGGGGAAAGGGCCTTAAATCATGTGGTCCTGTTAGGTAGGCTTTTTTTGCTTAAGAGGAAAGTGATACTGGAATTGCTGTATAAATTTCATTTAGTCTAGGACGTGGGCTAGTGGTTGTACTTTTCCTATTGATTTTTGTTGTTGATTGTTGAACCAAGAATAGAAAATTGGCTCAGCATGAAAAATTAAGTTGAAAACATTAAACTATGAAACACAAACATAGAATAGGGGACACAAGCAAGATATGAGCTGAAATACCATACAACATGGATGCTATGATATTGCCATATCTAACAACATGATCATGGAAAGAATGCCAAGGTTGCTCGAAAATACCATTCTTGGCATGTTAAGTGTTTGGCATCTATAACCTGATATTTCTTGTAATAAGCAAAACTAAATCAGAAAAGTGCCAAGATGTGGCGTAACCTATGAAGTATGCCCAGAACCTTTCCTATACACAGGTGAGCTGGTCATATAAATCAAGCATCTACCAGAGAAGATGCCTAAAGGCAAACCAATATACACGAATGGGAGTCTACCAACCTTGCACCAAAAAAAAAATAGCCAAGGAAATCAAATTGGCCGCATCTCCAACCGGAATAATTTCGCTCTTTGAGATGTTAATTCTCAAGCCCAAAACCGCTTGAAAAACAACATGAGACGGAGATAACCTAACTGATTTGACTCAGCCCCACAAAAGACTAGAGTGTTGTCTGCGAACAAAAGATGGGACATTGTAGCCTCCTCCCTGCTACTCCTTCCCACACTATACCCATTTAAATCCACCCAACACGGCTCTATCCAACATCTTGCTCAAGGCCTCCATCACAATGATAAATTCAAACGGGGAAAGAGGATCTCCTGTGCCATAACCCCCTCGAACTAGCAAAAAAGCTAGTAGGCTCACCATTCACCAACACTGAAAATCGAACTGTTGACATACAAAAGAGAATCTACTTCCGCCACTTAAGACCGGAACCCATCCTCTCCAGCAAGTGCAAAAGAAAGTCCCAATAACGTGATCATAAGCCTTTACAACATCTAACTTACACATCAAACCAGGCTCTCCACTTTTTAACCTAGCCTCCACGACCTCATTCGCCATAAAAGATGCATCCAAAATTTGTCGATCCCCCACAAAGCATGTTGGTTCACTGGAATGATTTTACTGAGAACCTTCCTTAATCGCAAAGATAACACTTTAGCAATTAACGTGTAAACTCCACCCACTAAATTGATGGGTTTGAAATCACTCAAATCCTTCGCCCCTTTCTTTTTGGGAATTAGTGTAATGAAGGAAGCATTAGGCTTCTCTCAAAGCACAAATTCTCATGAAATCCGTGAAACACCCTCATAACATCCAACTTAATAATCTCCCAACAATGCTGTAAGAAGGCCATGGAAAAACCAAATAAGCATAATTCAATGATCTCCCAACAGTGATATATAAGCATAATTCAGACATAGCTTCAGAATGAGTTGATGCCTGCAAATCATATTGGATGTTTATACTGACGAGTGACATGAGCATGAAGCTTATGGGAAAGCATGTGCAGAAAATATCATTCAAGTGAACCCAAAGGATGGAAGAGATGGCAAGGGCACTCGCCACTCGGGCAAAGACCTTGAGGTCCTTGGTTCCAATCCCCATATCAACAAGGGGGCCACACTTATCAATATATATATATATATATATATATATATATATAATTCAAGTCCAAAATACCATTCATGCAGAAAATATCTTTATACTAATGCTTTAGTGTTCTATGTGGGGAGTAATGGTTCTCCGCATGCGCTTTTAGGGTTGTAGTAGGAATAGTGGACATCCCTGCTTGTTTGTCTTCAAGTATAGAAGAATCATTCAGCCTTGCTTCCTATGTAAAACTGGTAGTTCCCTGCTTTGGAGGTAAAAACTGTATCGACCCAGAATTGGTTAACTAAAATCATTATTACATGTTGGTTTTACTGAATAAGATATACTGGCATGGCTTGCATTGCCCAACTGGTATCCCAGGAGCAATTATTTCTGATAACTACATTAAAGAAAGTGAAGAGAGCTGCAAATATATTTTTATAGATGTGCCTGATTGCTCTTTATATGTCATTTGTTTCCTGCATTGGGATGTGAAATAATAGTTAATAATCACAAGATATCACTTTGTTCCTGTTGAAGTTTCATAATAACTAAGCTAGAACAGTTGCTGTATGGATTGGAAACAGCCTTTCTATTCTTGTATATCGTTGAGGCTGAACCTGAAATTATAATTTTGTTCTGGGAATGACTAGGCCTCCACTCTAGCACATAATTTTTTAATTTTTTGGGGCTTAATCATTTTCCTTCTCTGCCCATCTACCAAAACTGTTGAAGGGCTAACCTAGCTCCTCTATTTTTTAAGTGCTGCTGGCTATTATGTTCTCTTTTGCATAGTTTACCTAGTATCCAACTATTCAAGTCCTTAATTCATTTCAGGGCTATTTTGGCTGAATATGCCGGTGCTGTTCTTGGAGTAGTGTCTGCAGTATTGTATGGCAGGAAGGGCAATATTTGGAAAAAGGTAACTGTTGCTGGTGCCCAGTTAACTGCTTGATTTTCGCCATGTTTGCAGTTACATACTTGAATAGATGATCAGTACAAGTTCTGACTAGAAAGGATTTTGCATAAGGTTTGTTAGTGAGTTGTCACTACCTATGAAATGAAGGGTTGAGGAGTAGCATGATATGAAGAAAAGTTCCTTAAGTGATGCCTCCTGATAGGATCATGGGAGTTCTGTGCTTTCGTAGCTGTATTATGATGTTAGCCATTGGTATCTGGTCAAGTATTACTTTCAGTGTATCATTCATTCAGGATCACATCAATAAGACTTGCAGTGTTGATTTTTTATTTTTATCATCGATGGAGATAATAGAAGTGTAAGGCAATATAACATCTGCTTCACTTTCTTGCTAATAATTATTGTATTTCTCATCTTTAACCAGGTAGGCGGGCTGATAGCAATGTTAGCATCTTTCTACTTCTTATCTCAAGGATGGGCCATGGCTACATATTCACCATTCTATATCCTTTTGCTGATTGAATTATACTTTTTAGGAAGTTTAAGATCATTTCAGACCCCCCCCACCACCAGACACCCAAATAGAGAGAAAATGAAATTAAATATTTTTTTGGAGAGCTCTCTGTTTCATGCCGATGGTGAACTTAACGAGAAAATACCATTTAGTGATAGCCTCAGTACTGAGGTTCAGGGAGAACAGGTGTTGGGGATGAAGGAAATGGTTGTTCCTATCCTTGCTGGAATCTTATCAACATTGAGAAGGGTGATTGCAAGACGCGTGTCACTTAAGGTATTGACTTATCTATATATAGCTCTATCTTGCATATTGCCTGATGACCACATAATTTTTATCGATTTCCCTTTGAGGGAATCCACAAAGAAAGAAAAACAAGAGAAGTGTCTTATTTTTATCGCTCTTTATTTCAGAACCAACTTAAGAGGAGACTTCATGCCATAACTTTTGCATCTGCAACTTGTTTTTTGTTTCCTGTGGCCATGTGGGACATGATTATAGTAAGTTTAGCTAAATAGCTTCTGTTCATTTGGTATTCTTTGTTTGTCTGTGTGTGCATGTGTTGACATCACTTAACTTACATAGTTACATACTTTTTTTTTTTTTTTTTTCTGTTTTCACTTGAACACCACAGGGATCAACCAGCGTGAAATTACCATTTTCTGCATGGGCTTTTTCAAGCTTCGTACTCTTTGGTGTTATCCTGATATTCTATGTGGACAGTATTGCAGAGGAAAGGTATTCTGTAGATAATTTCAGTTGATGCACATCTGGCCATTCTGATTGGGTTGTCATTTTGCAGTCTTCTTTATAAACATAAAGATAATATTCATGTTGTTAAATGATTTTGGTAGTGTATTTGAATGTTCTATTTTCTGCTTCTATGGTCCTTCCTATTTTCGTTTTGCACTCTTCTCATTTCGCATTTCTACTTCGTGCTAAGCGAGCCAGCTACTCAATTTTTTACTGAAGCTATTCCAGTATATATAAAAAGTGGTTGCGATAATGTAATATTTTATTTTTATTTCTGTTGGATGTCCTTGTGCTTAGAGTGTGCGTATTGTAAAGGTAAAGGGAAGTACTCCCTCCCTCAGGCAAAGAGTCCACTATAGTATTTTGAGATGTTTCACTTTAAGAGTTCACTTTAAAAAATCATGTTTATAATTTTCAGCACATTTCAACTTTACCGTCCATAACATATAGATTATGCTAAAGCATTATTGTAATTATGATCAACTCTAATGCTAGTTATATACTCCATCCGTTTCATGTAAAGAGTTCACTATACTATTTTGGGATGTTTCACTTAAAGAGTCCACTTTCAAAAATTATGTCTATAATCTATATAACATTTCTAACTTTACCTTCCACATTTGACATATATTGATTATACTCGAGCATTATTGTAATTGTGATCAACTCTAATGCTAGTTATATATTCCTTAATAATTGGACTTTTCAATATGGACTATTTGGGTGGAATGGGGGAGTATCCCTTAATTATTAGATTTTTCAAACATGGATTCTTTGGGTGGAACGGAGGGAGTATATCTTAATATTTTGCATATAACTGGCTGAAAGGCAAGGTTGCTCCATTGGACCTGTAGGTTGCGGAGTTGAACTACAGTCTGCGTGCTGCCTACATTGGGCCTTTTAGTAGACCCAACATATTGGGATCCCTATGCCCTCTGCTTTTATTATTTAATTGATTTTGACAGCTTTGCATTAGTTTTACTCAAAAAAAGTTCTCCATACAATGATAAGGTATGATTGGAAAGTTGTAAATGCCCAAGTTGCTAGCCTCATCCTTTAAATGGTTATTCTTGAAGAGAGCATAGCAGAAACAGAGACGGAGTCTATGATTTACTTTTATCCTTCCTGTCTTGGTGAAATATATTTCTTATCATCCAAACTGCAAACTCCCATAGTCATTATGTTGCTGTTCAACTTCTGGTGGGATTATCTCAGCAGGACATACGTCAGCTTCTTTGGTATTTGAACTTTTGAATAGGCTCTGATTTCTTCCCTCGCTCAGAAGACTTATAAAAAGGGGAATTCTTTTCTTAAGAAAAGATAGAGAGGAGGGGGTGGGGGGATGGAGAGGAGAAAAACTACTTGCAAAATGTAGAGAAATTATTGTGCATTCCTTGTAAATCTTTACATTCTTCCATCATGGTATGCGAGTGCTACTCGCGTTATCATCAGAGGCTTCAGGGAGTTAGTCTAGTTATTAATTTAGGACCCAAATTTTATATGAACGGACATAATTTTGTTAGCCTGTTTAAAAGAGTATTGTCTTCTCTTACTAATATAGTAGTATGTTCTGACAATCTCATTGTTCATGTACCACTCTTGCCTCTCTAGTCATCTTACTATCAGTATGCTGTTTTCATATTATTTTCTTAGTCAAGAAAAGGGAACTTGTTATTGTTTCTTCATGTTCTCTGCTCATCTATTAAAACTTAAAAGATACAGGTTTCATTCATAAATTATTTCCTTTAATAGATTCTTCCAAATTTGATATGTTATTTTTGTGAGATGTTATGAATTAATGACTATGTATTTGTAAGTGTTGGGCTCACAACTAACAAGTAGACGAGTACTAATTTTATTTGCTTGTAGGTTGCATATGGTTTTCTCTTCTCCTAGGCATTTGATGGTTGCTGCGGGATGTATACTTGTCCTGGAGATGTTCTACAAAATGGATTTTTCTCTACCAGGCTTTGTAATTTGCTGCACACTGTTGGGGTTTGGTATGTACAAGCACACTTTTTCATTACTTTTGTAGTTGGTGCAATTCAACCAGTTATTAGCTGTTATCACAAAAAAGTGTCTGATGCTAAAGATTCATGTTCGTGAGCCAACTCCAGCTCATCCTTGTTTGGGTGTGGCTTCTGTAGCAAACAAACTTAGATATTGGGATCTAACTGGTTAAATTATGTAACTAATCATGAAGAATGTGTTGACGTTTATTAACCAAGATATTTGAGCTTTTACATCTGAAGGTTAATTGCAGCTGGCCCCTGCAGTTTGTGGATCCTGAATTTGGATCAAAACTTCAAGAGCTTCACAAAACTGATACAAAACCATCTAAATTTGAATAATGTTGTTTGCCCATGCCAGTGAATATGCTGAAAAAGAGTACAAAAAATCTCCCTCCCCTGAAAGAAAAGAAATGCTAGTATATTTGATCCCATTTCACTCTCGGAATCTTAGTTGTACACTTTATCATCAAAGCAACTTTATTAAGTTTCCTGATAGGACCACTACCGAGTAGTTCCAGTGTTGGTCAGTGAGATATTTTTGATGGGATTTCAACATGTAATATGGCATAAACTCGCTTATTAATGATGGTATTTTGGTTTAACTTGGGCTGCTTGTGGCCAAATATGGATGAATATTGTAGGGATCTTTGAAGCAACTTCTTTGGAACGTTTTAAGAAAGACACCATGCAACGTTCTGATCTATCAAATGGTCTTTTTGACGACCAAATTCAGATGACTGCACTTCCAACTTGAAGTACGTAAAGCTTGATTGTTATTATTCACATGGTACCTTCCATTTGATAGTTTAACTTTCTAGTTTGATACCTTTTTGCAACCGTCACACCTCTTTCAGATGATGCTGAGAAAGGCTAATGGGAGATCAATTCTGACTGGTGAGCTTGATTCTAATATATAACAGATTGATATCTATAATAACTTACATTCTCTAGAAATATATATATATATATATATATATATATATATGATTTTTGGGGTAGAGCTCTTTAATAATCAAGAGAGATCCCAATGAGGCATGTCAATCACATGATCAAGATTAGTGATCCAAGTGTTTTTTAATTCCATGTGAAATGATGACCATACTAACAGTTTTTTTGATAAACTTTGATATGATAACATTATACTCCCTCCGTTCTGGGCTAATAGTCCACTATTCCATATTTGGATGTTTCACGTAAAGAGTTCACTTTCAAAAATTAAGGTATAAAAGTGTCATTTTCTTAAAAAGTTTGACTTTCAAACGGGGACTCCTTACCCGGAACTAGTAAGTATTAACTGCAAGGAACTGTAGATTCTCATTAAGAAACTTCTTCTCCTCCTCCTCCTCTCCCACTCTCAAGTTTGCAGGAATGGCGATTTGTTTATTTATAGGTGTAACTACAGCTTCCCATCAGAAATTCTCCTTTCTTTCAGTACCTGCCAAGAAATGCCCAGTGGGCAATTGAACCTTGATTATTGGAATCATAGGGGAATTCCAACACAGATCAGTTCAAACCTCTAGTACAACATGAGTTTCAGACTTCAAGAGCAGTTGGAAATCGGGTTGGTTGCTTGGCATTTCAAGGTTTCCCTACACTTGACAATTTTGAGTTAACAGCTTCAGGATAGAGAAAAAACACTTGTACAGACCATTGTTGCAATTGAAAAATACAAATTACTTTGAATGATGATAGACCTTCTCTTTAGCTTAGCTAAGTGATAGCCGAAGGCACCATTGCGATGTAATGTTTGCTTCTACCCAAGTCAGATATTTACTTATTGTGTTTGTTCTGTGTTCCATTTTGACAAAGCATAGTAACTTCCTTCTCTCTTAGCCAATTTAAAATCCATGTTCAAGGCTCTGTATTTTCTTTCTAGAAGATCTGTTATTGGTAGTTGATCGTGTGGGAAATGCTGGTACGTAAAACTTAGGATCTCTCCCATATATCCTTTGTGGTGCCAAATCTATGTTTAATAGGAAACACTGAGGCAAGTTGTTACAGTTTAGGGGTTTCTGGTGTATTGGTGTGAAGGGAAAGTGAGTTACATGTGGTAGCACATCATCATTGCATACACTTGCCTGCTATAACAACCAACATACTTTGTTACACCCATCCATGCGCGCAGAGAGAGAGAGAGAGAGAGAGAGAGAGAGAGAGAGAGAGATCTACTGTCAACAAATGAATCTATTCGCAAATCCTGAATGTTTCCATGAACAAGTAGTCTTCCCACGGTGTAATCTTAGCTCTCGATCCTCACGGGACACCGCAGTGACAGCCTACCTTGGCTCCAATCCCAACAACAGTTGTTTGAAAAGCTCAGTGGTCATGCCTTTAGCCGTAAATGTGAACATCTGATTCATTCCCATCATCCGAAGATACCTTGATCGAGATTTGAGGATGGCAAACGCAGTAGGAAGACAGAGTTGCTGCTATGAGAGTAAGAGTGGAGCACAGTAAGAGAAATTGTGGCCTCTTCATCTGCATATACAATCTGTAAGAGTCGTTGAGCGTGAGTAATCAAGAGCACAAAGGAGTGAGGTAGGATTCTTTTGAAGGAGAGTAGACCACATAGTTTCAGGGTAGGTATGCAAGATGGGTAGGTGTGGTTCCGTTACTCCCCGCTCCATTAAACTTCTGGTGCACCATTTTTTTTTTCCCAAGGTATCCACTGGCCAAAGTCTAAGACTAATCCTCGACCTGGGTAGGAGCACAATGGCGGTAACTGGTGCACTTGTAATTGATGTGAACCCTACCCGGATGACGGATACAGATTCCTTCCACGACTGAATCAAAGAACTCGGAACCTCAAGGACAAACAAAGAACGCGGAATAAGACAACGAAATAATAACATACTCCCTCCGTCCCTAAATTATCGTCCTCCTTTCCTTTTTCGTTCGTCCCAAAATAATTGTCCACTTTGAAACTTACCTTTTTAGAACATCACTTTTACCACTTTACCCTTACTTTTTCACTCTACTTTAATTATGGGCCACATAAATATGGACATTAATGGAAACTACACATTAAACTAATATAAATAATCAAGTCAATTACTTTTTCTTAAACTGTGCGCCGGGTCAAACAGGACAATTATTTAAGGACGGAGGGAGTAAAATTAAAGGATAGATAAGAGTCCCCCTTTGACCCACTAGTCGCGATTGACTAGGAACCTCAGGGTGCAAACAAGAACCGTCAACGCGATTGCCTACGACCCACGAACACGAAACGTCACAAGCTCTCGACTCAAATGAGCTTGATAAGTTTAAGGTTGGTTTCCAATCCAAGAAACCTAAAAACTCACAAAATATATTTGTGAACTAAGTGTTTAAACACTCAAGAAATGCACTTAGCATATACTCCCTCCGTCCCAAAATATATGACGTTTTGGGAGAGTTTTTTTGTTCCAAAATAGATAACACTTCGCAATTTTCAAGTAACTTTCTTTTTTCCAATTCTACCAATATTTATTTACTCCGTAACTCGTGTTTGACTCTTTGAGTAATAATATCAAGACACCTCACTAATATTTGGATATAGATAATTTAATCTTTACAATATATTTTTTAATCTATATGAAAAGCCCCAAAAAATCATATATTTTGAGAGTGAGAGAGTATGATCCAAAATGATCTTACAAAGAATTTTAGCATGCCTTTTATATAGGCTTACAAATACTTAAGGCCGAAAGTATGAAAGAAGAAACCATCTAAATTCCAAAAGAAAAAAAATTAAAGAAGAAACCATCCAAATTCCAAGAGAATTTAAAACAGTTCAAAAATGTTCTGCAGGTCCTTGGACTTCTCCGGAATTTCTGGTCACACGCTCCAACTTGCATATGAATTGAGCTTGACTCAATTTGTAGTTTTATGAAATGTACAAAAATTTGTCCTAGTGAAAACATGTTTTCTTCTTAGCTTCTACTCACTCCAAATCTCCTCCACAAGCCGGATTAAAGTTGCTTGAATCATTCTCACATACACGCGAGTTATTGGGCCTCCGCTTATGCTTAATGGATCGTGATTATCTTGACCCGAATAGTCTTGATCTCCAAGAGTAATACACGTGGAATTGATCAAATACAGTCATTTGATCCGGTGGCTAAACATTTATAGCCTTTGACTAGCCAAAGAAGGGATGTGACGAAACAGCCCCCGGCACATGCCCTGGTCGACCTTGGTCGTCAAGTGGTCGATTAGTCGACCATGAATAAATTTTGAGCAACAATATTTTTTAATTACATATGCACTGGTTTATTAGATAAACCACTTGACGACCACTGGCTGAGAAAAAAATATGTATACAACACGAGTGAAAGTGAAAATACATTTAGTTCATTTCATTGTGGTATAACAGAGCCTTGTCGACCTAGACCCTCTCATCGACGACCATTGATAAACCATTTGATTTCGATTAAAAGCTCAGGAGCTCTCAATTATTCAAAACCCTAACTCGTTGGCGATCATCAATTCACAATCAGGTAAACCTCACATCGCTTTTTCACTTAGGGTTTTAGTGTTATAGTTACGGTCGATCATTTTTGACGACCTCAACTTTTAAAACATTTGAAATGACTATGACGACTTGAAATAAATGTGAATACTTGTTTATATTGAATTGTATTGCTATGCTCATGTTCTTATTTCTGTTTATCAGTTTGCCATGTAGTTGGTCTGTTAAGACAAAAATGATTTTATTTTCTCTTTAATGCATCTGATTTATCAATAAACCATGTCAGTAAACCATATGTAATTTCATATGATCAATTGAAATAAACATGCACACTTGTCCAAAATTGAATTTTATTGCTATGTTCAGGTTTATGTTTCTGTTTATCAGTTTTCCATGTAGTTGGTTTGTTAAGGCAAAAAAGATTTTATTTTCTTTTGAATGCATCTGGTTCATCAATAAACCATGTCAGTAAACCATGTACTTGGGTTTTTGTTTAAGGTTAGAAAACCATGTGTTTTATAACCTGATATATGAAGTAAACCTTGTTTTAATAGTCGTATATTATAGTTCCTTTTTTTAATGTTTAATTTATATTTCAGAACACCTAAACGCAACACCTAAAACACTAAACGCAACACCATTTAAAGAATAAAATTACCTAACTACCCCTACCTACAAACATTCATTTACACTTTACTCCCCTCATCATTAAACCAACACCCACCCACCACCCACCACCCACCACCCCCCACCCCCCACTCACCCGCCCCCTCACCCGTCTCCCTCTCTCGAATAGGTCCCCCCGTCTCCCTCTCTCTCACACTCGATTTCTCTCCCTCTCTCTCTCTCTCTCTAAGCAGCGGCCCTTTCCCCCCTCTCCCTCACTCACTTGGCTCTCCCCCATTCTCCCTCATTTCTGTTCTCTCTCCCTCACTCACTCCAACAAACCAACGTATCACTCCAACAAACCAACGTAGATCCACCCTAAACCAAGCAGAAATCTCAATTCCAGGTATGTCAATCTCTCACCTCTTCTGTTTCAATTTGGAATAAATTACAGATCTGAACGAATTAGGTCTTTTTTTTTTGAATCTGGCGTAAAAGAGTCGCGACTCACCAGCGGTAGTTGAATAAAACATCGGCGAATGAGTAGTGGATGTTTTATTCAACTACATTGGTGAGTCGTGGTAGTTTCTTATCGCGGCTCTTTTTGATTTTTCCGAAAAAAAACATTTATTTAAAAAAAAAAAAACTTATTTGATGTATTCATTTTGGACATGATTATTAGATAAAACATTCGCGAATTTGTTTGGACATGATTGTTAGATAATTTTATTGAGTATTTTGTTTATTTCGGCTTGTTGTGATGCATTTACTATAACACTATGATTGTGCAAATTTAACAAGTATTGACCCCCTACACTTTTTGAAATTTAACAATTCACCCCTATATTTTTTCAAATTTAACAATTAACCCCCTATACTTTTATGAATTGAACAATTCACCCCTACATTTTTAACAAATTGAACAATTCACCCCGTACACTTTTTGAAATGTAAGAAGTCACCCCCGCTATTATACAAATTTAACAATTCACCCCTACACTGTTACTTAAAAAAGGTACAATTAACCCCCTACACTTTTACAAATTGAACAATCCACCCCCTATACTTTTTACAAATTTAACAATTCACCCCTACATTTTTTGAAACTTAACAATTAACCCCCTACACTTTTACAAATTGAACAATCCACCCCATACACTTTTTACAAATTTAACAGTTCACCCCCTACACTTTTACAAATTGAACAATTCACCCCTACACTTTTTACAAATTTAACAGTTCACCCCCTACACTTTTTGAAATTGAACAATTCACCCCTACACTTTTACAAATTGAACAATCCACCCCCTACACTTTTTACAAATTTAACAGTTCACCCCCTACACTTTTTGAAATTTAACAATTCACCCCCTACACTTTTTGAAATTTAACAATTCACCCCTACACTTCTACAAATTTAACAATTCACGCCTACACTATTTGAAACTTAACAATTCACCCCCTACACTTTTACAAATTTAATAATTCACCCCTACACTTTGACAAATTTAACAATTCACCCCTACACTTTTTGAAACTTAACAATTCACCCCTACACTTTTACAAATTTAACAATTTACCCCTACACTTTTTGAAACTTAACAATTCACCCTTACACTTTTACAAATTTAACAATTTACCCCCTACACTTTTTGAAACTTAACAATTCACCCCTACACTTTTACAAATTTAACAATTTACCCCCTACACTTTTTGAAACTTAACAATTCACCCCTACACTTTTACAAATTTAACAATTAACCCCCTACAAATTTAACACTATATTTAAAAGTAGCAATCTGATTTAAAGTAACTATGTAAATGCATCACAACAAGCTGAAATAAACAAAATAAACTTATCTAACAATCATGTCGAAACAAATTCGCGGATGTTTTATGCCAATAAACTTATATTTATTTTTTTGTAATAGATGGATTCCGAACGTCGACGAGGGAAACGCGTCAAAGCGAGCGATCGAGGTCGACTACGTAATAGGGTTGTCACTGCGTTAGAACGCAGGAGAGCTGCTAATCATCCAGGACATACATCCACTAATGAGGGGGATGAGGGTGCTTATGCATGGACCCCCATTCACGGAGATGATAGAAGGAGTCCAGACCCCACTGATATTCCATTTGAGGCTCCTTATAATGCTCCATTGAGGGGGAGAGGGCATTCACCGATTACGAGAGAGGATCAGGAGATGGAAGCCGAATTAAACATGATGGGTGGTATGGGTGGCATGCCTGGTATGGGTGGCATGCCTGGTATGGGTGGCATGCCTAGTATGGTTGGCATGACTGGTATGGGTGGCATGAGTAGTACTTCGAGCATGTTACGCGGGCGTGGGAAAGGTCCAATGAATACTGATGTATATACTGCAATACGAGATAGACAGGTTAGTTGATGAAGAGGGCGATGATGAGGAGGATTTGGGTTTTGGTCGACGACAGAGCGGGCCGAGCACATAGTAGGCGGAGGTAGAGCGTAGTAGGAGGTCGTGGTGATGGTGGTGATGATGGCGATGATGATTCGACGATGATGGCGATGCGTATGGTTGGATGTTGATGGAGCCACATGGAGGTGGACCCGAGAACAACGAGCTACTTTCTACGGATTTCGTGGTCATATTGCATCTGCAATATGGAATGGCGAGGTAATTAATTATATTGACCATGATAGTATTGACAAAAATTTATTAAATTGACTACGTAGTATTGTTTTTATATTGATGAGAGATTATTTCATTATGTTCAACAGGAGAGGCCAGTATTGAGTTGTCATAGCTCCGTGGACCGCCGAACAACATTGCCTTGGACTATAAATGATATGGAGAGTATTCAGTGGATCACTATGAGTAACACGGGACACTTGAGGGAGTGCATGTTGCAAAGACTTGAACATGCCATTGATATCGACCTTTGTGGAAAGATGGCACCCGAAACCAACGCTTCCATTTACCGTTCGGGGAGATGACGCCGACGTTGCACGATGTGCATTACATTTTACACATCCGAGTGGTTGGGAAACCCATTTTGGCAAGTACGAAGTTAGCCCACATCAAGTCATCTCTAGCCATTCTCCTACGTTTGCCTACTACCAGGGTGGACAGTGAGGTGAGGGGAAGTGGTATTAGATTTTTGACATTGCAAGAATATTTGGGTGGCGAGGCGTGTCGGCTCACCAACCGAGACGGTTGGTTATTTGTTGTGGTTGCCTTTGAGGGACGACGTTGTTCATGGACAAGTCATCGAATCGGGTAAATGTTCACTTTCTACAGTATCTGCTGGATATCGGTGATATGCCCAATCACGCTGGGGTGCAACGACTTTATCCTTTCTATAAAGCGGCTCGGTATAGCATCGAGGATTGGTTGTACGATGGTCGGGTGCTTGTCTCTTCGGTATAAAAATAAATTGTTTAGATACTATAAAATTTAAATTTTTTTATTCGACGCTATTATATTTGATGCTATTTTATTTGACACTATTTTATTTGACGCTATTTTATTTTATTGTAGGTATGGATATATGAATACTTTCCTCAATTCAGACCAAGTATTTCAACGACATGGACCTCTCGAGAGCCATATGCTAAGAGATGGACCTCTACTCTTGGAAGAAGAATGATCCCGATACTCGTTGAGTATCGTAGAGTCCTCGATCGGATGTGTAGTATTTATCATTTATAAATAATGTATTAAATAAAAGGTTGGATATTTATATTAATATTTATTTTTCCAGTTACTTGACTCCTTTTACACGTAGACCATCACAGAGGTACCGATCGCTTTGTTCTCTGCATAATTCATTGCCGTAAAATCACTGAGCCATACATGCCCGATCGTTGCTTGAGACAGTTTGGATATATCCAAATTATTCTCGGTCATGTATTCCGGCCGACGAAGGTTTATAGAGGTCCAAAGCCGTTGAAGTACATTTGTGTCCACGATGAGATGCTTCGCAATTTCCAACAATGGGAGCATCATTCTATAAACCCCAAGAGGGCTGGATCGAGTGCAGCCAGGATTCCATCCGCCACCATAGATGGTTACGAGCAGTGGTTTCGGGAACAGACGCATTATTGTGTGATGCCACCGGTTGATGATGATGAGGATGATGATGATGATGATGATGATGATGCTGACGACACTGAGGAGATGGGGGATCATCAACCATTGTGGATCACCCACGATCGCATGCACCGCCCGCCACAGGGCATCCCAAAGGCCTTCTCATCCATCGAGTTGCCGAGGCATTTGCACGTAGATCGGCCGAGGATCGAGTCGCAGTGTACTTCTCATCTTAGGGCACTCCATCGGTCAAGGCGAGATTCACTTGTGGTCCAGTGGTACTTATATGTCATTGACAAGTTATTTGAGGATGTATTGTGATATACTATATGTTTATGTGATATACTTGTTGTTTGTCGAGTGTGATGTATTTGTTTGGACATGATTTTTAGATAAGTTTATTTTGTTTATTTCGGCTTGTTGTGATGTATTTACTATTCACCCCTACACTTTTACATATTTTATAATTAAGACCCTATACTTTTGAAATTTAACAATTAAGCCCCTACACTTTTCGAAATTTTACAATTAACCCCATACACTTTTACAAATTCAACAATCAACCCCCTACACTTTTCGAAATTTAACAATTAAGCCCCTACCCGTTTCGAAAAAAATAATTTTTGTGACAAACAAATTTTGCAAAAATAACAATTAACCCTCGTAATTAATTAATTAATGTTTTACATCACAAGAAGTGTAAAATTAACTGTTAACTCTCTACACTAAGGTAATTAGTAAATCGATCATGCCAAATTGCGCACCAATGTCGTATCGTTGGGTCACAAGAAAGTTCCCACCTCTAATAATAGCGCGATTTGCGTGGACTTGAAGGCTTCATCCCAAGTGCTATGAAATGGATACAATTCACCCACCCAAAGTCAATACTTGTGGACCGTGGTTGTGGTGGCGGTTGTCCATCAACGCATCGTGCTTGCAACGGAAACCATGTATTGCAACCAAGCGATATATTAGACAAACAAGTCACAATCCTCCGATACCGTAGCAATGATAAAACCAAGCATGCCTAGATTCAACCAATGCTCGTGGAGCCGAGAGGTATGCCAATTCGTACATACCACCGATCCTTCAAGGTCACCTTCCAAGAAGTTGATGGCTGAATAGAAGTCCCAGTAGTCAGAAAGTTCCTGCATCAAGTCATTACGCACCTGATCCCATTTTTCTTCGTCGTGATAAATAAAGTGGGCAATAACTCGGAAACCACAATTTCCATCCGCTTTGACATCTATAACATTTGATATGAAAGTGATCATCAATGGTGGAAGGTGAGAGGCGTATGGAATTGAATTACCCGTTGATGCTAATGAACTACGCCCTTTTCCTCTACCTCTACCTCTACCTCCGCATTGTCTTTTCGGTTGACAGCTAGCATGTTCATAACCCGTTGAGGCGAAAATTATAAAAATTAAACCATAAATCAGAGACTATACACAAATGTAAAAAGTAATGTGACATATACATTTAACATTGTAAAACCTGAGAGGTCTCTCTTTGTCGAGTTCTTCTTTGGACGCCCTTTGTGACGCACTATTTCGGGTTCCTCAATGTTAGTTGGGGATGTACAACATCGAAAAACTTTAGCATAGTGATATTGTTGCGATTCAAGTCCCGCCCATATCTCGATAATAGGTTTTTGATCAAATCACCAGCATTCCCTTGATGTACTCATATCTTGAACTCCGCCCATAGACAACGCTCTTCCAAAACACATGGATTTGATGGGGTTCAATCGGGACATTTTCCTCGCCTCCATGTGCCACATTTGGCAACTACATGGTAAACCGTAACTTGTCCTCAACAAACACCCACACCTTTTAGAATCACCCCTCACTGATCCTCGTTATACATTGTGTCGAATTCCAATCGTATGCTAGCAACTCAAGGGCATGAGAAGATACCTTATATCTTAATCGACGGAGAATAAACATTGAGGATGTCAAAGGATGAGCTACATTCAAATTCCTTTCAAATAGAGCCAAGATCTCATTGAAAGCTCCGCGATAGCATCGCGATTTGATCGAATATATGATCGAAACCCCACCGACGTGCATAACCATCTTTTCATCCGGGAGTGTGCACTCTCAACTCAGAACATATTTCACGCTATACAATAAATATATTGCATTCATAAACAATAAATATATTGCATTCATAAACAATAAATATATTGCATTCATAAACGTATAAGTTGTACATTTGTCGCTTGATTACCGAATGCATGTATTGTTTGGTCCAAGCACAAACAAATCTATCCTTATAGTGGCTCCAACCAAGCAGAATTAACATATTAACAACCGCTTGAGTATTTGCCCACGCTTTTCCATATCTCGGACAATGTTCGTGTATTCTTCCTCAGCTCTTGACTCAACTATATCCATCCACCTCTTCATAAATATGTATATTTTCCTAGCTTAATTCAACAAAGTTCCTCACATACTTTTCTCGACATCCTT
>CM028379.1:70674980-70728108 GCA_013146195.2 Codonopsis lanceolata | reverse complement strand
ATAATGTTTGGATAAAAATAACCCTAAATGTAATAAATCACTCACCATTAATTAAGGGCAAACAAGTATTTTTTTATAGACTAATTAATTCCATTAATAATTAAATAATAATTTGATCTCTTGACTTGTACCTATAGGTCCTACATTTTTTAATTCTATTTATTTCATCTTGTATTTTGATTTTTTTATCAGTTTCTCCCTCCTACCATTATCGTTACAAATGTCGTCCAATATTCTAAAATGACAAAAATACCCTTACTCAGTCGAGAGACTAAAACTTTATTCAAAACTAAAATATAATATGTATAAAAAAATTGTAACTATAATAATAGATTTGTTGGTGAGTATCAAGATATTAAGTAAATATGTAGCGTGTTTAGTTATTACCCGTGAATAAGCTAAGAGAAATGGGTTAAGAAAGTGTGACATAATATCAAAAAGATGAAGAAAGTGAAGAACCAATTGATGAATCTGTGCGTTTTGTTACAAAAGAAATCTAAAATCTACAGTTTACTTCTTTGAATTTTCAGACTACTACAAGCAGCCTTAAAAACTATCATATCGGTTTCTAACTTATAGATATTACTAACAAAACTACTAGTAGTAATCGCAAATAATTGGGTTCAAAATATTTTACTCCTTCCGTAACTAGATTTCAAACCTCTAGCATCTTTTGGTCTTAACTTGCTTGTTCCTATTCATATGACCCGAGGTAGTTACGTGTGAGAATCTCTCTATTCCCCTCCCTTGACTATCGACTTTCTTTTATTCTATCACGACTCTCCTTTAATCAAAAGAGATTGTCACCAACCTGCATCCTTTCAAATAATCTCATCCTAAAATTAGATTATCTCCTTACTTAAGCCAGGTACAACAAAGTTTCCCAAATTGGGGAGCTTAAGCTCATTTTTTTTCCATTTTATTACAAAAATGCCATTAAGCTCCCCAATTAAGCTTCTCAACAAAAAATACTCTTACAATAATGCACAAACTTCAACACTTTTACATACCTTATCATCTTTATCTCCATTAATAAATATTTTTATAGAAAAATGGTTAGAAACTTTTAAAAAATCATTAAAAAAATTTCTGATATCCAAATAAAACAAACCAAGTCTCTATTTATAGGCACAAATGTGTACTTTAATTCATTAAAAAAACTAAAAAAAAATTTATTTTTATAGCCTAAAATTGGTTAAAAACGGAAATGGAGGAAAAGTAAAGTTAGTCCACCGGAAAGGGAAGAGCGTGCCAGTGGGTGCATAATTCATGCAGGGGTTGTCGGAGGAAATTTTTCCAAAAGCGGTTGTGTTTTGTCACTTTTGTCATAAAACAACATCGTTTTTGGACAAAAAAAATCTTAAGCGAAGGAGCTTAAAAGCTTAAATGCCTTTTGCTTAATTAGGCAACCGTTTGGCTCCCTTGTTGTGCAAGAATTTGATAAGCACCCTTAAAACCTTTGTTGTATGTAGTCTTAGTAATTTGACACAAAAGTGGATAAGAACTAAGAAATGAGAGACGTTAGAAGAAAGAAGTCTTACTAATCAGAAGCTAAAGAGATTCCATGTCTCCATTTGAGCAAGGCGAGGTGAATGTGTTTCTTGGTGATGATGATGGTGGTGTTAGGGGCGGTGGTGGCGGTGATTGTATGAATGACAGTGGTGATTAAGATGAAATACAACATTGTGAGATTTCAAAATCATCAAATTTCAAATATCCATATGGGCTTCTGTTTCAATTTGAAAAATTGAATTCGAGTTTGTAAAAAGTGAAATTTAAAGGTTGTGGTGGTGGTGTCTATAATTGATGGGTTTTTCAAATGGGTTACTTCGAATGAAGGATTAAAAACTAGAAAAGGAAATAAAATCAAATCAAAAATTAACTTTTGGACTAATGGTGAAATTTGAAATTGTGGTGGTGGTGAGTCTATGAATGATGATGTCGACGGAAGAAAGTGAAGGATAAAAAAATAAATTAAAAATATATATATTTCATTTTTTGGAGTAATGCATTTTTAAAAAAATTAAATTTAAATATGAGACAAAGTATAACTAATTTTGGATTATCGAAATAATTATTTATTTTTTGAATTAAAACAGTATTTTAAATACCAAATGGCAAACTAAATGATGAAATTATAACCAAATCTAACTTTACACCACAAACAAAATGACCAAAAATAATCCTCATGTACATGATTTTCCATTACTATTTTTAACACCCATGGACGGGAAAGGACAAAGTGGGACAAATAGAAAAATCGTGTATGAAAGTAAGACATCATAGATTGGAAAAGACATTATTACAGGTATATGAAAAATTATAACTATAATAACATATTTGCTGGTGAGTATCGAGATATTAAGCAAATCTGTAGCGTGCTTAGTAATTATGTGTGAATAAGCTAAGAGAAATGCGTTAAAGAAAGCTCTTATGATGTCAAGAAGATAAAGAAAAATGGAGAACTTAGTTGACGAATTTGTGTGTTTTGTTAAAGAAGAAATTAAGTTAGAATCTATAGGAGAGGCGTTTGAAGAAAGCAGTTCAACTTAATGGAAGCTAAAGATATTTTATTTTTTGGTTTTAGCAAGGTAAGGTGAACGTGTTTCTTGGTGGTGGTGATAACAGTGGCGGCGATTGCAGGGATGCTGGTGGTGGTGGTGGGGGGCGATTGTAAGCATGACAATGGTGGTTTAGGTAAAATACGACAATGAACAAAGGAGTAAGGAATTAGACAAGTAAATCAAATAAAATTCAAATTTTGATTTTTGGGTTAATTGTTTTATTTGATGTGGTAGTGGTAGTAATGGTAGTGGGTTTATGAAAAATGAGGTTGATGGAAGAAAATGAAAGATAACAAAATAAATTAAATAAATTTTAAATTTAAATATAAGACAAATTATAATAACAACATTGTTAGTCTTACAACTAATTTTATAATTTTTCGTACAACTAACCCTTCAAGCGCAAAAATGTCTTTGTCCAAAACAACGTTGCGCTTCTTCAAAGCTTAGTTGTAAGGAAAGTAGTGTAATTAGTTGTAAGGATCGTATTTTCCTTATAATTATGTAAAATTATAATCTTCCCCCCCCCCCAAGTATCCATCAAATCATATAGTGCACCATAACCTAAAGTTTGTCTCATAATGATATCTGAATTTATATTTATTTCCTATTTTTCGCCCTAGTCGTGACAACCATTAGAAAAGTCGCGTTAAATAACATGTGGTCTTCCACATGTGGGAAATAATTGACATTTCATTATGGGCGTTAACTCAAGGGAAATATTAGGAATTTGGTGTAAACTTTGGGGTGGCTAAATATATTTTAGTCTAATAAAAATTAAGAAATAAATATAATTTTCTTTAAAAATTATATAAATATTGTGTGAAATTAAGTTAAAATGTTTAAAAAAAAAAAGGAGTGGAGTCTACCATACCATTTTTCCTCTGAGAAAGAAAATCTAGGGAAAAGACCCACCATTTTTCCGACCTTTAGTTCTCAAAACAAAAATCAACCTAGAACGATCTGGGTTTTGTCCACTCCTCCAAATTTCTCTCTCTTAACCCAGAAGATAGATACGTATTTCCATTTCATTATCAATTTTCTTATCTTGATAATAAAAACAAAGTAAACGAAAGATATGAAAGACTCTCTTACCCACAGTTACACGTCTCCATCTCCAATTTCCTATATGAAATTGGATCCACCCATCTTCTCGGTGAAACCCAACCACCACCAAAATCAATCAATTTCTCATCCCCAGTTCATCATCTTACATGACTTTACATTTATTTTTCTCTAATTCATTAAATAATCCAACTTGATTGCCATGGCGGCTACTCGAGAGGTTGAAATCATCTAGAGATATAGCTTCTTCAACATCTTCTTAATTCTGATACTTTGTTTAAGCCATATGCATGCCAGCCGTATGCCCAATTTTCTCCTGCAAAATTGAAGAGTATTTCAATAAAACCCCTTACATGCTTACCATTTCTCTTCATTCAAGTCCGTCTCTCTTTCTGATGAATTCGTCGATAAGGGTTAAGGTTTTTACGGTAATGCATGCTTTTACAAGGGTTTTTAGTAAGTATACTCTATAGCCTCTGATTTCTACTTTAGGTGTGATTTTTGCAGGGGAAAGAATGAGGGATAACAAAGATAGATTTTGGCTAGAATCGAAGGAGGACGGCGCCCAAGCTGTGATAGGCGTGACCGTAGTGAGAAGGGTTTGGGCTACTATGGTGGGGCTAGAGATAGCGGCAATTATGGTGGAGCCGGAGATGGGAACTTGCATCGGGAGAAAGAGGGAAGGAAAGGGTGTGAGATTAGAGTTTTTACTATTAATACATTTACTCCTTGACGGATAAGAAATGATATTTTTGCCCCATACGTGGAAGATCATGTGATATTTAACGTAAATATTCTAACGTCCATCACGAGTAGGGTGGAAAATGGGGGAAAAAAGTAACATCAGATATAATTATGGGACAAACCTCAGGTTGGAGTGCACTATACGATTTGGTGGATACTTTTGGGGGAAATTATAATTTGGTCATACAATTATTTTTGGATGATTGAAATAATTATTTATTATTTTTATATAAAAACATATTTTAAATACTAAATGGTTAATTATATAATGAAGTTATAACCAAATCTCATTTTGCACCCCAAGCAAAATGACCAAAATAATATTCACGTGACATGCGCATACCATTTTTCGTTACTATTTTTAACGCCGGGAGGGAGGAAAGTGGGACAAATACAAAAATAAGGTATGAAAGTGAGACACTTCGTAGGTTGGGGTGCAATGTGAGATTTAGTGTGTAATTTTGGGAGCTAATCATATTTTGGTCCCATCAAAATTAGTCTAAAATACACTTTGGCCCTCAACGTAATTTTGTAGCATTTCCATATTCTATATCAAATTTGGTGATTGGGATGTTGTTACGTGTGTGTCGTTGTGATAGAAATGGTGGCGAAAAATGTTTAAGATTGAGAATTTGCTCCAATCAAACCATAAACAATATCAATGATGTCAATGAGAAATTTGTTGGAGTTTAAGCTAGGGACGATGAAGACATATTGATCCATGGTGTGCCTCAACATTGTCGTATACATCTATTATGGACTTTGGTCATTTAACATTGGCGGCTGTGACGAATTTAATTTTTTGTGGGTTCTTATTCATGGTAGGTTTGACACCTGAGTGCGATTTCTGATCTTGAGTTCTATCTCTTTAATCTCTTATATGATTTCGCACTATTTTTATTTATTTTTCTATATAAAAATTTGAATAAAATATTTATACACTTGAGTTTTATCTCACTTAAAATTTAAATAAGAGGTCATTCTTTGGAGAAGAAGCAAAAAAGCGTTCTTTGGAGAATAAGAAGATGAAGTTTCTCTTTGGGTGATAAAAGCGAGAAAAGATGCCAAAAAATAACCAAAATGCCCTACACGTAAAATACAATGTGCACCTTAACGTCATATAGATAACCTTCGTCGTGGCTAAGGGGAAAACTAGAAAAAAGTTATAAAAATGACATGAAAAATGACACAAAACTTAGGTTAGGTGGTAAAGTAAGACTTTATAGATACTTTGATAGAATTTTATATTTTAGAGTGTAAGTATATACTTTGGGGTTAAGAGTTTGATTTCTATAACATAATTTATTATTTTCTAAAGAGAGTCATAAATTCCATAAACGATATAAGCAAAGTCTCCAACAACAATGTGTTTATCTAAGATAGTAAGTTTGAATTGTTTTCAATTCACACACCTAAAAATAAATGAATTCATGTTTGGTATATTTTTTTTAAAAGAGATTTTAAAATAACCATAAAATGACAAATGTGTCGGATAAGTTGCTATACAATGATTAAAAGCATACATTATAAATAACTAAAAAACAAAGTATCGAAAAATTTAAACACACAACAACACAATTTATAAGTATTAAAAACTGTAAAGATTAAAACACAAAAAGAATCCAATAATTAAAAGTAAACAAAAAGTGAAGCAACTAACAAATCACTTTTTAAAAAATCATTATCATCACGTGCAACACACATGAATCTTACTAGTATATACAAAAGCACAACCACATCAAAACACATTCAAACAAAACTAACAACATTGTAGTACCAAAAGCAGCATTGGCATTGCATAAACATTTTATATTTTACACAAACAATACATACATTGACATTGACATTTCCCCATTAACCAAAAAGAAAAAAAGGGTATACATTTTCTACCAATTACATCAATTCTAATGCATAATCTTGCCTCATAACATTTGAGCTATTTCTAAGACCCAAAAACTTCATTAGTTCACTTTTACAAATCATGCATCCTTCAGTCACCATAAGCAAAAGAATTGAGATCAATTTCCTTCAAACAACAAGCCACGATGGCGGCAGGAATAACAAGAAGTACAAAAATTTGCTCTCTTTGTGCGATTTTCGATTGATTTATCTCTTTTTGGTGGTGATCGATGGCTTGTAGTAGACCGATAGATCTAGGGCACATTGGCGGATCATGCCAAGCAAAATGTAACATCCTTCATTCTAGACATTCATCAAAATTACAAAAAAAAAAAGAAAAAAGGAATGGGTAATCGGACAAGGGCAAAAACAAATCAGTGTTTGGGTGTTTACACATCAAAAATTGAAAATTTGAAGAAAAAAAAAACTTACAGAAGCATAGTTGGGCAACCAAGGAACCAGCGCCCAAGGTTTTTTCCAGTCCATGATGTCGTCAACTCACTATTCTCACCACAGTAGCACATTATTTTCGTCATGGCTGTTGCTTTGCTTTTTGATGTTTCTATCGGTGGGAGTAAGGAGAATGGAAAAAGAGAAAGACATGGAGGTTAGGTTAAATACCTTGTTTGAAGATATCGACCTTGGGTTCCCTCCAATTAAGCCCAAATGCAAAACGACCAAAATAACCCACACGTGGAAGACCGCATGCAATTTAACATCGACTTTGAAACAACAATAGACATGAGGTGGTAAATTGGGACAAATGGCAATCTTGAATACTAAAATGACACAAACCTTAGTATGAGTGGAAAACTGGGATTTGGTGGCAACCTTGGGGGGTAAAAAGTAATATGGCTTTTTTTGTAAAAGAAATTGTTAATTGAGCCATTAAGAAAGTTTAGCTAGGTCATAAAAAGAAATTGTTTAGATTGAGGTCTATATAATATGCATATTAAAAAAATAGAAAGATGACACCTTCTCCAAATTCCAATCTTTAGAATTATGCTCCACATTTTCTCCCTCAAGGGTCCCTATGACTCCCTTGAAGTTAGCCATTGAAGTTCTTGAGTTTGTTAAAACTTTAGATTGTATTCTTAAGGGCGAAACGCATAAATGGTCCCTTGACTATAGGCCTTTCGCAGTTTTAGCCCCTTAACAATTTTTTTGTCAAATCAGGGTCCTTTGAGTATTAAATTTTTTCAGCATCAGTCCTTTCAATGGATGTCGTTAACAAAATATCGTTAAATTGCCCATGTGCATTTAGTAAGGGCTAAAATGATTTTTTTTCTTCAAAATTAACTTATATCAAAATTTACAATTGAAACCCTAGAGTTTAAAAAATGGTCACAAGGCCTTCTTCCTTAATTTTTTGGGAAACCCAGCATCATCAGATTTTAGGATTTATGCAATTTCTCAAAATGTTAAAATTGAAGAGATTCAATTTAAGCATAAGAACTTCGATGAGGCAACAATTGATAGTACACAAATTTCACCATTTAGAATAAAAACTCAAGCAAACATAGTTTAGTATTGGAACTAAGGAAGGTCCAATTATTTTGTGCCCAGAACACTACATTAGCGGAACAAAGCATCACGGAATTACACTCTCATTCGCGGTTTGTTACGCTGCGTCGTGATTCCATCCCGTTCAATTTAAAGAAAAAAAAAGAGTGAAATATAATGAAAATTATTGCGTAGAAAATGAGGAGTATGGGAGCTTACACCATGAAACACTCAGAGACCCAAAGTCCGATTCGAGGCCATCCAAACCAAAGAATCGAGTACAAGAGACGATCGAAAGAGGAGGCGAAGAGGCATAAACCAAATTTCAAGAACAAATGAAGACGGAAAAAATTACGACGAGGACGAAGGCTAGAACTACAAAGGGCTAGAGGTAACCGGTTCGGGCCAATAAGTTGGTTACCCTCATTGCCAAGGAGATGTGCTTCCTAGTTTTGGATTCGTCGTCATTATCTCTTTCCTCACTAAACTGCGTACCCTTGTGCGCAGAGAGCACTCTTTCTAACATGTTCTCTTGTCACTGGTAGACTGGACTGTAGAGTGTCCGGTTTTGGATTTTAATCAAATCGACTTCAATTTTACTATAGCTTAGCCATTCTTTTGATGATTGTTGGTGTAATAAAAATCGGGATGATGCATAAATCCTAAAATCGGGATGATGTTGGGTTTCCCAAAAAATTGGGGAAGAAGGCCTTGTGGCCATTTTTAAACTCTAGGATTTCAATTGTAAATTTTGATATAAGTTAAGTTTGGAAAAAAATCATTTTAGCCCTTACTAAATGTACATGGGTAGCTTAACGATATTTCGTTAACGACATCCATCAAAAACCGGCATTTGATTTGAAAAAATCTAATACTCAAAGGACCAGTTTGACAAAAAATTATTAAGAGACTAAAAGCGTGGAAGACCTATAGTCAAGGGACCATTTGCACTTCGCCTATTCTTAATGTTTCTTTTGCATATATAATTTTGTTAACAATACCATTATTGTAGCATAGCAAAAATAAGTTTTTCAAAACTAAAATTTAAAATCATACTTGCGTTCAACTAGGTCCCAAGAAAGTTTAAATGGATTAGCAATATTCATTGAAAATGAGGTGTTGGAAAATTTTAATTTCGAGACCTTATTGATGATTTTTCTTCTCAAAATCTAGAAGATCCGGATGTTTTCAATAATTTTTTGATACTTATTTTTTTTCTTTTATGTTTGTAAGTATTGTACTTTTTCAATACTTTGCATGATGAAAATGAAAATATTTGTGTAAAACTCTTATTTTTATATTATTAGAAAGGCTATTTTTTTTTTCTTTTTACCACGTGCCCCCAAAATTTCAGGGTCAACCATGATTTGATCTGCTATTTTAGATGGAGTTAGGGGACTCTCTTTAAGTGAGATGTGTATTATGAGAAGAGAGAAGCGATTAAATAGAAGTATAATGTAAAATCGAATCTTAAGCATGAAATAAAATATAGAAAGTGTTGTGCACAACGAAAGACTTTGCAAACAAATTGTAAGACCCTGAACTTTCACGTGTTTGAGTTACTTGCTTTGTAGATTTATTGACCATTAGACCTCGTGTTTGACTTGATATGAGAACCTTGAGACATGTAGGTAGGGCATTTAGAGGCCTATACTTTAGTTCTTTATGTTCCTTAAGACTTTAACTTATTTAAGTTACAAGTCGTAACTCGACGATAGTCGGAAGCCGACTCGGTTGAGTATTCTCGCGTAGTTCTTTCTTGTGATCTCGGCTATAGCCTAGGTCAATACTCGAGTGCCTTGAGTAGACTTTGAGTATTAATTTTCCTAGGGAATATATTCCTTTAATCTAATCTTGCCTTGATGTTTAGCCCTTCATATTCGTCTCTATCGCGTTGTGTGAAACTGAACCTCGCGTATGTCGCATCTTTTGTAGTTTCTATACTCTTGTATCATTATTGGACCTTATAGAAGTACTCTAGTCCATATCATAACCCTTCTCGTATGTTTTATAACATTGATCTTGATCATAGTACGATTGGTTGAGAGTTTAGAAGCATTGTTACCCCGTTTGACCTTTTAACTCTTAGGGTCTATCTGTTTGCTTTCCTTTACCTTGTTTCGTGTCTTTGAGACTCGTGAGATGTTAACTTGAATCCTAGACCTTGTATTCTAGTCCTAAACATGTTTAATAATGTTCATTCATGCTTGTTGTATCCTTGGTTAACTCGTCGTTGATTCGTTTGATGTTCGTCGCGAGTTTCGCCCTTCATTCCTCCTTGTTTTGGGTGATGTTCGAACCTGTTTCGGACGTGTTTTGAGTGTGTTAAACATCACTAATGGTTTGGGGTTGAGTTGGACACATTTAGGACTTGTTTTCAAGTCATTTTGGCCTTCCAGACACCTGAGCACTTCGCCCATGACCAAATGCGGCGAGTGCAAAATCCACAACTCGAGGGGAAAGTGAAAAGAGGCTGGCGCTCGGCTCGGCCTCGGCCACCAGCCCATGGATTTTTCTACAATTCTATTTTGGTGACCCATTTAACCATTAAACCCCCCATCCTTAGTGACCCTAATCCATTGTTTTATACCCTAACTAAGTTAACTAATCCTAATCCCTTTCATCCTTCATGTGACAAGTGGATTCCCACTTACTCTCCTTGTGACATGTGGATTTCCACCCACATTTGCATGTCATATTTAAGCCTTCCTCCTTTGTGATCAGCCATAAACCCCCAATTGCAGCCATTTCCTTCTCTCTCTTCCTAAGCTTATGTGTGTGAATGGTGAGGTGAGACTACTAGGTGTTTCCTTCATAACTTGAGCTCCCGAACTCCGATTGCCAATCCGAGGCAACCAAATCGAAGCTATTGACAAGGAGCATGATTCTCACTGATTAGATTTCCTTTATTTCATCTTTTTCTAAGCTTAAGGTATGCTACTAATCTAAAGCCTTTTTGGAACCTAGGTTATCTTGCAAGATAGTCTTTACTAAACTTGTTGCTATCATGTTAAGGAAGACTTCTACCATGCCAAAAACATATTTGAGACTTGTTAAAAATCTGAAGATTTTGGGTCTTTGACCTAAACTTGCCCATTTGAGTTTGTGTCTAGTTTCAAAGATGTTATATGCATGCTTTGGAACAACTATTGTGAATGGACTTGTTGTAATTAACAACTTCCTTGAGATGATTATTATAGGGCTTTACAAAGTATAAATTGTGGACTTGGATGGCTAGGATTTCTATGGTGTTAGTAATCTAACCCCATTTGAATCAAAAACTTGGGAGAGAGCCTTTGAAATGTCTAAGGCATTTGAACTCTATTTAGATGAAACTTAGTATCTTGACTCAATGGAGTTATAAGAATGTTTACTATAGTCTATACGACTCTAGGATGTAGTCCTACGAGTTTTGGGAAATGATTTGACCACAAATGCGTGATCTTGAATTCAAAGAGTTTATGTGTGATTTGTGATTGTTGATACTTTGGGACTTCAATTGAAATCCCGGGACTTGTAATAAGGTGACCTACCCTTGTTTTGGACCCTATGGTTTTAGGGTTATTGAAGTTGGGAATCCCGACTCTCAAAAGTGTCTTTGTGTGCAGGCATTCACATTGACTTGTCTATGACTTTACTTGGTAACCTTGTTAATATCCTTAGAAATTCAGGATCGTGTCATGATAAGTCTTCTATAGAAAGAATATTTGAATTGTATATGCCTTAGTAATGATGAGTCTACTTGAGATTATGACTTATAAGTATATTTTGTGTCTTATCAACATGATTTTCCTCCTATTGAATTATCAATGTGCTTGAGTTATAAATTCCATTAACAGATAAAATTACGAGCTTGAAATTGAACTAAGCTTGATTTGAAAACAATCAACTTAGGCTCCCATTTTATACTTGACCTAGTGATTTTGAAATAGGGTTCCTAAAATGGAACAAGAACCTCGCGATGCCTCAAACGAGAACATAGAAAAGAGTCTTGGAACACATGTAACACCCCGCTCCTTCGTTAGCTCGGTTTGCGTGCCATACTCGCAATTCTTCCTTCGTGGGATGTATGATTGGTTAGTGAGATTGTCTAGATGTGTTTGAGAGACCATATTAAGACCAAAACACTATTAAGAGAGGCCATATAGTCGTTGACTTGCTAAAGTCACAAGTCGTGACTCGACGATAGTCGGAATGCGACACGATTGAGGGTTTGCTTGCGTTTTGCGTTCGTGACCTCGGTTTGGTCCTAGACCTTTATATGATGGTTTATTAACATGTTTAGATGTATTATACTTCAAGTTAGAGGTGTTCCTTAAGTCCATCGATGATTTGGAAGCGTTGGAGATAGCATTCGTCTCTATCGCGTAATTCGGGGATCGAGTCGCGTAATCGTCTCTCCTTTGGAGTTCTTATTACCCTAGTTGTTATTCAACTTTTGGGAAGTATTCAAGCTTCTTCATTAGCCCTTAGACTTTCCTTAAAAGTCTCCTTTCGATGCTCGTTCGATTGCTAGTTCATTCGTCACTTCGGTTGCACGTTGTTGCACCTCTTCCCGGTTTCACTCCGAGTTGTTTCGGGGGTTGTTTGTGAGTGTTCTATGGGATTTCTAGACCTACTTTGGATGAGGTTTGAACCTTTTTAGGTTTGGTTATGTGTTTGAGGTCATTTGGGGTTGAATTCCAAGCTATTTTTGGTCTGGGAGGCTTGCGGTCGCAAGGGGGAAAGACATTGCCCCCACAATGTCAACTGAAGAAAGCACCAAGGAGGGCTGGAGACCTTGCAGTCTCATGCTCTTGGGGACCTTGCGACCGCAAGGTGCCCCGACCCTGCTTTGCCCTGTTTCGATTTTTGACGAGAAATACCTATCCTACCCTCATCAAACCCCCTCTAAACCCTTCCTAACCTCCCATATTTAGCCCTAAACATGTCCTAACATTAGTTGGAAGTTAATTAAGGTTAGATTAGTGAGTGATTACTCCTAATCTCTACTAATTGTACCAAGGAATTCCCTATTATACCCTCTTGGTTTGTGGAGGTATATAAGCCCAAACCCTTTGCAATTTTCAGCATTTCCTCCTTCATTTCCTACACACAAACCGTGAGTTAGAGAGAGAGAGAGTCCATGGGATATTTCAAACCCTAGCCTCCTTCTCTCTTCGATCCATGACGATCCAACCGTCGGATTGCCTTCAAACTTCGGATTCGTGAAGCCCTCGACGAGTAGAACAAGTTCACCGATCGGATTTGCGTTCTTTGGAGTTTTCATCAGAGCTAGGTAAGCTACTTTATTTTGATTTTGGTTCATTGGCCCTAAGGAAAACAATCTATATGCTATTTATGGGCAATGAACACTTGATATGCTATGTATGCCCATTTTGGGGATTTTTGGAAATATGAACTTGTTAATAGCATGAATGAAATGATTTGAATGATATTATGTGTTGTAAGAAATGGGTATGGTTTATGTTGGGTGTTGTTATGAATTTTAGGGCTTGAGAATCAAGCCCGAATTATTGGAGAAATTGTTGTTAATTGAAGTGGGTGTTAATGTTGAGATTGATGGAATGTGTAAGAAATGAAACTTAGTATTTAGACTCAACGGAGTCGAAATAAGTTCAATAATGTGTTAATGAACTCAGGTTGAAATCCTACAACATTTGGGTTTCGTTTGACTATGATTATGATGAGTTCTTGGGTTTTTAGGCTTGGGAATCAAGCCCGAATGAATTTTGGGATTTTGTTGTATGTTTGAATAGAGTATTAAATTGTGGGTTTATGAAACACAAAGGACAAAATGTAGAATTAAGACTCAACGGAGTCGTTGTAAGGCCAATAATATAATAATGAGCTTTGGGTTGAAACCTTACGATGTTCGGGTCTTGCTTAGTTATGTTTATGCGTACCCGAGTATCTCATTCGGTGTCCAATTGAGACACTCATGTTATAGAGACCTATTGGGAGTATGTTTAGAGCGTGCTTGTAGAGCACGGAGCATTAGAGACCAACTTACGGTCCCGAGTATATTAAGAGATGATTAATGAATGAATTCTCTCTCTTTAAGGAATTTGGTCGCGTGCACATGAATGCACTTGCGAGGGAGTGACTACGGGGTAGTCTTGATGTTCTTGAGTATAGCATTGAGGAAGTTGATTATATATGACAATTGAGACTATGGTTGAGTCCGGTGTGCTTTTAAGTGAAACCAAATGCTAAGCCTTGATTGTGGTTGTTCTTAGACTAAGTAATAGTCTTTGAGTTAATCTTGAGTAGAGGACTATAGTAGACCTCACGTTGTGATTTATTGAGCTTATAAGCTATTCTTGAATTGGTGATGACTTGAGGATTATGAATACCTCAATATGTGGTTCTTGAACTAAACTTACAAGTTAGTTGAACATGTTAAGTGTGTACATTTATGTGTATTGTTTATTGGGTTTTGTAGAGCATTATGACCTACTTGATTTAATGAGTCCTTTCGTGATGGACTTGGTCCTTATTGGTTTATTCAAGTAAATATCTACTTGAGCATCTTGATTTGAGTCTAGCTGGCGTTTTGGTCGTTTTGTCGGCAATGGGACGATTCATAGCCTTTGGAAACATTCGCTATGAATCGCCGCATTGGTACCCTTTCTCGTCACTATTTGGCCAATAGTGGGATGTGGTCTCGTATTAGCGCCATCTAGCCTGATATCGAGCTCCCATTTCTCATCCTAGGTTGGATGAATGTAACGAGGTACTCATTAAGAAAACTGATGAGTTGTGATCATTTGAGGAGTGAAACCCATATTATGATCATTTGATGGTTGGACCCATGGTTTGAATATTGAGGGTTTGGACCCATGGTTTGAGCATTGAGGGCTGGGCCCAGATTCTGGTTTCAAGTGTTTACGTATAAGCATTTATGTGAAAGATAATATGCTTTGCGGCTTATGTGAGATTATGTGCTTTGATAACTAAGTACATGTTTATTGTTGGTATACTAGTATGATACCATGATTTTTATATATATGCTTGTGCATATGTCATGCCATGACATGATATGCCATACAATTGCATTTAGTAACTTACTGGGTCATTATGACTCACTCCGTGCGTTTGTTTTCCTTAGTGTGTGCAGTGATCCCGTTAGTGCGCTTGGCTGCTTCGGATAGTGAATTCTAGCAGGTGGTCTTCTGGGCTTTAAGCTTGGAGATTTTATTATTATTGTTATTTTGTATTTGTGACACACGAATGTAAAGTTATGTAGACTTTACTTGGGTAGATTATGTTAATATTGTATTATCGTATTATTTTGGGAGCCGACTTGTTTGGTCGAGCGGTTGTATTTATTTAGAAGTTATTCTGTCGTCTTCTTGTGCAAGAGTTAGCTCGCCTATTCTAGTATTGTGTTATTGTTATTCTATCTCCGACAACTTTAGTCGAGAGACATTGGTTTAGTTGTTAGTGTTTAATCTCCTATTCTTTTAGTTGAATTGTCCCTCCAGCATGTTTTAGCCGTTGAGTGGTCGTTTATCAGGTTGGGTTCTTGTTGGTTCGCCGGCCTTTGGTTGCCGATGGATTGTTGCCCGTGCGCAATGTTGCGTCACGCGCGTCGTAGATTTGTCGAGAGATAGTTATCTCTCAGCCTTGCGTTCCTTTGTTTAGGATTAAAGGCTTGGGATCCAGTTATGATTTGCTTCCGCAGATTTTAGTTTTTGTTGTTCTGTATTGCCGTTATGGCTTTACCTTCCTGTTCGAGCTTGATGGCTCAATTTTTGACTAGCACCATTATGTTTAGCATGTGTTTGTCCGTCTTCTAGCTTGTCTTGACGGTACGACCTTGGGACTTCGCATTGGAGTCCGGGTCGGGTCGTTACAACACATATAGTGTTCAAACTCTATTTGGTTGGAATTATAGAAATGACTCAACGGAATTAATACTAGTGAGCCATTTGATAATACCGGCTCAGCGATCAATCTCTACAATGTTTGAAATCCGTTTAACTAGAATACTAGTTTCGAGATTCTTGATTAAATTCATGATCATGCTTGATTGTTAGTCGTAAAGTATAACATGCCTACTTGGCTTGGATGAGATCGCTCTTATCGTACTCGTCCTTACTTGATTTCTTAAGTGAGTAAACATTTACTTAACTTGTATCAGTTCGCTCTAGTCGAACCTGACCCTCTACATGTTCTTGATTGATAAGTAAACATTTACTTGTTTCCCCATTAAGTCCAGCTGGCGTACTTTTCTTGTCATGCCTTGTCTTCCCTGGTTGACAATACATTACCGTTACGAATCCTGAGATTCGTGATAGTGGTGGGTTGCCGAGCCAGATACGTGCAAACCCCTTCATTCTTGATCACTTTGGAGAAGAGTACCTCGTGTAACCATTAGGGCGCTTGGAATAATACTACCTTGGTCGATGTATCAATCACGTACATCCGACAGCACGTTCCTGTTAACATTTTATATTGCATGAGCTACGTTGCGGCACCAGATTTATATCATATCCTCTTATATGTGGATTGCTTCTAGTACTTATGTGAAATCAAAATGTTACCATGAATATCTGAGCTAAATGCTTATATGTACTTGTTCTTGATCGCTTGATATTCGTGATGAGTCTGTGAACTACTTGATATGTATATATGTAGATATACATACTTCTACTTGATTATCCCATGATTGCCTTCATATGTATATATGTAGATATGCATACCTTTACATGATAAATTTCATGAATGAATTATTAGTTATATAAACGAGTTTATACACCTACACCTGATGATCCTATGAGAGACTTGATATATGTATATATATAAATATGCATACTTATACTTAATTATTCTATGAGAGACTTGGGATGTTCTATATTAAGATATACGTCCATAATTATGATGATTCTTATGACTTGCCTCCTGACTTGTTTGATTGTTTGTGAACAGGGGATTCACCCTGATTCATCTTGATAGTCCGGTAAAGGAACGGTTTCCATACAGTACAACTCGACTTACTGGGTCCTTGCCGTTATGACACGATATCATTTCCACTTATGGCAATATTTCATTTATGTCATAATGTTTAGTAGTAGCGTACTGAGTCATTATGACTCATCCCATACTTTGTTTTCTAGTTGCAGTTTTGGTAGCCGCGTTGAGGTCGAGTAGATCGTGATTGTAGCAGATTGCAGTTGATCGATAACTCGAGCTTAGTTCGTGTGTTCGTGATTGTAGCAGCCGACATCCCCGAGTAGTAGCTTGTGGATTCCTATCTCATCTAACATCATTGAATTGTACATTGTACTTTACTATTCTTGTGAGCTCGTTGTATTGTAAAGATATTTAGACTTTACAGTCGGGTAGAACACTTGGGTTTGATTTGGTTCTTCTTTGGGCCAATTTGTTGTGTCATTCCGTTGTTCGTAGTCTTAGTATTTATATTCAGTTGTCTCCCGGGCACGTAGTAGCCTTAGGGCTTTTCTTTATTCTAGTTGTTATCATTGTTGGTTAACTTCGGTATGCTTTAGCCATGGGTAATTGTTATATCAAGTTGGTTCCTTGTTAAAACGTCGGCCTGGAAAGCCGATGGTTTGTTCAGCGTTTGCAATGTTGCGGCACGCGAGTTTTGTTTTTCCCTTCGTGAGATTAATGTCTCTCTTGGTCTCCTTGGCTTTGGTTTTGAGCTTCACAACTCAGGACTTCCTTCTTTATCGCTTCCGCAGATTCGAATTTTGTAAACTTGTATTTTACTACGGTTCCACTACCTTTATTTGAGCTTGTTAGCTCAACTGTTTGACTCGCACTACTATTTTACAAGTGTTTGTCTCCTTATTGCCTTGTCCTAGCAACATGACCTTAGGATTCCGTGCCGGAATCCGAGTCGGGTCCTCACACAAATTAACAGAGTAAAACAAGATCAATCACAAAGAAGAAAGAGAGATTGGGGCCAACGAACTATTAAAATTTTATCATGCCAACCCTTTAAAACCGTTCTAGGGATACAACTATATATAGAGGATACAATATCAAACCCTAAAACCCTTAATTAAGGAAACCTGCCAAAATAGCCCGTCGCTACAAGGCGGTCGCCTTACACAAAATAACGTGGTCGCCTATTTGGTAGTAGCTCGGTCTGTAATTCATCCTTACAAGGCGGTCGGTCGCCTTGCACCATGATGATGTAGCCGCCTTGTTCAAAACCCGACAGTCCCTCGGAGGGAACTGACATGTTTGTCTGGGTAATCGAGCCATCCATTCTCAACAGAAGAATTTCAGACCGAAATTTTTTGTTCGAATCAATGTGGCAAGACATATAATTGGTTCCAACTAGCGTTGACCTGAGCGGAAGGAACTCTAGTTGCTCAAGCAAGAAGTTTCGGGTTTGAGAGCTTTTATATGAAGAAAACTTCCTTGTGAAAGGTCCACACTTTTAATACTCAATTGTAATTCGAGAATTAGTATTGGACTTCCGTACCTGAAGATTCCTAAGAAATTGAGAAACCAAAAAAGATATGGTTGGTAAAATTGTACAAGTATTTCTAAGCTTTTATTATAGCCCCAACCCCAAGTATAACTACTTAAATACTTAAGTGCTATGAAGAAATAGGAAAGGTCAAAGGCAACATTTATGGTGAACTATAGCATGGTAGGATAGGAGGATAGGTTCCAGCCTAGTTTGAAAATTTTAGCATATGGTTCGGCTATAAATACTGACCATCGTGTAGTTATTTACTTACCTCTTCAGCTAAGAACGAAAGGTTTTCTCTCTCTCTCTCTCTCTCTCTAATACACTTTTGTCATAAGTTTGTGGTTATTTCATAACATGTTATCAGCACGAATGCTCTAATTCTAACATTTCTATCCGTAAGAATTTTCGTCGATATGTTTTATTTTATGTTACTGGTTTACATTAATATATATCGTATATTATCATTATTAAAAAAAAGTTAGCTGAGCCACCGTCTATAATATATGGTGCGATGACGAGATAATATTTTATTATTTTACGCATAAAATATATGTTCGTTCATGTTTGAGCGGAAGTAATCATAAGCTACAAACTAGATATATATATATATATATATATATATATATATATATATATATATATATATATATATATATATATATATATTACTGGTTTTTAAACATCCACCCGAAAGACTTGCCGAGTAACGTGGTGTGAATAAATATGCATGACAAGTGATCGATGTTTTATTTAATCTTTTTCCTTGCAAGTGGACAAGACTATTATAGAATAGACTCGGAAGCAAGGGTCGAACCCACAGAGACAAGTGATCACGAACAGTGCAATTATTGATAGCAAATTATTAACCTAAGGGGGGGGGTTTTATTGTTTAATTCTACTTTAACTACTAGTTATAGATGTTTAACTAATTAGACAGTAATAACAGATATGAAGATCTTATGGTGAGTGGAAATCTAGGATTATGGGTTTCACTTATATCTCCTTTATGTTCAATTCATAATAATGTCATTCAATGTCTTGGGTTCGTTCACTAAAAATAGATATAGTCTGTTGAACAATTGGTTCGGCCTCCATCCCATAAAATTCATCCATTCTATATCCTAAGCACAGAACTTTCAATCTAGCTGTCACCTAGATTTATGATCTATCTGTCACCTAGATCATGTAAGAACACGGTCCTAACTTATCACTCTCGTGCATCGATAGGTCCAATTTATTGTGTTGGTGAGCCGATGTATGCGACATATGCACTTGGTCATGCAGCGGTTATCCGCACCTCTAAGCCTTTATTATTTGCGATTACATTCATTTGTTCAAAGCAAAATAATATAGGGGTTGATAAACAACACAATCAACAAGCATTGAATAGACATATATATAAGAATCAAAACATAAATTCGATACAAGTTACCTCCCACCTCCTAGATTATGGATGATTTAGTTCATCATAGACAATGAACAACACATGGAGATGATTGGATGCATGATTCGATCTTCAATACTCGAAATTATAGGATCTAACTATGTTATACAATCTAAAACTACCTAAAATCTATGAAAAGAGAGCTTCCAGCCGTCCTCTTTCTTTTTGGCTCGGCCCCTGGCTTCTATATATACTCGGGAGTTGTGATTGGATCGAATAGCGTGTGAAAATCCGAATAAGTCGCATACGCCTACCTTGCGGTCGCAGTGTTGGATACCTTGCGTCGCAAGGTCTCCAGTGTGTGGCCTTTGATTTCTTTGTTGCTTCTTTTATGGCCGAGTACGCCTACCTTGCGGTCGCAGTGCGAGGCACCTTGCGTCCGCAAGGTGTCCAGAATTGACAATCTTCATTCTTTCTTGATTTCATCCTTTTTGGCCCTTCTTGAAATTTGCACTTAAAACCCTAGAGTTTCGCGTATTTTCACAATTAACCCGAAACTTACAAAACTCACCGAAAACATATATTAGTAACCAAAAGCCTCGTGAAATAGCATAATTTAAGTCATAGAAGCATATAAAATCGACGTATAAAATACATCGATCAAATACCCCCAAACTTAAACTTTGCTCGTCCACGAGTAAACAAATAAACTTATAAATACAAAAGCATATAAATAACAAAAATAAAAATCTTTTTGGAGGGTGACACTATTTACACTCCTCTATAAACCCACAAACTCAAGGAGACTCTTTCGAGTGACTCGACTATGCAGATAAATACAAAAACAGATAAAACTAAACTAAAAATAAAACATAAAATCTTTTTGGCTTCATCTCAAGTTATAAGTGTACGGCATGCAAGTAATCTCAGTTTGGTGCTCACCACATATATGCAGGCTTAGTCATATAAGATCAACTAGTCTTTCCTTAAGACTGCTACTACTTTTAATTTCTCCGTGTGTGTGTGATCACCAGTCTTAAAGAATATCTTAACTAAAACAGTTTTATTAAGCTAAACACCACATTCATATGAAAATCAAAGTTTAATAGAAAATCATGCATTTAAGAATTATGAGATCTACCATCCAAACCCGGTCGATAAAGGTCCCAAGGATTTAAAAGACTTATACATCCATCCCATGCACTTCTATGTATGTCATACAATGCTCTCATATCCCAATGACTTGTAATAGCTAAGATTATGCTAACACAGTGAGCTTTAGGGTTAATAAAAGTGAATAAGAAGTGTGTGATCAATTTCATGTTACTCACTTGACATTAAAAACAACATAAGCATTGGCAAGAAGATCATTAGGTCTTTATAAGCTTGTAATGTAAGGCCAAGGTGTTGGGGGATTTGATGGAAAGGGATTGGAATTCAAAGTGAGAGAGTAAGACTACCCTTTATCCCTCATACTTCCAAGCAAAAGGAAGTTTTCCCTATTTAGGCTAGGACCTGCAAAGACCACAAGTGGAGGGGTGCTTTCTGTAACTTTTAAGTTTTCTTCTTTCCCCCCCAAACTTGTTTTGGGCAATAAATCTTCTAAAAATATCACATCATTCTAATCAGTAGAATTTTTCTAACATATTTTCTCTTGAAAGCTATGCTTCCATTTGAATCTTTGTTTACACTCTTCTTCTTTCCTCGTTTCATTTTTTTCGTCGACACATGATTTTTTTTTTCGACGACGGAAAGAAGAAGTCTTTCGAAAAAATGGCCTAACCGAAAAGAAGTGGTCCTCTTAGAATCAATTTCCCACCCACATCCTCCTACTCTCAAAGGGTAGGCTAAAAGTGTATAGGCTTTTAGGGTTAAGTTAATGTGGGTAATAGAAATGATGGCGAATGGGAGTTTCAATAGTGTGCTTAGCACACTCCATTCTTTATAATAAAGCTCAATGGGGACACTAGGGATATATTTAGTATAGGTCAGGGAATATTTAGGCTCTAACGATCCAAAGATGGCCTAAGTCATTTCTTAATGCCAAATGCTCACATAGTATTTAAAGCAAGTAAGACAACACAAAATATCATATCAACTATGGGAATTGGGGTTGAGTGTTTAGCATCACTGGATTTCACATAAGCATTCGCTAAGATAGCTGGTAGGGACAATCGAGACTAACATGCAAACACGGTTCGAAAGTGTGCTTGAGATATATAAATGAGAAAAATCCAAGGGATCTAACTATCATGCAATTGACCCTAAGTTACAATTTAATGCAACAATTATGTTCGAATGGCTATGCATCATATTCTTGTGCATATCTTGTTGAAGTGAACTAGGTGTTATAAACTTTATAAAACTATTCTAATCAATCCATAGTTATGACCGGTGTGTGCATGAAGAATTTGGAGAAAAGTAAAAGTTTCGCAAAATTAAGTAAATTCCAGGGGGATCTACAGACTAACTATGCGGTTCATTGCACTAATCTCCTCATTGACTACGACTAGCACTACCACACCTAGACTCGAGGATGAATATTTTGAATTAATAATTTTTTTTTTTTAAGAAATTTGGAGATGATGACGATGACACAATTATTAGGACCTTGAAGGTCCTTCCTATTATAGTATTCTGGTCATGCCAACAACTCCGAAAATCAAAAAAAATAAAAACAGGAAAAATAGGGTGAAGAGTTAAATGGTCATCGAGAAAAGAAATTTTCTTTCACCCTAAAAACATAGCCCAACTCCATTCCTCGTTAGGCTAGGACCTGCTAAGACTAAAAGTTTTAAATCCCCCCAAACTTAATTTCTATTTTGTCCTCAAAATAGAGGAACATATGAGAGGTTTGATGGGGTAGGACAAATATCAAAAGGACGTAGCGAGTCCACCTAACGAACGAAGATGGAACTTGGGCCTCGACTCACGGTGAGTCGGGCGGAAATAACGAACGAGGACGAAACTCGGGGATCGTGCCAGGAGGGAGTCCATACAAGTTGGACAGATTCTGTCCCACAGTGTTGGCCCAACCGAAAAATTCAGTCTGATCGGCACGCATTTGGGCCAACTGCTGGCTCATCATATCATTTAGGAGGACAGTTTCCTCCAGCCTGTTGGAGATCTCCACGAGTGGGTCCTCCTCTTCCTCTTCGGTTCCTCCTCTTGAGGAACCCTCACTCTCTGGTGATGTTCAAACAAAATGGCCCTAGTAATGCCGGACCCACCTTCGCCTCTCGCGTGTTTGGGCATTCTCACGCCGCCTCTACACAAATCAAGTAATCAAATGCGGAACGCGAACCCCGCATTCGTCCTACCTCTAATAAGGGTCTTGATTTGGCCGTTGATCAAACGGCCAACATCAATGGACCCACCAGTCATAATGGTGTAGGTCAAGACAGCCCTCTCCCAATTCACCGTGTTTTGGTGACTTGAGGGCATGAGACGTCCGCAAACAAATTTATACACGGGCTTGGCCGTGTCTTGGAGGAAGGACTCTCTCATGGTGCGTGGTCCATAGGGTGGTTGACGGCTATAGGACCACTCCACACCAGGGAGAGCAATGGCAGCATTGACTACCTCGACAGGGATACGGGGGTTGAGGTGGTGCTATAATTATCGGCACCAACCGCAAAGTTGGAGGTGCCGAAATATGTGTTAATGCTTTGGGCCGAAAAATCAACTAAAGTGCCCCTAACATAAATAGTGTCTTGCACACCCCCATCCATGCTAATGTCACCATTAGCATAGAATTCTCGGACAATAGGGACTACAGCGTCCCTGGGCGGAGAATCTAACAAAAGCCCCCATCTACGAGCTATCAGATTGGGACGGATACCAAAGTCTTCAGCCTTGAATCCCCTTTCGGGCACCAAGGACTTGGAGAGCTTGTTCGCGTACCTCTCTGACGCCTCGTAGGACACAAATCGAGAGATGTCAAAATTATGCTCTTCCTCCTGAGCGGGGCCGGAGGATGAAGCGCCGGAATTTCTACGCCTACGGAACATTTTTGTTTGAAATAAGATTTTAAAAACTAAAAAGTTTAACAATTAAAATTGGTTTTAAAATTTTAAAATTAAAATTTATTCTAAAGCATGCAAAAATTATATCTACGTTAAAAATTTATCTAACACCCTAGCATGCAAATATTTTACGTATGAAATTAAAGAGGGTGTTAGGGTTACTTGTTTGCAGCCTTAATTGAGTGATTGCAGCCGGAGTGGAGTCTGATCTTCAACGGCAATAATGGTGGTTCCTTCTCCTTCTCCTTCAAAAGCTTCAACTTGATGGAGTGTAATGGCGGATGGGGGAGATGGAAGATGAAGAGTTTTGAGGAGGGAGGAGAGAGATCTTGAAGATAGTGCCGAAATTATGGAAGATCTTGCCAGAATTTGAAGAGGTTGGGCTGCTGCTGCAACTGCTTGAGAGAGAGGAGAAGTTTCTGTGTGAAATCTGGAAGAAAACCCGGCACAGTTTATATAAAGGGACCTTGCGGTCGCAAGGTCTGCCACACCTTGCGTCCGCAAGGTCGGCAGTCAAACCGGTTTTGTTTCTGTACATTCCCCATGACTGACAGTACGTAGATTCATGAGATTCGCATTTACTGGGGACCTTGCGGTCGCAAGGTCCTCCACACTGCGCAAGGTGGGCAGTCTTCCATCTTGTTTTCTTTCCTATCTTTTCAACAGTTTGCAGTTTAGCCCTTCTATTAACTTCCGTTATGTCTTGAATGTTTCCTGTATAAAAACTAAACAATAATTCTAAACTAAAAATTATTAGTAACATATAAATACAACACTAAGATGCTTTTCTCCCCCAAACTTGAATTTTGGCATATTTAATTAAAAATTAAATGTCCAAAAATAAAATTTAACGGAGAAAAGCATAATTAAACTAACTAGATAACAAATAACTTTCAACATAGTGGGTTGCCTCCCACTTAGCGCCTTTGTTTAACGTCTTTGGCTCGACCAAACTGCAAGCCTAATCTCGTGGTGGTTCATTGTCAGCCAAACGGATTAACTCAATTGTTCGTTCAACTGACATTGGCTCAAAATATGGCTTGAGTCGGTGTCCATTCACTTTAAACACTTCATTATTTTTGGGGTTTTGAATATCAACAGCCCCATGAGGATAAATTCGTACAATTCTAAAGGGACCAGACCATTTGGATTTTAACTTTCCTGGGAATAGCCTTAACCTAGAGTTAAACAGTAATACTTTCATACCTGGATGAAGCATTTTGTTGGCTAATCCCATGTCATGATACTTTTTGGTCTTTTCTTTATATGTCTTTGCATTTTCATACGAATTTAGCCTATGCTCTTCTAACTCATTTAACTGAAACAGTCTTTCTTCTCCGGCTAATGTTAAATCTAAATTTAATTCTTTAATGCCCAATAGGCTTTATGCTCAATTCAAGCGGTAAATGGCAAGCTTTGCCATATACCATTCTATATGGACTCATTCCTATGGGTGTCTTAAAAGCGATTCGGTATGCCCATAAAGCATCCTTGAGTTTAGATTCCCAATCTTTACGATTAGGCCTACATCTTTTCTAATATGCTTTTATCCGCCTATTGCTTACTTCTACTTGTCAGGATGTTTGTGGATGATAAGGTGTAGCTAACTTGTGAGTTACAGTGCTTTCTAAGAACATTATTTAACAACTTATTGGTAAAATGAGTTCCGGTCACTTATTATGGCCTTAGGGACTCCATATCTAGCAAATAAATCTTCTACAAACTTGACTCTTGTTTTTCCATCATTAGTCTTGGTTGTTTGCTTCTATCCATTTAGAGACATAATCAATCGCTACTAAATATACTACTACAATTATTGGACACGGGAAGGGACCCATAAAATCAATACCCCAAACGTCAAAGACTTCAACTACTAAATTAACATGTAAGGGCATCTCGTTTCTCTTTCCTATACCACCTGTTCTTTGGCATTTGTCACATGTTCTGTAAAACAGTTCACAATCTCTAAAAACAGTAGGCCAATACTGAGACTGATTGCAAAATTTTTCGGCGGTTTATTACCACTAAAATGACCTCCACAAGAATATCCATGGCAAAATTCCATGATACCTTGTTGGTCTTTTTCTGGAATACATCTTCTTATCAAAGAATCAGAACAAATTTTGTATAAATGAGGAGCTTCCCAAAAATAATTTTTAGTTTCCGCCAAAAATTTCTTCTTTTCGTAATGTCAAAATTCGGATTAATGATATCAGACACATAGTAGTTGACAAAAATCAGCATACCAAGGGTCAGAATCTTTAATGGCTAAGAGTTGTTCATCGGGAAAATTGTCATTTATGGGGACGGGATCATCAAGAAATTGACGTTCAAGCAAGGGTGAAAATTCTAACCTAGACAAATGGTCGGCTACGACATTCTCGGTTCCTTTTTATCCTTGATAGTTATGTCAAATTCTTGTAACAATAACATCCATCTAATTAATCTTGGTTTAGCATCCTTCTTACTTAACAAATATTTCAATGCAGAATGATCAGAAAAGATTATCACCTTTGATCCTAGCAGATATGATCTAAATTTTTCTAAAGCATATACTCTTGCTAAAAATTCCTTTTCGTAGTGGTATAATTCAATTGAGCATCATTTAGAGTTCTACTAGCATAATGGATCACATGAGGCTTTCTATCTACCCTTTGTCCTAACACGGCTCCAATCGCAAAATCGATGCATCACACATGATTTCAAAAGGAAGTGACCAATCGGGCCGGATAAAATTGGGCGCGATAGTTAACTTTTCTTTTAATAAATTAAAAGCTTCTAAACATTCTTTATCAAAAATAAATTATGTATCTTTTGCTAGCAAATTACATAGAGGTTTCTGATTTTGGAAAAATCTTTTATAAATCTTCGGTAAAAACCAGGCATATGGCCTAGAAAACTTGAACTCCTTTAAGCGAAGTGGGAGGGGTAGTTGTGAAATAACTTCGATTTTAGCTTTGTCAACTTCAATGCCTTTATTTGAAACAACATGCCTAAGACAATTCCATGTTTTACCATGAAGTGACTTTTCTCCCAACTTAAAGTTAAATTAGTTTCGCGACATCTTTTAGGGCGATGTAAGGTTTTCTAAACAATGATCAAAAGAATTTCCAAAAGCGAAAAATCGTCCATGAAAACTTCTACGCATCTTTCAACTAAATCGAAAATATAGATATCATGCATCTTTGAAAAGTAGGGGTGCATTACACAGTCAAAAGGCATTCTCCTAAAAGCAAAAGTACCAAAGGGACATGTAAAGTTGTTTTCTCTTGGTCTTCGGGTGCAACGAGGGATCGATTATATCGGAAAAACCATCAAGAAAGCAATAATATTCATGACCGGCTAATCTTTCAAGAATTTGGTCAATAAAAGGCAAAGGAAAGTGGTCTTTCCTAGTTGCTGCATTTAATTTCCGCAAATCGATACACATTCTATAACCAGTTATAGTCCTTGTAGGGACTAATTCATCTTTCTCATTTTTGACGACAGTAATTCCTGACTTTTTAGGAACTACTTGGACAGGACTAACCCATTTACTATCTGAAATAGGGTAGATTATACCCGCATCTAAGAGCTTAAGAACTTCTTTTCTTACGGCTTCTTCCATGTGTGGGTTAAGTCTTCTTTGTCTTTCTCTTGAAGGTTTACTACCTTCTTCTAAATGTATTTTATGCATGCGCATAGAGGGACTAATTCCTTTTAGGTCAGCTAAGGACCATCCTAAAGCTTCTCTATGTGTCCATAAAACTTTTAACAAACTTGCTTCTTGTGTTTCTGTTAAGTCGGTTGCTATAATAACAGGCAAAGTGTTACCTTCCCCTAAAAATGAATATTTTAAGTGGGATGGTAATGGCTTTAATTCTTCGACTTTGGGAGAATTAATGGAAGGCATAAATTCAGAATTTTCTACTTTAATAGTTTCTTTTATTTTAGCCTCATTATTCTCTTCTTGCTTTTCTTCCTCAATATCTTCTATCTCAATTTCTTCAAAGAGAGATTTCAGAATCTCTACTTCATCATCTTTGATTTCATAACTTTCTTCTAATACTTTCTCAAACTTATCAGAATTATTTTCTATTTTTATTTTTTCTTCTTCTATCTTTTCACTAGCTTCTAACTTTTCTTTCTCTAATCTTTCCTCTTCTTCTATTTCTTTTTCAATTTCCTCAATGTCAATTTTTATGGGAGGGATGGGGCTATCATCGTAGACGATAAATCTATCTCTCTCATACTCTTCCTCTTCTTCAAAGGTTTCGGTTGATAATTTTTCAATCTCATCTATTGAAAAACAGGCACTTATGTCACTAGGTCTATTCATAGCATCGAACACAGAAATTTCAACTGTTTTCACCTAGGGTGACATTGTGAGTTTACCATTTTTCACATTAATCATTGTGTTGGCAGTTGTCATAAATGGTCTGCCTAACAATATTGGGACTTCATTATTGGTGCATATCTTCCTTTCCATCTCCAGAACCACAAAGTCAACTGGTATGATCAATTTATCAACTTTGAACTAGGATATCTTCCACTATACCCAAAGGATATTTAAGCGGCGATCGGCTAATTGCAATTGCATAGTAGTGGGTTTTAGTTCTCCTAAACCTAATTGTTTATAGACCGTGAAAGGCATCAAATTAATACTTGCTCCTAAATCTAGCATTGCTTTCATCTTTTAGAGCTTCCCAAGGAGACTTGGATATTAAAACTACCGGGTCTTTCAACTTAGGTGGTAATTCGGGTTGTAAAAGCAGGCCGGCGTTTCGTTTTAAACAACAATCTTTTCATTGTTTTCAAACTTGTGTTTCTTAGAGTGAAGATCTTTGAAAAACTTTGCATAAGCGGAATATTTTTAATAACATTAAGCAAAGGTAAATTAACATTTACTTTGGATAACATATTATAAATTTCGAAAATTGTTTGTCCATTCGGTTTTCATAAGTCTTCTTGGAAAGCGGAATTGGAGGAACATAGGGTGGTGGAGCCACATAAGGTTCCTCTTCTTCTTGATCTAACTCTTTTCAACTTCAATTGTATTATCTTTATTTTGAATTTCTTCTTCTTTTTCTTGTTCCTTATTTGGAACATCTACTTCTACTTCTTTTTCTTTTTCTACCTCTTGATTACTTAAATCATTATTATCTTTATTACTAACATTATCTTTTCTGGTTTCTTCTTCAATTACTTTTCGAAATTTTCTCTTGTAGAGGCATATTAGAAGAAGGATCGGGATCACTTACCTCTTCACCTATCACCTTACCGCTTACAAGACGGTGATTGACTTAGCTTGCTCGGTTTGACTAGGGAACTTCTTCTTCTCTTTTATCGCTCGAGAACTTTCAATGTGTTTCTTGATTTTCAATTTCTTCAAGCATGTACTTCATCAAAGCTGCTTGACCTTTACTAGCTACTTCTTGCTTGGGAACTTCTTCAATTCTCAAGCGATTTTGATTTGGCAAGCTGTGGAGGTTGTGGTGGTTGAGGTTGGAATTGTTGAGGTTGCAAAGGCTTATTTCCTCCCCAAGAAAAGTTAGGATGATTCCTCCAACCAGGATTATATGTATTTGAATAGGGATCATTTCTTGGCCTTTGAGGGTACATATTCATAGCATTAGCCTGTTCAGAATACATAGCACTTGACGGACAAAAATTAGTAGCATGAGAATATAATCCACATAAGGCACATGCTTCTTGAATTTGCCAATTTTCAAATTGAGCTTGTGTATTTGAATTATCTTGCAATTGATATAGGCTCCTATTTTTACCTCTAGCACTTTTACGTTGGGAATTAATACTTAGCATCTCAAATAATTCTTCTAATGCTTACGGTGTCATTCTATTAATAGAACCACCAGTGCACTATCAACCATAGTTTGTAAGCTGGGCGAAAGACCATGATAAAATTGAAGCACTAACACATGTTGAGCCAAATTATGATGAGGACACATAATAAGCGATTTTTAAATCTATCCCATGACTCATGGAATGTTTCACTGGTTCATTTTGGAATGACATGATTTGTTTTCTATACTCTGTAAGAGATGCATGTTTGTAAAATTTGCTCATAAACAAATCATATAATTGTGCCCAAGTATAAACACTATTTGGTGTTAGGTTCATAAACCATCTCTTTGCCAATTCTTTTAATGCACTGGGAAAATATTTCATTTTGATTTGATCTTGATCAACCCTCCTAAAGGAAAAGTACTCATCATGTATTCATATTCTCTTAAGAAAGCGGGATCTTCATGGGGCATCCCATGAAAAGATGGTATGGCATTAAAATAATGTCCTTTTAACTCAAAATTCCTAACGACATCGGCAAGACTAGACATGATGTCACAACATTTAATGAAGGTCTACTAAAGTCATTAATAGTTATTTGATTTTCCACTACTTCCATATTTCTTCTTGCAGGCTCTTCTTGTCTTTGATTCCTATTGACCGGGTCAACTAGGTTTCGAGGATTACGATTATTGTTATTTTCTTCCATTGTAGGATCAACCGGAGGATCCTCTTGATTCAATTGGTCTTGATTATCGGCTCAAAAGCTAGATTTTCAAAATATCTTTGGTATCTTTTAACAATATTTATATCTTGATCTAAGTCTACCAATTTAGGATTTAAAGATCTACGACCTTGCATAAAAATAAATTAAAGCAATTTAAAAACAACTAAAACTATAAAAATAAAATAAAATCTTTTTGTATTTTTATTTTTATGAAAACTGAAAATTAAACTAAAAACTAAATTAAATTAAAAACTACGCTACCAACAAACTAACTCACGTGAACTAGCTTGTCCCGACAACGGCGCCAAAAACTTGATCGATGTTTTATTTAATCTTTTTCCTTGCAAGTGGACAAGACTATTATAGAATAGACTCGGAAGCAAGGGTCGAACCCACAGAGACAAGTGATCACGAACAGTGCAATTATTGATAGCAAATTATTAACCTAAGGGGGTTTTTTTGTTTAATTCTACTCTAAACTACTAGTTATAGATGTTTAACTAATTAGACAGTAATAGCAGATATGAAGATCTTATGGTGAGTGGAAATCTAGGATTCTGGGTTTCACTTATATCTCCTTTATGTTCAATTCATAATAATGTCATTCAATGTCTTGGGTTCGTTCACTAAAAATAGATATAGTCGTTGAACAATTGGTTCGGCCTCCATCCCATAAAATTCATCCATTCTATATCCTAAGCACGAGGAGGCGTCAATCTAGCTATCACCTAGATTTATGATCTATCTGTCACCTAGATCATGTAAGAACACGGTCCTAACTTATCACTCTGCATCGATAGGTCCAATTTATTGTGTTGGTGAGCCGATTGTGCGACATATGCACTTGGTCATGCGGTTATCCGCACCTCTAAGCCTTTATTATTTGCGATTACATTCATTTGTTCAAAGCAAAATAATATAGGGGTTGATAAACAACACAATCAACAAGCATTGAATAGACATATATATAAGAATCAAAACATAAATTCGATACAAGTTACCTCCCACCTCCTAGATTATGGATGATTTAGTTCATCATAGACAATGAACAGCACATGGAGATGATTGGATACATGATTTGATCTTCAATACTTGAAATTACAGAATCTAACTATGTTATACAATCTAAAACTACCTAAAATCTATGAAAAGAGCTTCCGGCCGTCCTTTCTTTCTTTGGCTCGGCCTGGCTTCTATATATACTCGGGAGTTGTGATTGGATCGAATAGCGTGTGAAAATCCGAATAAGTCGCATTCGCCTACCTTGCGGTCGCAAGGTGTTGGATACCTTGCGTCCGCAAGGTCTCGATATGTCGGCCTTTGATTTCTTTGTTGCTTCTTTTATGGCCTTGCCTACCTTGCGGTCGCAAGTCTAGGCAGGCACTGCGTCCGCAAGGTGTCGAATTGACAATCTTCATTCTTTCTTCATTTTCCTTTTGGCCCTTCTTGAAATTTGCACTTAAAACCCAGAGTTTCGCGTATTTTCACAATTAACACGAAACTTACAAAACTCACCGAAAACATATATTAGTAACCAAAAGCCTCATGAAATAGCATAATTTAAGTCATAGAAGCATATAAAATCGACGTATAAAATACATCGATCAACAAGTAATACTAATCATGTGTGGACCGATAATAATAATATGCAAAGTTACTTTATTTGTGATCAACTCATTACCTCTAATAAGATTTTTATTCACACATAATATAAATGTAATTCTATCAAATCAGATATTTTACTTTTTTTCTCTCTCCTCCAACGGCTATTAACGGCTAGTTAACGGTCATAAACTATCATTTTTACTCCATAAATACACCAACATCTCAATTCTCCACTTGCATTTTTACTACCTCCTTACAAACTCTCAATATCATATCCGCTTCTACAATATGTTTAACCCAATGTTGATATTTATTATCATACTTGTTATTGCGTGCACCATACTGGTTTTCAATGTCAATAGCTCTCCAAATGATTTTCATATTTTTGTTTGTTATCTCTGTGTTATGTATTTTTTGTTAGCAATTGCTTTTGACATTTACTTCATCATGTAAAAATTATTTTAAATAAATTTTCGTATTAGAATTTTATTAATATATATGTTTCTTCTTTTTAGTCCATCAAAATGTCAAATCTTGTCAAACTTGAATTTGAAGCGCTAGACATCACTGGAAAAAACTATCTGTCATAGATACTAGACGCAAAGATCCACCTAGAAGCTAAAGGTCTCAATGATGCAATTGATGAATCGAAAGAAACATCAACCCAAGACAAAGCAAAGGCTATGATATGATTTTCCTTCGCCACCACCTCCATGAGGATCTAAAATCAGAATACCTCACTATCAAAGATCCTGCAGATCTTTGGAAATCACTGAAGGAACGATATAATCATCAGAAAACAATGATTCTCTCCAAAGCTCGTTATGATTGGCTTACACTTCGCTTTCAGGATTTTAAATCCATTAGCGAATATAATTCAACCATATTTCGCATCAGTTCTAAGTTGAAATTATGTGGTGAAAATATCGCTGAGTATGATATGCTGGAAAAGACATTCACCACATTTCATGCCACAAATGTGATCCTATAACAACAATATCGTGAAAGAGGATTCACAAAATGTTCTGAACTGATTTCATGTCTTCTTTTGGCTGAACAAAATAATGAGTTGCTAATGAAAAATTATGAAACTCGTCCCACTAGTTCTGCCCCGTACCCAGAAGTAAATTCAACGTCGACTAATCATGATCATGGGCATAACCATGGATCCATTTCAGGACGTAGCCAAGGCTATAATCATGGTCGAGGACGTGGTGGAGGGAGGGGAAGAGGTTTCAGAGGTTTTGCAGACCCAAGATCGATAAGGAGGAAAAACCTGAAAAGAACCACAATGGTACACATAAAGAGAATAATGAAAACATTGTTACCAATGTGGTATGAAAGGCCATTGGTCACGTACGTGCCATACAGCGAGACATCTAGTTTAGCTTTATCAGAAATCACGAAAACAGAAAAAACATTTAGACAAATTTCATGATAAGTGATTCTGAAGATCTTATCTTTGACCTTGATGATGTTGCTAATGTGGATGTTGATATGACTGATGGACTCAACTGCCAAGAAAATAAGTCTTCATAATATTTTCGTCTGTGCGAATAATAAACTATTTGCTTATGTTTTAGTACTATGTATAATAGTTCGTCAATAATGTCATTCATGACTTTTAGTATATATATAAAGTTATATAGTTGGTAGGCTATATAGTTGGTAGGTGAACATATGAATAAAGCTATGGTCCTAGATGGAAGGAAATATGTGCCAAACATTTAATATTTGGCACAACAATAAAATTATGTATGATTGTATGTGTGTGAGGCCCAGTTCAAGGAAGAGGCTGTGGAAGAAGTAACTTACTTTTCTATTTGTACTAGCTAATTGACGATATTATCTATTTATATATTTCATGTTTAATATCCTTATAATGTTTATTTATCTTATTTTTCTCTATCTTCTATTAAAATAGATCATAATTATGTTTCAATCCAATATCCAAGAATGTGATTTATGCCTTGCGAACAGCGCTACTACACATACTATACTTAAGGATAAGAAATATTTTTCTTATCTGAAGATTGACGAGGCAAACGTTACTATATCTGGTAGTGCAAAAATAATTGAGGGATCTGGAAAAGAAAATTTTCTAATGCATGGAGGCACAAAATTCATAGTAAGTAATGCACTATTCTTTCCTAAATCTCAAAGAAACTTGTTAAGTTTCAAAGACATTAGTCTGTACTGATATCATATTGAAACCATGAACAAAGAAAATAGTTAATATCTTTACATTACTTCAAACACTTCCGGAAGCAAGTGTGTATTGGAAAAGTTTCATTCCCTATCATCTGGATTGTATTGTACAAATATAGGAGTATTTGAATCATATATTACCGTAACCCTGAAGTTTACGGAAACATTTAACACTTGGCATAATAATGATGCGGAGAATTATTAAGAATTCTAATAGTCATCCGTTGAAAAACCAGAAGATTTTTTTAACCCAATGAACTCTCTTGTGATGCTTGTTTTCAAGGAAAGTTGATAGTTAGACCATCACCAACCAAAGTTGGAAATTAATCACCAATATTTTTGGAACGGATCCAGGATGATAATGTGGACATATCCATTCACCAAGTGGACCATTCCAATACTTTATGGTATTAATCAATGCTTCTAGCAAATGGTCACACGTATGTCTATTATCAACTCGCAATACGACATTTACCAAATTCCTTACACAAATAATCAAATTGAGAGCACAATTCCCAAATTACATGATCAAAAAGGTTAGACTTGATGATGCTGGTGAATTTACATCTCAAGCATTCAATGATTATTGTATGGCAATAGACATTGATGTTGAACTTCCAGTAGCTCATGTTCATACACAAAACAGTTTGGCTAAATTGTTAATCAAACGTATTCAACTCATCGCCAGAACATTGATGATGAGAACAAAGCTCCCTACCTCTATATGTGTTCATGTTGTTTTGCATGTCGCTGCACTAATCCACCTTAGACCAAGTGCTCATAAGTACTCCCCATTTTAGCTAGCATTTGGTCAAGAACCGAATCTATATCATCTAAGATTTTTTGGTTGTGCGGTATATTTACTCATTGCTCCACCACAATGCACAAAAATAGGACCACACTGAAGATTGGGAATATACGTTGGATATGAATCCCTTTCGATAATTAGGTATATTGAACCAAAGACAGGTGACATCTTTACGGCACGTTTTGCTGAGTGTCATTTTAATAAAGAAAAGTTCCCACCTTTAGGAGAAGAAGAACGACAAGTGGGAAAAGATATCAAATTGTGCACATCATCATTGTTGCACCTTGATCCTCCCACAAAGCAACATGAACTGGAAGTTCGAAAGATCATACACTTACAGAATATAGCAAATCAATTCCCAGATGCATTTATAGATACAAAGAGAGTGATAAAGTCACATATTGATGTTGTTAATGCTCCTGCTCATATTGAAATTCCAAAAAGGCTACCTAATGAGAATATGACAAATGAATCTAAGACACACCTGAAGCGTGGATGACCCATTGGTTCAAAGGATAAAAATCCTCGAAAAAAAAGGTGATTGAAAAACTCCAATCAAGTGAATGTATTCCAGAAGAACCACATGATCATACAAGTCCAAAAAGCCCTACAGGTAACGAAAACCATGAGATTTCCATTAATTTCATGTGTAATAGAAAAATATGAAACTGGGATGAAATGAAGGATATCGATGATGTATTCTCTTATTCAGTATCACAAGAAATTAATGACGGGACTGGTGATCCCGAACCAACATCACTAATACATCTCATGGATGTTGTAACACCCTATATATATATATAAGAATTCATGATGGAATCAAGGTGCCTGAAGCATTAAGCTCAAAGCCCAAAGAATTATGTGCAATTAAACTACAACGATCACTGTATGGATTAAAACAATCTGGACGCGTGTGGTATGATTGCTTAAGTGAGCATTTGTTAAAAGACGGATATGTGAGTGATCAATTATGTCCGTGTGTCTTTATCAAGAAAGCAACAGTTAGATTTGTAATTATTGTCGTCTATATAGATGATTTGAATACCATTGGAACTCCCAATTAAATTCAAGAAGCAGTCATTTACCTAAAGGGAGAATTTGAAATGAAATATCTTGGATAAACCAAATATTGTCTTGGTTTATAAATAGAGCACTTGCATAGTGAAATATTTTTGCATCAATCAAATTATACAAAAAGAGTCCTGAAGCGCTTTAATATGGACAAGGCAAATCCTCTCGCTAGCCCCATGGTTAACAGATCACGAAATGTTGAAAAAGATTCATTTCGTCCTTGTGAAGAGAACTAAGATATACTTGGTCATGTGGTACCATATTTAAGTGCTATTTGAGCCCTTATGTATCTTGTGAATTGTACTAGGCTAGATATATCATTTGCTACAAATCTATTGGCAAGATATAGTTCATCTCCATCACGGAGACACTGGAATAGAATCAAGCACATTTTTCGTTATCTTCAAGGAACGATCGATTTGAGACTATTTTATCCCAGAAGATCAAAGGATGAAATAGTTGGTTTTGCGGATGCATGTTATTTTTCTCATCCTCATAAAGCCAGATTACAAACCAGCTATGTCTTCACAATGGGTGGTACCACAATTTCCTGGCATTCTCAAAAGTAAATACTATTTGCCACATCGTCAAATCATGCTAAGATGATCGCACTTCATGAAGCCAGTCGAGAGTGTGTATGGCTTCGATCTATGACTCAACATATTCAAAATGTCAGTAGACTACATGTCAACAAAGACCCGATAGTATTATTTGAAGACAATGTCGCATGTGCCACCCAAAGTAAAGAGGGATACATCAAAAGTGACAGGTCCAATCATATCCCCTTGAAACTCTTTTTATACACTCAAGAACTTGAAAAGAAGAAAGAGGTTAGCATCCAATATGTTTGATCAAGTGATAATGCTGCAGATTTATTCATAAAGGCACTTCCCGCTACAACCTTGAGAAAGCATGTTTACAATATTGGAATGCGGAATCTACAAAATTTACAAAAATAATTTCTCTTGACCCTTGTCAGCTCGAAGGGGAGCATATATGGTTGTACTTTTTTTCCCTTCATCGTGGTTTTTGTCCCACTGGGTTTTCTATGAAAAGGTTTTTAACGAGAAAGCTTATGCACATGATTCAGATTTAAGTTGTGTAGTTATCTATTGGGTTTTTCGGCCTAAGGTTTTTCATGAGATACACTTATTCAACTTGTAATACTATGTTCAAGGGGGAGTGTTATAAGGAAATGGGAAAGGTCAAAGGAAACATTTATGGTGAACTATAGCATGGTAGGATAGGAGGATAGGTTCCAGCCTAGTTTAAAAAATTTGGCATATGGTTCGGCTATAAATACCGACCATCGTGTAGTTATTTACTTACCTCTTCAGCTCAGAACGAAAGGCTTTCTCTCTCTCTCTCTCTCTAATACAATTTTGTCATAAGTTTGTGGTTATTTCATAATATTAATTAATAAACTATGTTTATATATTTTTGTTTTTAGAGAAAATTACTGGACCAAAGGAATCTCAACCAAATGTTTTGTTATTACATGTCAAATAAGTCTTTCGAATTCCCATGTGGCATCTATATTTATAAAGGCAGATGCACATAAAACAGCCAAATAAGACAATTTTCCGTCTAAATATACTTATTCAATATAGAAAGTCATATTTATTTAATAGGAGTACTTGAATTCATTGGAAACACAAATCTAATTATAAGACTCTCACTTAGCCCCCAGATTAATTTATAGATTCATTGTAAGTGTCACGGAATATGAGCAAATTCATTAAAAAGGTGTTGGTTGCCTTGAAATTAGGTTTGTCAATAGATCAGATTCGGATCGGATCAGTTATATTCATAATACAATTTGTTAAGAAAGTATCGGACTTAAAACGGATCGAATTATCTTTCGAATATTCAAAAGCTCGATCCATTTCCTAAATTTTCGAATTCGGATCGGGTTTGGATTTTATTCACCCCTAATTAAAGTACTGAATAAAATTAATATTGAAGTATTTTTTCTTAATCAAAGGTGGAATAAAATTAAAAATTCATGTTTTTTGTTTACACAAACATGAATAATAATATTAGTAAGATCTTAGAGTTCGTTGAAAAAAATTATATTTAGTAAAATTAGTAATGATTAATGACTAAAAACACATTATTAGTAACTTTTATATGTATAAATTTAATATATTTTTTATATTGGATCGGATCGGGTTGTTAACGGATCGGAACAGCTTAATCCATATCCAATTTGTTAAGCTTTCGGATTTTCGGATTTGAATCAAAATCGGGTAATCAAATTTCAAAACTAAATCCATATCATAAAAATAACATCAGATTCTGATCAAAATCTGATCCATTGACAGGCTTACTTGAAATATGAAATGACAACTTTATTGTTGACCATATAATAAACCGCATTAGACACCAAGACCCGAGCACCACAAACAATATAAATAGATGCATTCTTTCAAAAAAATCTTCCAGTGTTTACGGTTGAGTCTTATGAATGTATAGATATGCACGTATGTATGTATATATAAATGAAATGATTTTGTTGGATTTATTTACTCAGTATGTCTATATGTTCACATCTTAAAAATATTTACTTTGTAGTAATATTTTTGTGATTTTTATTATTACTGCAATATATATTTCATTTTCTTTATCTTTACGTTATAATTATAAGTTAAAATTGTATTCGACGGTGTAAAAAAAACTCACACAAGCGAATCTAGGTTAGGCAGAGGCTAACCGCACCCTACACCACATTTCTTGCATTGAGGTGTTGTACCTTGTGTTGTACATTACAGTAAATAGAGTGTAAAGAGTGGGTTTTGGGATATGGTTAGCACCATCCTATAGGTGAATATAGATTCCAAACCCATATTACTTCTTTCACTATGTAGAAATTTTATTTAGTATATTTGTTCGTTTAATTTACATACAGGGCCGTTCTTGGACATAGTCCAAAAAGGCGACCGCCTAAGGCCCAAAAACATTAGGGGCCCAAATTTTATTGATATGTATAGTGTATGTATATATATACATGTATATATATATATACATATATACATATATATACATATATATATATATATATATATATATATATATATATATATATATATATTAAAGGGAATGGAAAATTGCTAATTGGAAACGACTTAGTTGTGAAGACGACATGATGCGACAACCAACACACGATTAGACGAAAGGGCGGACAGTCGGACAAAAGGATGGAACGATCAACAGCGAACAGCAAACCCTCGAGATTCTCAGTCTTTTCAGTCTTCTCCATGCTATGCCCACCAGATTTTCCACTCCACCTTCAGTTCGACTTTCGACAGCTCCTCTTCCCACAGTTCAATTTCAAAGCAAGAAAAGCTCTCTCACAATCTCACTCTGGGCATGTTCCTCGAACTCGAAGTCGCCGGTGCTGGTGAAGACATAGAGGACTGATGATGCAGGTCGGTACTCATCCAATTTATTTATTTTCCTTATTTCAATTTCAATTTTCAATTTTTTCCTCTCTTCGAGCCCTCGAATCTTCTTTGCTTCAGACCCTAAACCCTCAAATCCATATTTCTTGGTTTAAGGTTTATAGGGCTCGTAAATTACTATTTTGTTGATCCATAATTTCTTTTCAAAATCTTATAGTCAAAAAATTGTGTAAGTAGATTACAAATTTACAATATTTTTTCTTTCTTATATGTTGATGCAGCAAGCAATCTAGCATGATTTGATCTCTGAATCTTTCATATTATTGGTGTCTGGGCATTCGGTATTTTGGTGTTAACCGTGAACCGTCACTAGTGACTAGTGGTTTCTATTTTCCAAGTGGCCGAGGCTGAGGCGCTGAGCCTGAACTGCTGAAAAACTACTTGTTTTTCATATTTCAGGTGCACTCGATTTTTTTTAATATCATAATATGTTGCTTAAAAAAAACATCTTTCTAGAAATGAAAAAAAAAAAAAAACAAGTAGAACAATTAGTAGAATCACAAATAGGGGTTATCGATAAATTTGTTTTTAAAAATGTAGGCTCTTCTGATGACGGATTGGATTTGGATAATGGTAATGTTGAACAATCTATTGAGAATTTAAGTAGGCTCCTCCGATAAATTTGTTTGGAAAAAAGTTTTGAACTGAAATTCGATATTTTTATAGAGATTTGTAAAATGAAAATTCAATATATTTTGTTTAATGCATTAAGAAGTTTATTTAGAAATTGAAAATTTCATTTGTTATTGGTATTCACAACTACACAATTATGTATTATCGATTTGTTGGGGCCCTTATTCGTTATTTTGCCCCGAGCCTTTAAAATGTCAGGAACGTTTTATTTACATACCTCGAACTAAAAAAATTATATTATGAATATTTGCTTATTTTATTAACAGTAAATTTTTTAAAGTGAATGTATTAAATTTATTTATTATTATTTATAATTATTATTATTTTTTCAGGTATTACGCTTGTAATGAATACAAGAAACGAAAATTTCTATCAATTTTCATCATTTCCAAGCCCGTGCATCATTTTAATTATTGATTTAACACATTATGATGATTGTTCAAATCAATTTATTACAGTCATTGTGGACATCACTATATATCTAACATTATTTATTTTTAATTTATTTTTTTAATTTTATTTTTTTTCATTTTATTTATATATAATTTAAATTATATATATATATATTCATGTATTTAACGTATGGGTGTAAAATTAGGTAGCGCATAGCGTGGGATTACCGAACATGCATGTGCGCCACGTTCGCAAACGCACAAAATGGGTCAAATACAAATAGAAAGGCACTTAGCACTTACCCCACCAATAGGATTGTCTAATCGGATTTGGCTATCTTCCATTGGCTGCACTCTAGTCGGCGGTCACTAGTCACTACCTCCTCCCCCCCCACTGTTCTCCCACCAAAGAAAGCAAGAACACTTTGAGAGACATATTGGCTGACTCACTATTTCCATTTCCAGCTCTCCCTCTCTACGGCTTTTACGTGTCTGAATTCCCCTTCTTCACACACACACACACACACACTCACACTCTCTCTCTTTAGTTTAAGTGTAACCCGGATGAAGAAGAACCCATTTGTTTTTCCATTGTGTCAATCCAATTCTTTCCTCTTTACTTCCTTCCAACAATGGCTTTGTCTTCTTGTCTTTGCCACCCTGCTCTGTTCTCCCTCAAGGTATTTTTATTCCTTCTCTCTGTATATGTGTTCAAGATTTTCTTGCTTAAGTGAACAATTGTTCGGATTTCCCTACGATTATTTGGGTATTGTTTTCCCCTTTTTATGTATTTGAGGATCATTGTTTTTATCTGGCAACTATGTTTAGGTTTTCTTGAAGTAACTTAGGTGTTTCTATTATTTGTGTTGGAATTACTAATGAGTAACTCAACTGGATTTTCTTGCTAAATTTGATCAAGGGCTTGTGATTGAGTTGGGTATTAGGTGGATTTGTGGTTGAGTTATTTTGGTACTCCTATAATTGGTACAACCATGTTCGTGGTGTGGATCTGAATTTGATGTCCTCTTTTTGATTTTGTAATTTGGGTTATTGATGTTCTCTGTTTCTGAAAATCAAATTACCAAATTGTCCTGTTGCATCAGTATCCCTGTCTGTTGTTTGATGGAATAATATAAATATTCATGCGTTTTTTGAATTTGCAAGTCAAAAGACCTGAGCTTTAATCAAGCAGTACGGTTTATTTTGGGGACCTAGGTAGCAGAATAGAAGAACATTTACACTGAATCCCTTGCAACTTTGAGACACAAGTTAATAATCCCAAAATAGAAAATTTGGGACTGGGCTACAAGTTTACAATGTGTTAATTAAAAGTTGAGCGTAATATTGCTGAATGTCAACAGTTGACAAGAATACTTTTCATTGTAGCCATCACATACGAGTCCCAAGTACTTAGCATAAGCAACAATTAAGATTACATATCAGTTGTTTTTATATATAGCTTGAGCTGTGCAAAATTTGAGCCTTGACATGCTACACCTAGGTTGTCTTTTGTTCATCCATTCTACTTTTTCTCAATTTGAATGTTGATGGAAAGCTGTTTGATGGCTTGATAAGCTTTTTAAAGTAATGGGAAATTGGGAATGCACTTTTTAAATGAATTTTTTTGTAATGATTGCAACAAAATGGACAATGTGTTCCCTTTAATTCGACGCGAGAGATTTGTTATTCTAGTGCAATTTTTTCCCCTGCTGCAAATGGATATATTTACCAAATCAATTTTTTTAAAATTTTTTTTTGACATCTTATAGTAATTAGAGTTTTAATATACTAAGTGAAAATTCCGGATTATGTACCATTGTATGAATCATTCTCATGTTGTAATAGTAATTTTGATTCTTTGATGTATAGTCTCACCTTTAGCATCTGTATACCTTAACATTTGGCTTTAAGTTCCCATGGAACAAGCAGATTCTAAGTGCAAAAGAATTATGTGGTCCTTCTCATTTAGCCAGATACAACTAATTTTTGCTAAATACTGCATGAGAATGCTTGTTAAGTCTGGTATTCCTGGTCAAATAGTTGTAGAAACCACAATATATATATATATATATATATATATATATATAATTTGTTAATGGTGCAACAAGAAAGAAAGAAGAAAGAAGGAGAAACATGGATAGATAGAGACAGAGAGAGAGAGAGATCTTTGTATTCCTAATTCACTTCTGATCAGCACGATAGGTACTTGTACATAATATGGACCAAGGCCTATTGCCCACTTACTAACTGAACTTGACACAAAGTCTAGTTCAAACATATAACTAAGAAACTTTTTTTTGTTTAATTTGTACTCTATTGAACTTGTGCTCATTAGAGTTCCTGATTTTATTCTCATAAATAACAAAAAAGTATCTGCAGTTCCAGATGGAATAAAAAAAATGTTTTGCATGATATAATCATCATTGAAGTATAATTAAATGAAAAGTGAAAACAGATAGCTGGATACATTTATTACCAGATTTTCCCCAAAAGAAAAAATTAGCATGGTAAGCAAGTAGAGCCTTAGTTCCTCTCTCTCTCTCTCTCTTCTCTTCACAGGTACACGTAAACACGTGTCTTCATCCATCTATTCCTTGCTCCATTTTCTGGGCCATAATTTATTCATCATATGTGCTTTGAAGAGCTCAAGTGAACGGTGATGGATGAATTGGACCATAATTTTTTAGTATTGACATTCACTGCATGGAATTTATTCCACGATCTAAGTGTATTTTAGCAACACATTTGTAGATTGAGTGTTCATATTTGCTACTAAACTAGCACGTAAATTGTTCTCCCTCTAACAATATTATGCCATACATTTTGTAGATTGACAATTCAATATATGCTGCTAAACCATCACACAATATCAGAATGGATCTGAGATCCAAACTTTCTCTCAAAAGTATAAACACCAAGCTTTTCGGAAAGCACGTTGCAGGAATAGCAGCCGAGCTAAGCAGTAACCAGGGTTTCCTGGGAGGATCAAGAGCTATCGCTAGACCAATTCTTGGAAGAAATGTTCCTTGTAGGAAAAGCTCCCGCGTTAATGCTTCATGTAATCTTTTGAGAAACTTCTTACTCACTCAACTTTGATTGAAAATGCAAACTTGACCAATCAAGTTTTATCCTGCTTGCTAGGAAAGTCTGGATGTTTATGCTTTTTTTGCTGTTGTGGTTGCACAATTTCTTCTTTGCCTTCTACTCATGGAAAGACTTTGGGATAGCATGTTTTATGAATTTTTGGAAATCATGCTAACAGAAAGTAGGAAATGAAATAGAGAATCATAAATGCGTTCACAGCACGTAAATATATGACATGTATGGGAAGCAGTTGTTAATGGTGCACCAACCACAGAAAAGACCAACTGAGTCAAATATGTTTATCTTGATTGATAATCATACAATTAGGACAATGTCATTTATATCTTAGCAAATGTTACAGAAATGTCTTAAGAAACAACTGTAAAATCTGCTAAAACATAGTCCCTTCCCTTCAGTATCTGTCTTCAAAAGCTTTCTTACTTTTGGTTAATGCTTGTTGCTGGCGTAAAGCTGTGATGCAAGAGCCCTGTACAAGTTTAAGGGATATTAGGATTGTAGCCAAGGCCTTTTGGTTCGTTGATTGAACCCATCGTTATTTTGAGGAAGATGCAGATTACTCACTCAAGAGATATTAACAATTGGAAGAATGATAAAATAACACGGTGACGCCTTATCTCTTAAATGGTACATTTCTCTCACGATGCAATTTGTGCTATAAGACGAAATATCTATTTTCAGTTTCTTCTAACTCCAAAAGTCAAGATGTTTTATGGTGAGTTTTTTGTTGGAGATGCACATTAGGATTTAGCAATTGGAATTCCTTATGTTATTGCTAAATTGCTATCACTGCCGGTAGTGAAAATAAAATCAACTATGTGCAGTGAACTATATGCGAGACAAAAATTATAAGCAAGTGCCTGTTTTACTTCTTTTTCTCCTTCTTTCATAACAATTGAGTATTCTATTTTTCACTCCCTTGTAGGGTTATCGAATTCTCAATTAGCGAGTAGTATGTTCACCTTGGGGACTGCTGCTGTTCTTCCATTCTACACCCTCATGGTTGTTGCTCCAAAAGCAGAATTGGTAACTATCCTCATTATAATGGAGTAACTACTATTTAGGCCTCCTGAATTTGTTCCTATAAGTTATACCATAGTCGATAACTTATTAACTTTGATACGTTATTTCAATTGGCTTGCTCGGCTATAAATGCAGACCAAGAAGTCTATCGAAAGTAACATACCATATGTTGTGCTTGGACTTCTGTATGCATACCTACTCTATCTATCTTGGACACCTGATACGCTCCGGTTGATGTTTGCAAGCAAATACTGGCTGCCAGAGGTGGGTCTTACCAAGAGCTTACAGATTAGTATCATTCATGTTTTAGCAGATTCCGTGCCAAACGTGTCCAGTTTGTAAAGGGATTTTGAGCCACAAACTTTGACTTTCCAGTATACTTCCTACAGCTTCCTGGTATGGCTAAGATGTTTTCAAATGAGATGACATTATCTTCTGCATGGATTCATTTGTTGGCCATCGATCTCTTTGCTGCAAGGTCTCTCTCTCTCCCTCTCTCTCTCTCTCTCTCTCACACACACACACGGGGGACAGTTTTAACACTTGCTGGATGGTGGTTTTTTTTTTTTTTAACCAGGCAGGTTTATCATGACGGACTGGAGAACAAGATCGAAACCCGGCACTCCATTTCTCTTTGCCTGATGTTTTGTCCAGTCGGAATTCTCAGTCATATCATCACCAAAGCACTTGCCAAACCCGCAACAAAACCCAAGCCTGAGTCTAGAACACATTAACTCTTTTCTTTTTCAAATTTGAATTCAGAATCCCTTAATGTAGAAAGACGGAATTTTTATTCTACAGGAATTTTATCAACATTATCACTAAAGTTTCCATTCGATGAACCATTAGAATTCTTCAAATTCTACTTCTCTAACCATGCCCCAGTTGTTCAGTTTCTTGTTCTTTTACTTATGGTTATTCCTCTCTTAGTCTGTTACATTTTAGTATGAATTCCACAGATTAACTGTAATACCCCATCCCACATCGGGTAGGTGTAGGAATTGTGTTTGATTTATAAGGTAGTCATGCGCTACTACTGGGCACCAACATCATCCATAGACTTTTGGGTCGGCTTGTGGTGGGCTTGATAACCCAAGGTGATGTGTGCTCAGTGGGCCAGTGTGTGGGCTACACGTAGCGAACCGGGCTTTCGGGCTCGAGTCGTTACAAAATGGTATCAGAGCGGATCCCGGTCGGAAATGTGGGAACAAAGTGTTGTGCGGGTCAAAGTGCTACACCGCAAAAGGTGAGAGAGATTGTAATACTCCATCCCACATCGGGTAGGTGTGAGAATTGCGTTTGATTTATAAGGTAGTCATGCGCTACTACTGGGCACCAACATCATCCATGGACTTTTGGATCGGCTTGTGGTGGGCCTGATGACCCAAGGTGCTACGTGCTCAGTGGGCTAGTGTGCGGGCTACACGTAACGGATAGTGCTCTCGGGCTCGGGTCGTTACATTTTGAAACCATTGCTTAAACTCCAACCTTCTTTATCGAGCTTCCTAAGATTAGATGTGTGAAACTTGCCCATGTATAGAGAGCAATTTGAGTCTCACCCGAAAGGCTATCATCAGCTGATTGATTGTTTTACTTGATATTGGTAGCCTGGTAGGTTTCATTAGTTTGGATGTGCCGTACTGATAATTGTGTCTGGCTTGCTTTAAGTTTCATTACTTTGGATGTGCATTACGGGACATTTACAAAAACGGTCAAGTCAAACAAGACTTGGCCATTTTTAGCCAAACTTTAAAAAAAATACTTATATGGCCATTTTAACTGGAAAATGTCTAAACTACCCTTTATTTATCTTTTTTTTGTACTGGTTTGTACATTGTATACGTATATCGAAGTATACGAATGCTCCCTCATCGAATACTCCCTCCCTCAGCCGTCAGAACAGAGTTCGACAAAGTTCGTTAGGATCGTTAACATTCGAATTCCAGTGTTCTCTCTCAAATTCGAAGTCCATCAACTATGTGCTAACTACTAAGTATTCAGGTTCGTCCCCCTCGTCGAATACTCCATCCCTCAGTCGTGTCGTGGAGTTCAGAAAAGTTCTCTTCCAAATCGAAGCAAGACCATTAATTGTGTGCTTAGTATTCAGGTTCGTTTCCATAAACATTCATCTGAATCCATTTTAGTTTTCTGCAAATTCAACCATGGCCCAAAATTGGTCTTTCTTTGTAAAATGTTTGTCCATTCGACAATCATGTGCATTTTGAACTGATACTTTATACATTGGCACATAACCTGGTTTATCAATCCACAATGTTAGTTTGCTTTCCCCAAAATCATTTTTGATTAATAAATCATTGATAATTAGTTTGTAAACTAGTTTATCAACTGGTTTATTGATAAATCATAGATAAACCAAGTGAGTGTCTGTTAACTATCACTGGTTACCAAACAGCAGGCTTGCAAACTGGTTTATCAACTGGTGTATCTACTGGTTTATCAACTAGTTTATTAATAAACCATAGATAAACCATGTCATTGTTTGTTAACAATGTTAATTGGTCTGTGGTTTATAAAAAAGGTTACCAAACAGCAGGTTTGCACATTGGTTTATCAACTGGTTTATTGATAAACCATAGATAAATCAGGTGAGTGTCTGTTAACTAACACTGGTTACCAAATAGCAGGTTTGCAAACTGGTTTATCAACTGGTGTATCTTCTGGTTTATTAATAAACCATAGATAAACCATGTCATTGCTCGTTATCGATCTTAAGCGTGCGTGGTTTATAAAAAAGTTACCAAACAGCAGGTTTGCACCTTGGTTTATCAACTGGTTTATTGATAAACCATAGATAAATCAGGTGAGTGTTTGTTAACTGAAAAAGGTTACCAAACAGTAGGTTTGCACCTTGGTTTGCAAACGGGTTTATCAACTGGTTTATTGCTAAACCATAGATAAACCAGGTGAGTGTATTAACTGAAAAAAGTTACCAAACAGCAGGTTTGCAAACTGGTATATCTTCTGGTTTATTATCAATTGGTTTATTATCAATTGGTTTATTAATAAACCATTGATAAACTATGCCATTGTCTGTTATCAGTCTTAAGTGGTCTATGGTTTATAAAAAAGTTACCAAACAGCAGGTTTGCACCTTGGTTTATCAATTGGTTTATTGATAAACCATAGATAAACCAGATGAGTGTCTGTTAACTGAAAAAGGTTACCAAACAGCAGGTTTGCACCTTGGTTTGCAAACTGGTTTATCAACTAGTTTATTGATAAATCATAGATAAACCAAGTGAGTGTCACGTTAACCGACAGTTCGGGTTTGCAAACCGGTTTATCAAGCGGTGTATCTTCTGGTTTATTATCAACTGGCTTATTAATAAACCATAGATAAACCATGTCATTATGCGTTATCGGTCTTAAGCGGTGCGTGGTTAATAAAAAGTTACAAGCGACAAGTTTGCACCTTGGTTTATCAACTGGTTTATTGATAAACCATAGATAAACCAGGTGAGTGTCTGTTAACTAGAAAAGGTTACCAAACAGCAGGTTTGCACCTTGGTTTGCAAACTGGTTTATTGATAAACCATAGATAAACCAGGTGAGTGTCGTTAGCGACAGTTACAACGATGAGTTTGCAAGCGGTTTATCAACTAGTGTATCTTCTGTTTATTATCAACTGGTTTATTAATAAACCATAGATAAACCATGTCATTATCTGTTAACAGTCTTAACTGGTCTGTGGTTTATAAAAAAAGTTATCAAACAGCAGGTTTGCACCTTGGTTTATCAACGGGTTTATTGATAAACCATAGATAAACCAGGTGAGTGTCTATTAACTGAAAAAGGTTACTAACAGCAGGTTTGCAAGGTTTATCAACTGGTGTATCTTGTGGTTTATTAATAAACCATAGATAAACCATGTCATTGTCTGTTATCAGTCTTAACTGGTCTGTGGTTTATAAAAAAGTTACCAAACAGCATGTTTGCACCTTGGTTTATCAACTGGTTTATTGATAAACCATAGATAAACAGGTGAGTGTCTGTTAACTGAAAAAAGTTACCAAACAGCAGGTTTGCACATTGGTTTACAAACTGGTATATTGATAAACCATAGATAAACCAGGTGAGTGTCTGTTAACTGACACTGGTTACCAAACAGCAGGTTTGCAAACTGGTTTATCAACTGGTGTATCTTCTGGTTTATTATCAACTAGTTTATTAATAAACTATAGATAAACCATGGCATTGTCTGTTATCAGTCTTAACTGGTCTCTGGTTAATAAAAAAGTTACCAAATAGCAGGTTTGCGCCTTGGTTTATCAACTAGTTTATTGATAAATCATAGATAAACCAGGCGAGTGTCTGTTAACTGGAAAAGGTTACCAAACAGTAGGTTTGCACCTTGGTTTGCAAACTGGTTTATTGATAAACCATAGATAAACCAGGTGAGTGTCTGTTAACTGACACTGGTTACCAAACAAGTTTGCGGTTTAAAGCGGGTGCGGTTTTTATCAAGCGGTTTATTAATAAACTATAGATAAACCATGTCATTGTCTGTTATCAGTCTTAACTGGTCTGTGGTTAATAAAAAAGTTACCAAACAGCAGGTTTGTGCCTTGATTTATCAACTGGTTTATTGATAAATCATAGATAAACCAGGCGTGTCTGTTAACTGGAAAAGGTTATCAAACAACAGGTTTGCACCTTGGTTTGCAAACTGGTTTATTGATAAACCATAGATAAACCAGGTGAGTGTCGTTAGCGATTACCAAATAGCAGTTTGCAAAGCGGTTTATCAACTAGTGTATCGGTTTATTCAAGCGGTTTATTAATAAACCATAGATAAACCATGTCATTGTCTGTTATCAGTCTTAACTGGTATGTGATTTATAAAAAAGTTACCAAACAGTAGGTTTGCACCTTGGTTTATCAACTGGTTTATTGATAAACCATAGATAAACCAGATGAGTGTCACATTAGCGAAAAAGGTTACCAAAAAAGCGACTTTGCACCTTGGTTTTGCAAGCTGGTTTATTAATAAACCATAGATAAACCGGTGAGTGTGTGCACACTGGTTACAAGCGACAAGTTTGCAAATTGGTTTATCAACTGGTGTATCTTCTGGTTTATAATCAACTGGTTTATTAATAAACCATAGATAAACCATGTCATTATGCATTATCGGATCTTAAGCAGTGCGTGGTTTATAAAAAAGTTACCAAACAGCAGGTTTGCACCTTGGTTTATCAACTGGTTTATTGATAAACCAGGTGAGTGTCTATTAACTGAAAAAGGTTACCAAACATCATGTTTGCACCTTGGTTTGCAAATTGGTTTATCAACTGGTGTATCTTCTTGTTTACCTCTTGTTTATTATCAACTAGTTTATTAATAAACCATAGATAAACCAGGTGAGTGTCTGTTATCAGTCTTAACTGGTCTGTGGTTTATAGAAAAGTTACCAAACAGCAGGTTTGCACCTTGGTTTATCAACTGGTTTATTGATAAACCATAGATAAACCAGTGAGTGTGCATTAAAAAAGGTTACCAAACAACAGGTTTGCACCTTGGTTTGCATGGTTTGCAAACTGGTTTATTGATAAACCATAGATAAACCAGGTGAGTGTATGTTAATTGACACTGGTTACGAAACAGCAGGTTTGCAAACTGGTTTATCAACTGGTTTATTAATAAACCATAGATAAACCATGTCATTGTCTGTTAACAGTCTTAACTGGTCTGTGGTTTATCAACCGGTTTATTAAATGCACATAGTTTGTTAAGGCAATTTATTCATTTAACATTAAAATACATTGAGTATATGAATGCACTAATTTATTATGTTAAATATTGTAGATATGACTTTCGATTTTTGGCCCTCGGTTATTTATTTTGGACATTTTGTTGAAGACGACATCGTCGGATGCTCATGGAAATTTATTGACAAACGGAATCCAAGGGGGGTTGGTATCAGTAATGAAAGTACATGTGAAGTTGGTAAAGTACGAACCATTTGTCAAGTTGATGACATAGAGATAAGATTTCTTACTCCAGCAACGGCAAATGCTTTAAAATTTCCCGTCTTAATTACTAAAGATGAAGATTTTGAATGGTACTTGAACCTTAACAAACTAGGGGTTCAATCTCCACTTTTTGTTACCCGTTTGATCATGGAAAATTTGGACTCGAGCAGGGAAAATAATGAAAGCTGGTTTTGACATTGAAACTAATGGAGAAGAGGAAAATAATAGAGAAGATGAAAACAATGGAGAAGAGGACAAAATGGAACATGAAGATTTTTTTCCCAATAACCCTACTGAATTTGCCACACCATCGAGACAGTTTGATGGGTTCAATCAAGAGAACATAGATGAAGACAACAGAGATGAACCTTTATCCAATAACCCTAATGATTTTGCTACACCCACGAGGCGGATGTTTGATGGGTTCAATCAAGACAACAGAGATGAAGCCAACGAAGATCAAGACAATCGGTTCACGGCGATAATTTAGGGACTTCTTCGGTTGCAAGTACAGCAGTGATACGGAAGAGATTGATTTGAATGTTGGACAAGTATTCAATAACAAGAAGGAGCTTCGAGGATCTTTGTGCACTTGCTTGCATTGAACCATAAGTTTGAGTTCAAAACAAAAAATCAACAAGGCGATTATACTTTGTAGTTTGTGTTGATGATAATTGCAAATGGCGTTTGTTTGCAACAAAGTACTCGAGAAAGTGATTATTTTGAGATTCGAAAATATACACCCGAACATTGTTGCCCCAAAATATGTGCATGGTGATCATAGGCAAGCGACAACGTATGATTGGGAAACACATTTCACCAAGGTTGGAGGACACGAGACAACGTGTTTCTGGCCAAGGAAGGAAATCATTGTAGAAGTGTCTAGAACATTGGGGGTTTCACTAAACTACCAAAAAGCGAGGAGGTCTAGAGAGATGCCTTAACACAACTCGGGGTTCGGTGAGGATAGTTACAAAAAGCTATCTGCATATGACCCACAACTTGCAATTGGTCAATCCATCAACAGTCTACTCTTTAGAACTTGATAATGAACACAGATTCAAGTACTTCTTCTTGGTGTATGGGGCTTGCATTCTCGGATTCCATGCTGCAATGCGTCCAGTTGTGATTGTGGATGGAACATTTTTAAGCGCAAGATATAGAATGCGTTGATTATTCTTGCAACTTGTCAAGATGGTAATATGCGATATATCCTCTTGCATGGGCTATTGTCGATTACGAAAATGATGCATCATGGACTTGGTTTTTATGAAGTTGAAAGAAATAACAGTGATAATGAATCACTTGTGATCATTTCTGACAGAACATAGAGTCTTATTCTACCGGTCGGTCAAAATGTTTATCGAGTGCACATCATGCTACATCTAGATATAAATGGAAACTTAAGGGTTGTAACTGTAAGCGACATGATGTCCCTTTTTTATGAAGCGAGAGGCTTATACCATAGAAGAGTTCAACACGCATATGTCTCAAATTCAAAAAATCAATGAGAATGGTTGGAAATATCTTAGTGAGACAAAATTTGAAACTTGGGCAAGGTCACATTGCAAAAAAACCGTTACAATATCATGACTTCAAACAATGTGGAGTCTCCGGCCGACTTAGTGTTCAAGGAAGTTCGAAAGACTCCTATACTTTCCTTGTTTCAAAGTATTGGAAAAACATTGCAGAAATGGTTTTGTGAGAGGCATGAGTCGGCTTCGGGGTCTACAACCGTTTTAACCCCGATAAATGAAGCAAAACTAGCCAAAACCGGAGAGATGGCCAAGAAGTATCACGGTTATTGAAGCCATCAATCAGTCCATGTATGTGGTGAGGGGGTGGTAATAAGCATTCCACAGGTGGATTTTGATAAACATACTTGCACTTGCCAAAGGTTTCAATTGAACCATGTACCATGCGGAACGCGATTTGGGTTGCATCAAGCCGTTTTCGGTGTACCCATTGTGCTCATCATTCTATCAACATCGTCTTGGAGAATGGCATATTCATGTAACATCTTCGGCACAATGAAGAGGAATGGGACATACCGGATCTGATTAAGGCGATGTGTCTTGCCACCTAGATTCCGACCACGAGGCGGGCGTCGTAGAATATCGAAATTCCATCGATTGGAGAGTTTCTGAAGACAAAGATGCGGTAAATGTGAGAAAGCGAGGAGCAATCGACTTTCATGTAGAAATCAAACACTTATTTCGATAAAACTGACCTACCGATAGACAATCAAATGTTTAAAAAGCATTTCGGGTTTTCGATTTCATGGACCATTTAAGTTTAGACTTGATTGTTATTAATTTTAATTTAAGAATTTTGATTTCTATGTTCGAGATTAATTTATATTTAATCTAAGTTTATGTTGATAATATTAATAATATCATATTTATTTCAAGCGGTTTGCAAAGCTGGTATATTTATGTTGTAATTTGGTTTCCTAAGTAAAAATGATTTTGGCTTGAAAATGCACACAGGTTATTGACGAGTTAAGCTGGTTTATGAAACTTGTTTACTCAATTGTTTATCGCTCTTTGTTTCTCTAAATTTGTTGATTCATTTCTTGGTTCATTAGCATTTAGAAGTGGTGACTTGTTTTGATTGCATTCCATTGAGATTAGCAGCTTCTCTTTTCTTTTTCCTTGAGTAACTTCTGCCAACATGGTGGG